>WAAE01003886.1:373579-511973 GCA_013400495.1 Nicator chloris | reverse complement strand
TTTTTTTTTTTTGGCATGAATACAGAATCACAGAATAGTCAGAGTTGGAAGGGACCTAGAAGGGTCATCAGGTCCAGCTCTTAAATGAATGGCCCATATGGAGATTGAAGCTGTGCCCTTGGCATTATTAGCACCATGCTCTGACCAACTTAGCCAGTCTTAGGTTCATACATACCTTTTGCAAATGAATTTCCAATACATGATGTCTTCTTATTATGAAAACAAAAGTTTGGAATTGTGTTAATTCAGGCTTTTCATTGTTGAGATTTTTGGAGGGATATTTCAGGAAGAAAAAACCCAAGTTTCCTATATTGAGATGTGACATATATTTTGCAGAAGTTCTAGTTACATTAAATTCCATTTCTAAGAATTTATGAACATTTATGGGTGTTAATGCATTACATCTTTTTTAGGTTTCTCAGGCTACTTCTGTATAATAGCAAGAAAACATTTACTAATGGCTTTTTAAAAAAATATTTATTTTAATTTTATTAAAATTTTATTTATTTTAGGAACATTTATCTTAAAGAGGAAGAGTATTCAAATATTCCAACAGAGGAGTTTTATGCGCAGTTTAATACAACCACCCGGTGACAGTCTGGATAAATCAACCTGAATTTACAGAAGCATGTAGACACATTAAAATTTTCAGTTGAGCAATCCCATGTTTTATTGTTTTTATCTGTTCCCTGCCCTGTTCAAACACTGCACTCAAACTAAAGGACAGTCTGCTAGGCCAGATCTGTTCTAGGAAAAGAAAAACATTGTACTAATTTTTAAATATGATTGTTGCTCTGAAAGGACTAGTAGATTCAGTAGCAGGTTGTTTGACCCTTGTGTCTCAGGCTTAGCTGTAATATTTACATTATTCATGCCTATAGGAATCAATTTCTGGGAAGAAATCTGAATTTAAACTACAGTGCTGCTTTATGCAAGTTGGCCAGAGGGAAATGCTGCCTTCCACAGACCACAATTGGTGCCCTTCTGTGGGAGGGAAGAAAGATGACCTAGGCAGAAAATTTAGGGTTGGTTTGTTTGTGGTTTGATTTTGGGTTTTTTATTTCAGATTTTCTTAAAGCAAAAAAACCCAGCCAGACACAAAGGCAAGAAAAAAGGAAGAAGTGGTCAAGTTGGTCAGAAATGTTGCTTTTATTTTGTGAACAGTGGGAGTAAGGAGATAAGAGTTCAATAGTCATCGAGGTGATTAGTGCACTGAGGCATGGCACTGAAACAGAATGTGTGTTAGTGTGGAAAAGCAGTGGGAAAATATTCTTACATATACCCTTACACTTTGAAAGTAATGGAGGAGATTTCAGGTAATGTGCTGCTGAAGGAGAGTGGGGACAATTCACAGGTGTGATGGAACAGGGGTGAAAAAGCAGGTGTGCACCAAACAAAGTCAAGGAGAAAAATCTCAGCTTGTGCAGGGTGATTCAGGGAACCCTTGTACTTCCTGTCTTCATGGTGACAGTATGGACTTAGCAGTTAAAGAGCCAGTCACTGACGTTTGCAACATGGGTGAGCACAACACAGAGGAAGAAAATATGGAGAAGCAATGTAGGAAACTGACTGCATAAGGAAAATGGATGGTGGAGCTAACAAGGAAATGAAATCCAGAAGCAAAAGCACTGACATGGAAAGGACTGCAAAAAGGGTTAGAAGACTAATCCTAGGAGTCAGAAGATCTGAAAGGGAAAAAAAAAACAGTCAGATGCAAGATTCAGCTAAGAATCCAAGACCTCTAATACTGTGAACCTTTAATAAAGAACACATTTATGAGATCTGAAACTGTAACTTGCCAGCATAAGGGGCATAAATCTGAGGTGAAAACATCCTGAAGATGTTGGTTTGGGGTCCACTGATTGTTCTTTGTCTCAGCAAAAATGGTAATATTGAATGAGCTTTGTGGTGAAACAGGTTGAAGATGCCTCCACCAAGCAAAGGAGGAAAGATGCTTAAAAAAACCCAAGGGCTGAGGTAAACCTGAATGAGTTATTCTTATCTCTGTGAAAATAATGAAGAATGCATGGTTCTTGAGATACTAGCAGGAGGATTTTAAGATGTTTGAAGGAAGCATTTCTTGAAGCGGATTGTTCAAACAAGTCTGTTTGCTCAGCTGGAGTAGTGTCCTGTGGGATAACACTGATAAAATCTTGCTGCCTGATTCAAAATGCTGATTAAAGAGGAGTTTGGAAGAGAGCCATCATGTTAATGCCTTAAGATAGAGAGGTGAAAGAAAATCGAGGAGAACATTCAAATAGTTGAAGAAGTGCCTTTCAACATGATTATCTTGAGCAAAAAGATATCTCCTAGTTTTAGTACATTGATACAATTGGGATTTATTGTAGTATAGATAGAAGCTAAGTAGAAAGCAGTGTGGCTGAAATACAGGAACTGAGGAAAGTTGGAAAATGAAGTTGAGAGGGAATCACACTTGCACTGTTAATAATGAGCTGGTCTACAGAGAAGTGAGAGGGAATGATATTCAAGAGATTCCAATGGGATAGCATTTGGAGATCTATTTGTCAGACTGAGACTCACATATGGCTGGATCTCTTTGGAGTATTACCTAATACTGTGTTAAATTGACAACCTTGGGAGTGCAGGTATGTGTCTGAGAATAGACAGGCCATCAGATGGGATGGGTGGATTAATATGCCTTCTCTAGTAGTTCTCACGTCACTAAAGTTGGGTTTGATGAATATCTCAGACTCTGACTTTTTCTTTTTTACGTAGAATTTTAGTTACCTGACAGAAAAAATAAATAAAGCATGTGCTGAAAAGTTCATGAAGTTGTCTTCATTTGTCCAACTCGTGACTAGATGCTTGCAGACTTTACAACAGCTCTACAGTTTAAATAATGCTGGACCTCGTCAAATGATATTTGAGTTTCCTTCAGGAGGGATTATGTGTTTAAAGCCTTTTTGCATTACCTATTTGTTTGCTTGGAAACATTTTATATGAAGTCAGAGAAGGATAGGTTTCTCAGTTGTACTCTGAATAAGCCTTTAAATGGAAATTCAAGTAAGACTGACAGTTTAATAATTGGGTAGGACCAGACATCACTGAATTTCCTAGAAAACTTTCAGCATATCAATCGTATTTGCAAGAACAGCCACGTTCCATTCTACCTGTTGCTTCATAATATAAAAACTGAAATTTATTTTGGGTATTAAAAAAGAAGCACAATCAAATTGTAGATAACATGCTGAATGTAAAGGGGGAAAGGTGTGATTCACTGTTACTGATAGTTTATACTAATTTCTGTCTTGTACTGGAACAAGCCATGTTTTCAGTATTTCAGCTGAGCAGGTGATAATAAAGAATTGAAGTGCAGGAACGCCTCAAGCCTGTATGACTTTGTAACAAACAAGCTGTGAGTGGTATCTTCACCTATTGAAACATCACTCTCAACTTTTACTGCTCAATTTTGAAATAAGTAGAGAAGATCAATTAAAAAGAGCCTTAGCGATTGTGTTGCTCTTTGAAAATGTTTGTTTCCATTACTGAGGTGATCTATTTTTTGTGATATTTGTAGATATTTCTATGAAATACAGCAGCGAAAAAGACAGTGTCTTCTGTGTGATGATATGATCAGCTAACTGGAATGAGTACAAATGACAGCTGCTGGGAGTAGAGGCATAGCAAGCATTTCTTCCTAAAAAATCTAACATATATTTTCCATTTCTTAAGAAAGACTTTTTGAAAACTGTGAGTATGGCATAAGAAGTTTCTAACATTTATCAGTTCTTAGAAGAGTCCTTAGAAATAAGCACAATTAATTAGATTAAATGGTCTTCATGGAGCTTCATGGAGAAAATTTTCAGTTAAAAAATAAATAAACCAATGGAACACCATAAATCAAAAAGGAGTGATCAGACCTTATAAAGTAGTTTCTTGATGTTATTCTGGCTCAAGTTTGACCCTTCACTACTTTTGTTCATCTGTTCACTTAAGTAAAATAAGTATCTGAATATCAGATATGAAATGATAAGAATGAAACCTATTATATTACTGAATTTTATATTTGTAGTCATTAACTTCGATGCAAATAAAGGTATTTGCTGTAAGAGTTGTGTACGTGTAAAGTTGTTGTATCTAATGGTTTTGAAGGATTTCACCAAGTAAATTGCTGCTGTTATTTTGGCAAGTTGCATAAGTAAGCAGTGAAGAGTCGGGTTGGAAATAGCCATTACAAATACTGAAATCTCATTATACAATGAGAAAAAGTGCTAATTTTCTTTTTCTGTTCTGTTTCATGTGTCTGTGAGAATCCTGATATTTCTCTTTTCAAGTCAATTCTTTTTAGAACATTTTCTCGGGATCAGTTTTTAGTTTCTCATTTAAAACCGAAGATACTGTTTTGTATCAAATGCAATTCAGAGGATATTAACCTCAACACTTGGCAATGCAGGCAGATGTGTTACATAATCCTAAATGTAATTTACAAATGAACAAGACAAACTATTCATGGACAAATGGGCATATAGATTTCAAAATCAGAAAAAAATATTTTCTGAATGGGGAAAAAAATAAATTTCTAAATTAATAAACTACATTTCGCTAATTTCCTGGGTTTTCTCCTGCAAGAGAAAAGTTAAGTTTGATTTGCAGCTATTACTGAAATGTTACTGGTTTTTTCAACTTTTCTAGTATAGTAATGCTAAAAAACAAATGAAAGCACATAATGAAGGAAGCTAGGTCAGTACTGGTTTTCCTACTGTAATTATTTTTTATATTTGTTTCATATACTCTTCCACATTTATTTCCTGAGGATACTGTGTGTGTTCCCTGCCCTGTAAAACAAACAACTGTACTTCAAATTCTCAAAGCACAGAAATATTCTGTATTCAATTAGGGAGAAAATTCATGTTAAGTCTGTTCCAGTGAATTTTATGTGTCATTTCTGTCATACCTTGTTGCAATTACTAATGAAGTTTAATGCTTTTAAGATGGCTGCACATGGAACCAGGGAAAATTGGATATGTAGTAGACATTCTACTCAATTAAAAGGCTGATGATACAATGGGAGTATCAGGAATACTTCAGGTGATCATTTAATCAGGATAGATACTGCTTTTTGAGGGCAGAGTTTTATCTAAATATGATTTTTTTTTAAAGTTTGGCTTAGCTTGCTGGTTTTAGTTAACGTCATTAAATTGATTATCATTAGTCTTCTGTTGCCACAGATATCTATCTATCTGTATCTATCTATCATCTATCTATCTATCATCTATCTATCTATCTGTGTCCATTTTTGAATGAATCTTTAAATACTTTTTTAGGACTCTAGCATACTTACTGTTGGTTTAAATGCTTTTCCAATTATACTATCCTTTTCTAGGCTTATTACAAGAGTTATGAAATGAGAACCTTACCAGTAGAATGTTTCTTGCTATTGATGCTCTAACCCAGAAATGTAGTGCTGCTTAGCAGAATTGCAGTGAACTCTCACCCTGAGAAATGTAATTCCTGTGGGTTCTCATTAGCAGATTCTTCATTCCTGATTCTTCACAGAAGAAACCACAAAAATCTTGCCCATAGAAGAAACCACAGAAAATAAGCAGCAGCCTCTAGATGTCATAGTAGAAATTGCACAATGGCTGTTCACACAGCAGCAAATACTCATGCTGAGGTCCTTAGAAAATAGAGATAAGGATATATATATTTTTTTTAAATAATATGAGGTCTAATCTAACTATGCCATTTTGCAACAATACAAGAGAGTGGAAATACTGAGGATCCAGATGCATCACTGTCATACCAACTTGAACAAAACAGTGCTCCTGTGTGTGCTATGGCTTTTCTAATAGAATATTTACTATTCCAGTGATGGTTGAAATACACTAAAAACCAGAGTATTGTAAATACTGTGAGTGTTTGATACACCATATAAAAATGAAAATTATTTACCTTTGAGCTTTGTTAGGTTTTCAATGAACTTTATCCATCAGTAAAATTTAAGAGTTAAATTTAAATCAGGTTTCTTGTTTGAAAATGCTAGAAAGGAAGTGAGGATTGAAAAATAGAGCATATACAGGAAGAATTGACAAAAAGGAACAACCAGCTACATAAAGATGTTACTGTTTTAAAACACTAAGTATCTAATTGGTAATCTTAAGATATTAGTTGCTAGTTTAATGCTGTCACAGGCAATTAAGTGATGAAATCTTGAAAATTGGTTAAAATGTATGAAACCAATAACACTGCTCTGAAATCAGCATGAGTGGAGAAATTAGTGAAAAGACAGATGAAAAAACAGTACAACTGCTCAACAGTTTAATAGTGTAGTATATGAGAAAACTCAGTTAAAAGGACATAGCAAAATAGATAAAATAGTCAAGTCTCGAGCAAACCTTCTAACTGGAAAATACTGTTTGTCTTTTTACATGCAAAAGTCATTCCTGGGTTCATGCTTCAGCTGGAATAACAGCCAGTGTGGAACAATGACAATTTTGAGTTGTGAATTAATGGGAGATGCAGGTCTGCTTGCATCTGTAGTTACCTAAGTCCAGCTCAGAGATCCAAGTACCAAGCCTAGACTCAGGATAACTGAAATTGTAGGGAATGGATGTTTTTAGCCTCCCACAATATACGTGAGCATGTAATGTGTAAGTATAGATACATGCACATACACAGAAATGAAAGTGCAATTTTCAAAACCATCTGTTCAGCTCCTGCTGACTTAAAAACAAGAAAGATAAAATAGTAGTTTTTTGGAAGGATGGCCAGGGCCAGAGTTCATTCCAACAGAGATCATAGGCTTATTTCTACAAAGAAAATGTTTTTCCCTGGAAGCTTAAAGGACTGAAGAATGAGAGGTTCTGCCAAGGCTAGCCAAGTGTTATCCAGCTGGTGTAGAGCTGGGAAATAGCTTATTGCTTTGATGAACTGCATTAAAGCATGGTCTAGAGGCTTTTCTCTTTTCTATTTTTGAGACCTTAGTAGGATGTGTAACAGTTCTTCCAGAAGTGAGAGCATGAGTCATGTATGGCACAAACAAGTGAGCTCTGGTGGAGTGTGTACCTTTGTATGCTTAAAAGGTTCACAACCTGTGTAAACACAACCCCTGAGTGGAACCAAAATTTTATTCCCTATCTATCCCTGTTGGTTTTTGGTTTGGCAAGCTATTGTTAGCATCCCATAAGGGAATAGAGCTGTAGTTTTTCTGTAAGGTGATGGGATAGATTTTCACTGATACAAAGGTTAGTGGCAAATTTTGTCTTAGCCAAGGGAAAATAGATTTCCTGCTGGTTAACTAAATCATATGTGTTTTCAGATATCTAATCAAGAAAGAGAATGGAAAAACAACAAAAAAAATTAGAAAAATAATTAAGTAAAATATGGATGAAAAGTCAGAAACACCAAAGAATGGCTGAATAAAAGTCTGTAAATTGTGAAAGTAGCATTTCAGGCTTCCAATTTTTGCACTTTTGAGCCTCTTAACAGGTACTTTATGAAAAAAAAAGGGCAGAGATCACTGAGGTTCTGGTCAGGATTATGGACACTGTTGGCTGCAGCCATGATTTGAAAGTTCAGGTGTGTACAGCTATGTGACCACTCTGCCAGAACATGGGAAGCGGCATGTACTGAGCTCAGGAAAATGGAATGTGACAGTTTCTGTAAAGCCTCTTCCACTCTGAACTAAGTCTGCCATTCTTATTCTGTCATTTACGATGTGTGTTGATGCATTAGTATTCTGCAAGGAGGCCATGGTTTGCCACATACCTGTTACAATCTTTTCCTTGCACATTTCTGATTTAGTTGTTTATAGTTTGACAAGAAATTGCACATTCTGCACAGGCTTCATTAATGCAGAAGGACACTTGGGAGACTTAGCCCTCTTACAGTCTGGATACCTGTTTGAAACATGGAACAGAAAAGTTTGAGTTTCTCCTTGCATGATTGTAATCAAGATGTAGGTTGCATAGTGATAGAAGAATCTCAGGCTACCAGATGGGTATGTACTTCCAGTTGCATTCCATGTTGTAAAAAGTGAAGCACAAAAAGGGAATATTATAGAAAAAGGGAGACTCTCACAGCAATGTTCTCCTGGCTTGGGATTTTCTTTCCTCCCTTCCTTGTAAAACTCAAATTGTTAATTGTATGCATTGAAGAAGAAAATTATTTTTCATCCACACTGAAGACAAAAGCCCTTGGTGTATTGAATCTGGAATACAGCATCAGTTTTCAATTTGACCTGTATATAAATAAGCCACAGAACTCTGGCATAATTCAGTTTGAGGAAATGCATCAGGATGGAGCAGAAAAAAGCATTCTGCTAGACATGAGTAAGGCTGAAGAGATTTTAAAGAAATAGTACATACTTTTCGGGAAATATGACTTGTACTAAAGAAAGTACATTTTTCTTTTCTGTCAGATAAAACCCATGTGCCCTGAAGTTACCAATTATAGCTCAACATACCAAAGGCTTGGGGAAAAAGAAAGGCCTCAACCTTCTGCTTCAGGGCCTTCCTAAGTGCTAGAAAACTGTTTTATTGTCATATTTCCGTACAAAAGATCGATTTATTAGAAAAGGTTGAACAATAAGTGAGTATATGAACAATAAATGAGTATAACAAGTTTGGCCAGCACAGTAAATTACTTCTATTTATTCTAGTATTATTTGTTAATAACATGAACTCTTAAAGATGCCTGTATAATAATCATCGTCCCAGGGCCTACAACCTGCCTTAATATGAATTTAACTGTTTATTCAGTTCTGCTGTGTGTATTAATTCATGTTTCAGTTTACTGGAAAATTTTGTAGTTTATGACTAGCTGCAGTAGGTTTGGATTGTTGATGTTCTCGTGCAGGTAAATGTCACGAGAGTAAAGCCAACATCTCTACTAATGAAAATCACTTTGTACAGTAGGTCTCTAGCACATGAGACTTACTGTGTTCTGATGTTATGATGCATTTATAGAAAATCCTTAATTCATAAATGACATAGTGGAATTTTAACTTATCCTTGATGATGCCATTTTGCAGTAAAATTCTCAGTCTCTGTCCTATGTCACCTGATCACAAACTGCTTTGTTTGGACCTGCAGCTGTGCTGCCTGGCAAGCTCGAAGCCACATGGAACAGAAGAATTGAACTGCTGTGTCCTTTCCCTAAACAGGTCGTTCACCTTTGTTCTTTCTACCTTCTGCAAGCTGAACTTGTGAAATTAATAGAAATTTCTATTTGAAAACTTTACCTTCTTTTATTTGGGTTGAAACTGGTAAGGGATTCAATGTGTGAATGGAAAGCAGGAATGCAAGACAGGAAATAGGGGTTCTGTCACTGTGCGTGTCCTATAACCATAGGAAAAAAGCAGGTCATAGCCCAGGTCTCTGAAAATACAAGACACATTAGGAAGTGCTTTTTTTATAATAGCAGCACAAAGAACACTTCACTGATAAAGCTAGTAAGCAGCATGATAACACCTTAAACCTAGTGGAAGACAATGGCTGCTAAAAATAATAATTAAATAGAAATTGTAACCACTGAAGAAAAAGAGCTAAGACAAGTACAGACTGATGGAGTAAAGTTTATAGCCAGTTTGTCACAGCCCCAAACCCCAAACTAATTAAGGAATGACATAACATGGTTACATAATCCAATACCTTATGCTTGGCTGTGATTGTCCTCTGCCAAAAAATTCTGAAGTATGAAAGGGGGCATTTTGGATATGAGAAAGAAAAAAAGTTTGAATCTCAGGAAGAATCAGTTTCACAAAAATCAGTTTGTGCAATGATTCAGAACACTGAAGACCATGATTGCGTATCCTTGGTCTGCCACGTCATGTCTGACCAGGAGAATTTTAGCTTTCTTCAGTTTAATTTCTGGTCTGCAAAATGAGAATAATTCAGTTGCAAATAGTATAAACAAATATATATATTAGATCTATTTTCTATGCTCACTTCAAATTTAAAGCAACTATTTCACAGCAGTACAGTCAAATGATAAATAATGGCATTAAATTATTAAGTACAGATAAAGCAGAAGAACTGACTAGAACAAAAAACAATAAATATACCAAAGATTTTATGTCACTAGACAAAGATAAAAAAATGCATGAGACAAACTGATAGGTAAAATAAGCATCAAGTTCTACTGGGCAACTGGTAGGCCTGAGTATCTCAACAAATACCCACATACATCAAGCCATGACAGGTCTCATATTTTTGTAGTTCTTATGGGCATCCTCAGGTTTTAAGTGACTTGTTTAACTGCCTTCTGTGCCACATGATAACACCAACTGCTCCTGAAATGCAACCAACCTCGAGAGTAGAGCAGTTACATTTGTGCAGAGTTGCAATCCAAATTAGGCGTGGTTTGGGTTAGCTCAGGTGTCTCAGCCACTTGAGCTTTGCACAAATGCTGTAACTGAGAACACAGGCTGTCTTATTGAGGCTCTAATAAGGGAAGAGAAGACAATGAAATTGGAAGGCAATATGCTTACCATTGTACAAGGAAACATTTGAAAGCAACACACAAAGTAAGGATTTCCTTATATGCTTATTGAGAATCTATTGAACCACTTTGGCCATGTTGTGAAAATTATGATGTAAACAGTCATGTTCAGACCTTAAGCAAATTATTAAGGACCACTGTGTGATAAATCACTAAAGCAGGTTAGGAACATGCCTGATTTCATTCAAGGCAACGGAACAGTTCGTACTCAAAGGTGAAGTGTACATCAGTGCTCCACTGGCTCAGAAAGAAGTTCAGCTATGGGCAGGTTCTTTTGAAGATGTCTATTATGCCTTTCTCTTACTTCCCTCTAATCCATAAGTTACTATCAAAGGCAGGATATTATCATAGATGGATAACTGGTCTCATCCAATAAGTTGTTCATGTTCTTATAATTTCCTGTGAAGAGCCAGTTATTCAACATTTTGTTCTCCTTTCTATGCAGTGCATTGAGGAAAAAGGAATTATGAGCCCTATCTTCTGCATGGTCTGTTTGACCTCTCTGAAAACAGAAGACTTGTTCCCACTGGGAAATGTCAATTACTAGACATGTATATCCTAGGAACAGACACTTTTAAAAATGTTATATAGTATCCAGGTTTTTTAAGTAGCCAGGAAAATAATTTCATTCTTCAGCAATGATGTCACTGAGCTTGTAGTCCAAATGGTGTTCTCATTCTTGGCAAGGAACATTAAACAAAGAATGTATGGTTTTCAAATGCTACTCAGATTCAGTAAAAAGCATTTACGCAAACAAAAGATGTTGTTTTGTCTAGAAACTGTTGTTTATCTTTAGAATGGAGCCATGTTAATGGTTTTAATATGCTAAAATGTGAGGTCCTGGATGCATAGAATAATCAAATTCTGTTCATCTGCCTAAAAGCACTGTCATCCTCTGACCTGAATTAGGACTGTGCTGAAGCCTCAGGCCCTGAGTAATCTGTGCACAAACTAAGTATCATAGAAGGTTTTTTCATTCTTACTTTCTGTGGAAAGTACAGTTGTCTTTATCAGTATTAGCTGTATTTTTTTTTTTTTACGTCTAGACAAAATATATTTATAATACATATAATTGTTGTCGTGCTGCATGCTGCATCAATATACAGATTTACTGATGTCTTTTTTTTTTTTTCTGGAATCTTGAAGGAGATTTACATTGAAGACACATTGTGAATTTTGGTTTGAAGTGGTTTATGTCCACATCCAAAAGTATTAAAGTCAGCAGTGGGATCTCAGTACTTTTGGTATCCTCTGTTTTCTTATCAAGTGCTTACAATTTAAATCAAAGGATATGATGGTATTGAGTGTGAACATGTAGAGTTATCTTCATATTCATGTCGCAGAAAATAAACAGACTGAAACTTCTGGTTGAGAGTATTATCCCTAGCAGTAGGTAAGAATACACAAATAGATATGAAGTAAAATGAACAATGTGTTCTTGTGATAATTTACTTGACTGCATTTTTCGCTTTTCTGGGTTTTTTCCTAAACATTTATATTTCATTATAGGACCGTGTGCAGTGCCATTTTTACATGGAGCTATGCTTTTCTACTTGGAAGTCATTCCCAGGAGAATGATAGAGCACTCTAACAGACTGCCCAGAGCAGAGGAGTTTTGATTCTCAGAGATACTCAAAATTCATTTGGATACAGCCCTGGGTGACCAGCTCTAAGTGGCTCTGTTTGGCTGAGGGAGTCTCCACATGATTTCCAGAGGTTGCTTCCAAACATAACCATCCTGTAATTTTGTGATTTCATTTCTTGCCTCTAAAAAAAATGAAAGGAATATATTTTTTCTTCATTTAAAATATTTCTTTGTATCCATGTGTCTTTTATCTCAATAACACTGTGACAGTCAGAGGAACAGAAAAGGAACATCTATATGTCAGCTATGTACCAGACGGTTCTAAAGCACAACCTCAGGGCCATTTGGATAACTGTGTAATTTAGCAAGGCAAGTGAGACTTTATAAGCCATTTCTGTAGTAATATACAAGCAATGTTAGAATGTTTAGAATGTGGTTATGTTAGAATGTTAGTTTCTAACATAGCTTGGTTTCTCCTTGCTTTAATTTGTTCTTCCATGTTATTAAATTAGTCTCAAAAGGTCTTGGAGAAAGAAAGGAGAAAGGGAAAACAAAAAATAACAAAAAGGAGGAGAAGGAAAAAAATGAAGTAAAATGAAAGAAAGGTTAATTTAATGCTGTAATGAAAGTAATGGTGTCCACTGAGAACAAAACACGCTAGTGGAGTAAAATTCTTCTATGTAAAACCAGGAAGTTTTAATCCCTTCTGGGTAGAGTTTAAAGTTCCAAAAGTCTTGTAATGTTGTCAAAATTTACTCAGTAGTGTTATTCTGGACAGAATTAGTCAATCTACCTTCATAATGAGTCAACCCATATACAAATACGTATATACAAATGGTAGGTTTTCCAAAGAAATTCTCAGAAATTACACATTCTTGGTAGTCTCAGGGGAGCAGAACCAATATCTTTCTATCTTTTAAATAGGAAAAAGCACTGTGCTGTTTTGAAGGCAAACCAGCAGGAGGAATTAACTCCACACAAATATGTTGCAAGAGATTCCAAATTGGAGCTACAATTTAATAGGAAAACTTACAATGAAGGCAACAGTACAGATACACTGGCTTAAACCGACAATGTAGGAACACAACCTGGCACCCTGTTGGTCAGGGTGGTGGCAGCAGTCCAACTGGAATGATAGATGTGGTCCTGTTGAAGCAGTGATCCTGGAGAAAGGTCTGGTCCTTCTCTGGAGGCCCAGTGGTGGTTGTTGGGAGCTCTTGTCCTTTGGGCACCCAGTGGTGGTATTGTGGTGTCCCACACCCCAGATGATACAGAGGTAGGAGTGTTCGGTGCCACCCCCACAGCAGGGCATTTCACAACAGGATGAGGTAATTCTGTAAGTCATTCTGGGAAGTCCTTGATGACCTGTTGGCAGAGATGACCCCCCTTTAGGCTGAGTGTGCACTGGGCAGCTGTTGCAATGACTGACCAGTAACAGCTCATCAGAAGGTGATGTGGGTGGTGATGGAATACACGCCTTACATTGTAACTCAAGACAAGCACTCCAAGATGCATAAATAGTACCAACAGACAGCAATGGAAGCAGTCCTATGAGACAGAGAAGGAAAGGTTCCAGTGCTTGGGAGACAGGGAAGGTGGATATTTTGTCCTCTCCCGCTATGAGATACTGTTCTCCTCCAGCTAAGGTAAAATATTCCAAATTATTTTAGAATATGAAGAGCAAATCTATAACCCTGTGGATCCCTACCTTCTTGAGAGTGTGGAAACTGTATCACTTACAATTTGAGGCAGCCACGAAGATGTGTATATTCTGCATAACTTGTGTTTAAAACTGAGAAGAAAAAAGGTCAATTTTCTTCCATCTTTTCAGCTTCTGCTTTTTGTATTCTGTGACGGACTCCAAGATCTAGTTGCCTATTTTCAGTTGTTATAATAGGCCTCTTAAACAAAAATGTCAATTTGCCCATGTCACATTCCAGTCCACAGACTCTTCCAATGATTAGGAAATAATAAAATTTCCTAGAGCATGATACATAATCTTTTTATCATCTATAATGCAATCTTCCTCATATGAATCTGAATCTTCTGTTTCTGAGAATCTGAGGCAATTGTGTATGATCATTTTGGAGTTCACTATGCCAGTTCCTAATTTAGCACTAATAATTTTTGGAAAAAGTGCAAAATAACAAGCACTGATGCTTGCTTCGTATGTATTTATATCTCAAATTTTGAGTCTTGGTTTTGCCCAAAGTTAATCTTTCTGTCACTGGTTCTCTGTCATTTCTGTCATCTAATAATTCTCTGTCATCTAATTAAGTTGTAACCTGAGATCAGATAAGGCCATTCAATGTGTCTATTGAATTTGGCCCAGTCTGTGAAAATAATGTACGAGAGAGAGATGTGTGGAAGCACTGGGAGCAATTTAATTTCATTTTAAAAAGTATTTTAGACAATCCAACTTCCTTTTTGTCTCTGTTTCTTTTTTTTTTTTTGTTAGCCTTTAATGTTTGCCCTAGAAGACGACTTTTGATCTACAAAGGTTCTACCAGTTCAACTGTAAATCGCTCAGCAGAGTTAAATGTAAAAGGAAGTTGCAGTAATGCAGTTGGAGTAACACAGAGCAGGCATGGATAATTTTGATGTACCAAGGTAAAAACTGGTTTGCAAATGTGACAGTGTGCTGAACAGAGCAATGTCTGACACATTCCCCTGACACTGGCTCCCACAAAATGCAAGACCATCACTGTGGGAAGCATTTGCCACTCATTGCTAGGGTGGGTTGAGTTTTCTATTGTGCAGAGAACAGTCGTTATCTGATGGTGAGGTGTGGCATTTGTACTTGGCGTTACAGTGCTTGAGTAGAGAAAGGAAGGATTTCTAATGGGATTCTTCACTTATAGAAGTTTCTTCTTAGGAAGATTCTTGTCTTTTAGAAAATTCTTTCATCCTGTATTGTATGGTGTGCTGAAGAGGCAGGCAAAGTGAATTTCAAATGTGCACTGGAGGGAAATAAACCTCCGTTATCAGAGACTGCTAAGTGTTCCTAATGCAGCAGTTTAGTAGAAGCATAATTGGTGCAGAATTGAAGTTTAGGCTTTGTGCTCAGGCTTTGTGCTCAAAGGTTTGTCTTTCCACTCTCAGTTCTTTCATCTGGGTATAAAATGTTATGGGGAACTGAATATCTACTTGCCATATACAGAGCAAATAGATTGGGTGGAGAACAGACATTGACATGGCTATTTGATTTAATTAAATGATATTGAAAGCATGTTGGGTTTTGCTAGTATTTTAGACCAACAATATTTTTAAATGTTTTTTTGTTTGAGATACCCTGCAAACAAATCCAGTCTTTAACTCATTGTAAGCTCAAATGATTACAGCAAATTTTAAATTAGAAAAAACAAGTAAAAAACAAACACACCTTTTTTTTCTATGCTGTGGTGCTCAAATGCATTATTATTTTGACTACTAAAGGCCAAAAAGTTCTTCACAACTTTTATTGACAAAGCCCGAGGAATTGCCCCTAAAATATTCTGATTTTCAGCCTGTTTATTTTCATCCTGCCTTGCATCCGTGCTGACTGGACTTACAGTACGGATGCTGTAATTGGAACATGCTCCTCGCTGTCTTGAGCAGTTTTCAGAGCAGTATTTTCCAAGTGTTTGTGACACTTTCCATATGGTTTCCAACTTCAGTGCTGGCCAAAGCCTGGCTGTCACCAACAGACATGAACAGCACAGCTTCAGAAACTCACGTTCTTTATTGCTTGTGTCTTGCATCAGTTCCCTTTTGCCAAAAATCTGCACTGAACTACTCGTCATTAAAAGAGGAGAAATTGAAATCAAGTGTTTTATACAGGTAAAACTGCTGCCCACACACAGGGCAGTGACCTGTGTCTTCTCTACCAGCACTGTTTGTCCTTTTACACCCCTTGAATTTACTTTACAGTTCCTTTGATGAACGACTTAGGGTTGATATTGATAAATGAATGAAAAACTGAAGATACTAAGAGGGGGTAAGCAGCTCAGCTATTATTACAAACAAGACCAATTAATTCTGTGAATACTGCCATCTTTCTGTTAGCCTGGGCTCCATTTGTGTGTTTACCTCTCACTGTAGTTTTCTGTCCTAAATTTTAATTAGGAGTATTTTGGCCCATGTATACTTTTGGCCTGTAAAAGGAATTCTTTTCTCATTTTGTCCTACATGGCGGAGTTTTAAATATATTTAGGTGTTAATTCATGTTGAATGCAGAAAGAATTAAATGCCTTTATAAACATAGCGACTCAATATAAATAATAATTAGAAATTTATCTAATACATTTGGAATATCATGATCCAGACAGTATTTTTTTACTCATTGATTTTGCACCATAGGGAGCTTTCATGGATGGGCCTAGGAGACTTGATGTCCTTTAGATAGTGGAAAAAGAGTATCTGTTTGGGTCCTGCTTTCGGGTGGCTATGAGCCAGTGTTGTATGGACAGTGTAGCTGGCTGTGGAACACTGGCTGTGAGTATCACTTTAAAAAGTAATAAAACTGTAATCAATGCAGTTATTTTTAAATCAAATTCTTTCATAGGGAAGGAAGATATTCACAGTTAAACATGGTGTTTTTCATTGAAGGTTTTTGCAAGGATTTTTTTTTATCTGGCTAGAAAGAGTTCAAATAATGGTATGAGTTTTATTCCTAGACAACTTTAGTTTTCCAGGTTCCTAGGTTTTCCTAATGAATTAGTTAGTCCTTTTTCTTCTATGAATTAAAGAAAAAGAGTGAATCATTTGACTTTACATTTTTGGTAAAACCTGTGATTTTGGCTTACAGAATGGTGTGTTCTGCTGAAAGTAAAAGCCAAGCAATCCAGTTTACCACTGATGTAAATAGAATCATTAAGGTTTGAAAAGGTTTCCAAGATCATCAAGTCCAAATCAAGGTAGCTTCATAGAATCGTGGGATTGTACAATGTTAAGGGGTTGGAATGCACCTTAAAAATCATATAATCCCAACCTCCCCTATCATGTACAGGGACACATCCCACTAGACCAGGTTGCTCAAGGCTTTATCCAACCTGGCTTTGAACACTTCCAGGGATGGGGCTGCCACAACCTCCCTGAGCAACTGCCTTTCTTTCATTGCCATACTGCCCCACGTTTGTAAAACAGTACCTGTGTGGGTTTGGAAATTCTAACTTCTTCCTGTATATAATGTGCAGTGATCTGTTCCATGCAGAATTCAGTTATAAATTCATAATAAAAGTTAAAATGGAGAAACCTAACTCGATATGATCTATGTAAGAGAATCAAGAGACTTTTGCCTTATGGACCTCTGGGTGATGTTTCAGAGGATCAGCGCAGTTGTGGACCATGTTGTTTCCTGCATTTTGGCCATAATAACTGCCTGTAACGTTATAGGCTGGGGACAGTGTGGCTGGACACTCGCCATTTNGCTGTGTCCAGTTCTGGGCCCCTCAGTTTAGGAAGGACACTGAGTGCTGTGTCCAGTTCTGGGCCCCTCAGTTTGGGAAGGACACTGAGTGCTGTGTCCAGTTCTGGGCCCCTCAGTTTAGGAAGGACACTGAGTGCTGTGCCCAGCTCTGTCCCTCAGTTTAGGAAGGACACTGAGTGCTGTGTCCAACTCTGGCCCCTCAGTTTAGGAAGGACACTGAGTGCTGTGTCCAGTTCTGACCCCTCAGTTTAGGAAGGACATTCAGATGCTTGAGCGCGTCCAGAGGAGCCAGCGAGGCTGGTGAGGGGCTGGGAACACAAACCCTGTGAGGAAGGGCTGAGGGAGCTGGGGTTGTTCAGCCTGGAGAAAAGGAGACTCAGAGGTGACCTTATCACTCTCTACAGCTTCCTGAAGGGTGGTTGTAGTCAGGTGGGGGTTGGTCTCTTTCTCCAGGCAACAACGGACAGAACGAGAGGACACAGTCTCAAGCTGCGTCAAGGGAGATATAGGTTGAATATTAGAAAAAGTTTTTATTGAAAGAGTGATAAAATACCGGAATTGTCTGCCTGGGGAGGTGGTGGAGTCTCTGTCCCTGGATGTGTTTAAAAAATGACTGGATGTGGCACTTGGTTCTATGGTTTAGTTGAGGTGTTAGAGCTGAGTTGGACTCGATCTTGAAGGTCTCTTCCAACCTAGTAATTCTGTGATTCCGTGTTATTTCAGGCCATAGTCCGTGTAGATATGCAGTGCATTTAAAGAGGTCTGTTACTGAGAGCTTTTAAGAAAATTAATCAGCACAGACCAAAAAGGAAGGTCCTTGCTTAGCTAAACAGTCATCTAAAATATTGACTAAGGAGGATAAATCTAAAATGTCATTTTTACAATGGTCATTTGCAAATTTCAGGAGTGGTCTGTGCTAAGATCTACTCTCTTCAATGTACTCATAAATAACCTAGAAGCAGATGTGAACACTGAGATTAAAAGTTTGGAAGATACTGAGTTATTCAGGATAGAGAGAAGAAGAGAAGATGGTTAAGAATAGAACTAAGTTATAGAACTAAATGACCAGGCAATAAAATGGCAGCTGAAATTCAGAGTAAATAAATGTGAAATCAAACACATGGCAAAAACAACTCTGGAGTCACATAAAACTGAACCAGCTGTTCCCACTCAAGAGCAAGATTCTGAGGTTATGATCTTTAGCTTCATAAAACATTGATTCATTGCTCAGTGACAGTCATAAAACCAAATCAACTGTTAGACATTTTCAGGACTGAAAACAAATCAGAGAACACCATTACGCCACCATGTACCTTTATAGTTCAATCATGGTTTTTTAGATATTGTGTAAGTTCTGATCCCTTGATCTCAAAAGGGAATGTATTAAAACTTGAAAATATTCAGAGAAGGCAAACAGGTAACAAAAGTGTGGAGTTTCTCTAGAAAGGATGGATTACTAGGCTAGCCATTTTTAACTCAGAAAAGGGTGATTTAGAGGGCTGATAAGAAATCCACAGGATCCTGGCTTTCACAGGGATAGTTGATGCAGGTCAGCTGTTCACTGTTTCTTTTCATAGGAAAACTAAGGACCATCAAAGGAAGCTGACTTCAGAACAAATACAATATGGCAGTTCTTTATGCCATAAGAGCAGTAGCCCCATGGAACTGCTCACCAAGAGGCATTGCAGATGTTCATATTTATGTGGATTTCAGGGGGAAGTGGACAAACACTTAGAATAAGAATCCACTAAAGATTACTAAACAGAAAAAAATCTAGTAAGCTTAGGAAATCTTGTGGTCTGCATATAATTGGAAACTGAGGGACTTCTGAAGGAAAAGTCTGTTTTTCTCTGTTGCTCTTCACTGAGCATCCACTTATGGCTACTACTAGAAAAAAGATACCAGTCTGAATGGCCCCCTGACTTGAATTCCTGTTCCTAAGAAATGCAAATCAAGTGTTTCTTTTTTAAAAACATTGAAGACTGAAATCACACAATTTAAGACCAAAATCACCTGTTAGGGGCATGTGGTGTGCTGTATTATGAGATTATTTAGGTATCCAAACAAGAATTTACAGCTGATATTTTCATAAAATACAAAGGGACTTAATGACCTCAAAAATTACTTAAAGAGACTTAATGGCTTCCAAAACCGACCAAATTGCTGTCTGGTTTAGACATTTCATTGTATTTGTTGTCCTTGAAGACTGGGGCATGAAAAATTATACAGACAATATCAGAGAGTACCGATCTCAGTACAAATTACATTGACTTTGGCACTTTATTAGGGATTTATATCTTCTGTTATTTTTTTAAGGTCATTGATCTGCCATACATATTTTCAATACAGCGTGAGTAGAAACTCATGTTTCTGTTTTAAAAGCCTGGTATGAGAGAAAGGAATTCAAAACCAGTTGATGTAAATTGTGATTTTCCAGGAAACATGACTGTTCCATAAATGTGTTATGTTGTTCATTCAAGCAGAATAGTGCTTTCTTCATTTGCTGAGTCATTGAGGCTGCTATAACACTCCAGAATGGGAAACCCTTTTGAAGAGTTATTTCTGAAGAACCAATTGGGGCTTGGGGTTTTTTTTTTGTTTCAGCTAAAACTCAACAAAAAATTATGTGGTTCCTTAAGGCATATATTTCTTAAAACTACCCAGTTTAAGATCTAGAAGAATATTGCTGTACAAGATTATAATAATGCTTTCAAATATTTCATCTGAGAATTTATGTATGAATGGGCATTCCCAAAGCATATGTGTTAGATTAACATTCACTCCACCACTGCCACAATGCAGTTTCCTTTAATGGATTCCAGGGATTTAAGAAAAGTATATTTTACATTATTAACTTCAGCTTAGTTCTATTAACAGTAATTAATCCTCTTTTTTGTTCAACTTCGTGAGATTTATGCAAGTTTAGGATTTTGAATATAATGTTATATTAGCATAAAGCTACTAATGAAGGGCTAAATAGGGAAATCACTCTTCACTGTCCATTCAGTGAAAATTCCCTTTCTATCCAGATGCTAGCATGCTGTCCATCATTAACATACCAGCTTTATTCACAATTAAATGAGGCTTAGAGCTGGTGCCCTAGGATGCTGTATTCACCTAAAGACTCCTGCTGATGGATTATGAAATTAATGTATTTTTATATATGTACAAGTATATGTTATATCTAGCAATACAGTGCAGCATTTCTGACAAAATTAGGAATTTTCTTACTACACTAATTCTTTTGCTTATGTTATTTGTTGTTTGCAGTATATACTGACCCCAAATAATAATGATAATGATAATAATAGTAATTAACAATAACATTCTGTAGAGCTAGCAAAGCACTTTAGTTCTTAATATCAGGCTAACATGTAATGAAATAATATCACATTGTATGCAACAGCCTATATCTTGGTCTGCCTATCTAGTAAATAAAATGCAAGAATTCAAAAATTTTAAGTTAGAATAAGAGTATTTTTGAAGCTTGGAATGAAGAAGGGAACATTCACTAAGAATTGTGCTTCCAACATAAGTGCATCTAAGACTCAAGTCAAAATTACAAGCAGCATAGATCATAATTTTGTTATTTTAATTTTTCTCATCCTTTAGCTATCATAAAGAATGGTAGTAGCTGTTTGGCAGGATAGTATTTAGAATTTTTTTGTATTTTAGCATATTAGTTGAATCCTCAGATTGTATCACTTCCTGTGTATTGGGCATTCATTCATTCATTCACTCATTCATTCATTCATTCATTCATTCACTCATTCATTCATTCATTCATTCAAACGAGTTTTCTTGTTCAGTTAAGAGCACTGTACTTTGGGGCTGCACTCGTGTTTAAACTCCTGCTGCAGAGGAGAATTGTTTCCTAAAGTAACATATGCCACTTCTGACATAACCAAACCATTTCTGTCTTGCCAACAGATGATATGTGTTTGGATTCAGGCAAATTGCCAAAGAGGCTCCACTATATTACCTTTCTTGTACTGTTTAAAAGTTGCCCTGAATACATCAGAGGAGCTAGGCAAATCTGTTTGAAATTTAGATTCTAAAGGGGCTGTAAAGGGCTGGTTTACGAGCAATGAAAATTTTAGTCTAGAGAAGAAATTGCATTCCCTTGTTTTCTTTGCCCCACAGGAGGGATTGGAGACCTGTGCCTGTGTGGATATCTTTTAATATGAACTGAATGTAGTCTGAGAATTGTATTTCTGATCAGCATAGCAGATTTATTTTCCCTATTCCTCACTGGGAAGCCAAACTGTCTGTTTAGAAGGAGACACAATCAGTACAAACAAAAACATTTCTTTTGAGATGTTTTGGTCTGTTTCTTCTTTGCTTTGTACTTCAGGAAGTTTGGGAGAATAGTAAGAATGTGATGATGATTTTCATTCTTATGGTAATCTCAGTGTTAATTTCCATAATGAATTTAATGTACAACTCATAACTAATCATAACTACTAGTAATGCTTTGAGCACTCTGGATGCCACAAAGCCAGACATAGCACTCCTCCCTAAATATTGAAGAGGAGACATTCTGAGCTTGAGAGAGGACTTGGGGCACCTCCCTTGAGACCCTGAAATATCCTCTAAGAAAGTTTGGTAAAAATTTAGTGTCCTTGCATGTTCTGCACAATTGTTCCAAGAAGATGGCAGTTTGCTTTTCTCCATTTCACATACATTGTTAAACCTTCTGAGCTCTTCTGTTTGGAGACTTTATATGAATCCAACACAGAAACCAGGCATTAAATGAACAGAAAAATGACAGAATAGTTTTAAAACAACACAAAGATGACTCCGTGGTAGAATTCAGGTGCAGCTTCTGATTGCACTAAGTGAAAAATTTACATTGATTTTCTTTTAAGTGAAGAACTTGATTTTATGGTGGAAGTTAATTTTAAGTGCCATCTCCCCTTCTCCTGAGCTGATGCTTCCAAAGGGATATAAGGGATATAACTTCCATAAAGATCAGTAGCTGCCTGGCACCCACAATACATTACAGTATGCTAAAGACCTCTCTCACAGGAAAGGGAGTCAGAGTCTCTGATGTTACCTGTCAGAATAATTATAATAATTATAATGAGCTATCTCGTGCCAAGAAGTGATCTTAAAAGCGAAAATGGGATCTCACTATTTAAAACCTTTCTTTTCAAAACCAGTGTGTTTCAACTGCATGATTCAAATGTGGATCTTAATATTCACAAGACCATGAAATTAAGACTAAAAAGAACTTACACATTAATAAATGACATGTTAAAATAATAATTATATGATTAGTTAGTATGTGTGTGCATATTGACCGCCTGCTAGTTTTCATTTTATTTGAAGGGCAGAGTATGTCCAAAGTAACTTCCAGAGCAGAAAATGTTTCACATAACTTGGATTGGATCCTATTTCTTATGAGGTAAGGAGAATTTTGCAGTAGATTTCAGTGGACCCAAATTCTTATATAGTCATTTGAGACAATGCAAAGAAAATGAAAGAAAGCCCCACTGTTTTCCTGTCTTACTCACAGTTAGCACCAGGGCTAATGACTGACATGAAACAGGGAAATGGATAATAAGGCTCACAAAATACTGTCATTGGGAGCATGCCAGAATTTGTATGTGCAATTACATTGTTTCATTGTATTGTCGGAAAAAAGCCTTATAAATTTGAAGTAAACATTTCTGTTGGAGCACAGCTGTTAATGTCTTAGTTAAATAATTGGCCAATAGTGAGTGCTATCTGGCAGTTTCAGCCAGTTGAAATGTGTTGAAAATTGTTAGTTGACTTCAGTGGTCTCTGGACTAAGCTTCCATGTAAAAGTGCAGAACTGTCTCGATTATTTGTAATTTGATAATTTTATTTTTTAAAGACTAGACTTCAAATTAAGTATTTGTGTTTTAACACAGTGTTTGAACCCTGCGGGCAGGAAGGATTTCTGTTTATTCATTTAGTGCAACTGTAATGTAGCTAGCTCAGTCTTTCTACCCTTGAAATTAAGGCAACGTTGCTGCCAATTCCAGCAGCAAAAGCAAATCTATATTATAACCAACCACAATTCCCTTTACTCCTCCTTCCCTCTCCAAATATTGTGTTTATTAGAAAAAATTAATTTTGAAATGTTCTTTAACTTGTGATCTACTGAAACACATTTAACTCCTTAAATTTAGTTTTTAAATGTCGGATCTTAAGAAACAAGAGACACTGATTAATGTACTTCTCTTTTCAATTTGTGCTTATGCTGAATCCCTGGCTACAAGGGAGATATTTCCTTGGTATTTGGTATGTTATAAACACTAAGAGCTTTTAGAAAGACCTATATTAATGTAATTTCCCTGCTTAAATGTGTTCTCTGTGCTTTGCATGGTACCAGTTAAAACTTATTATCATACAATGAAATGAAACAGCCCAGTGAAACAGGCTGTTGTCAGATCTCACATGATGAATTGTAACTTCAGGCATCTCTGTGTAAATCTCTCTGCTAACCTGTTCCCAATTAGTGACATCTGGGACCAGATTTTCTTGTATTTGAAGCAGAGGCCATAAGAAGTTTTTACTCCAAAAAAAAAAGGCATGAAAAGAGGAGATGAGAAATGTAATAACAGAAAGAACTTTAAATCCAAGTCCTATATATGATTTTACAAACAGTGTCAAATATTTTTAAGTATTACATCTCAGTGTAGTGCATTATACATGAAGTGTTAAAGGTCTGACTTTACAGTGATTGGTGTTACTCCAAGTCTAAGTTTCAAACTTTAAAAAGCTTTTTTTTTTTTCTTTTTTTTTTTTTAATGAAGAACTACAATATCTTTTAGAACACACTAGTAAACTTCCTGCCTTACATACAGAAATTAGTAGGATACTGCACCTCCTTTTTTTTCCCCAAGAGTTAGCAATCCTCTTCTGTAGCAAATCGTCACAATTTTGATGAAAAGAGTGGAGTCATGAGGAATTACATGAGCCATGAGATTGAGAATCTTAACATATAGATATTTGTACTTCCACTGCATTGCTGGTTTTGATATCACTTTTGTTTTTCTTCGTGCCATGGATGAGTTTTTAAGCTCTGTATCTGTTCAGTCTTTCCCTGAAATTATGGTTGGAATGTAGGAGTTTGAAGGTAAAGTCATGTAACTTGCTGAAATGTACAAAAGGTCCTTTAAACAAGAATTTTTTATTTTGAGGGACACTGAACATTAACCTCCTGAGCTTTTCAGCTGAAATTGGGGATGTGTTGAAGCAAGAACCAGGACAGCATAACGATGCATGTATAGATACATAAATTAACAAAAAAGTCAATGGAACATGCTCAAACTTGGCACTTTTGTGGTGTTTCATTAGTAGTTATGGCATTAGGGTCAAAGGAGAAGGTGGTTGTGTTTGTCCCAGAAAACACATACCCTGTTCTTGAGATAAATAAGAGTGCCTAGACAATTCAATATCTAAATGTAATTATACATGCTATAGTGACAGTTCCAGTTCCATATGGCAAAGTGCAAAACATGTATTCCTTTGATGAGTCCTTTGAAGTAGAGAGGACCACTGTGGAAATGCCTCCAAATAAAATACAACTTGGGTGGTACATAGGAATGCCAAAGCCAAACTTAGTACAAACACATAAAAATGGGAGTCAGACAAACCCACATTGTTTGAGCATTTTCTTATATTCTAAATAAATTTTGAAAAAGTACACATTTTGCAGAGTGTCCTGTGGGTCAGAGATAGAGAGGAATCGTTGTGTGTGCATTCTGGTTCTCAAGTGCTCATTGTACAGAACTTAAAATTGCTGCAGGCTGATGTGTATGTTGCTCATCTGTGTCTGTAAATGTGTTGGTTTTACAGGGCCTGGTTTTTGGTAGCAGGGGGGCCACAGAGGTGACTTCTGTGAGAAGCTGCCGGAAGCTTCCACCACATCCAGCAGAGCCAATCCCTGATGGCTCTGAACATGGACATGCTGCTGGCCAAGGCTGGGCCAGTCAGAGATGATGGTAATGCCTCTGTGATAACAGATTTAAGAGGAAAATCAAAACAAAGATAGTGGGGCAGTTTTAATTCCATATAGAGAAGAGAAGGAGGTGAGAACATGTGAGGGAAACAACATGGACACACCAAGGTCAGTGCAGAAGGAGGGGCAGGAGGTGCTCCAGGTGCCAGAGCTGAGATTCCTCTGCAAGCTGTGGTGAGACCATGGTGAAGCAGCTGAGCCCCTGCAGCCCCTGGGGATCCACAGGGATGGAGAGATCCACCCACAGCCCCTGGGGAAGGTGCCCATGCTGGAGCAGGTGGATGCCTGCAGGAGGCTGTGATCCAGGGGGAGACCCTGTGGAGAGAGGGTTCCTGCTTCCAGGCTGGAGCAGCCTGTCCTTGGAGGACTGCATCCTGTGGGAAGACAGACCCAAAGCAATCATCAAAATGAGTGTAAAGGCGAAGAAAGGTTAAAACTTTCAAAGAATAGCAAGTATGAAATAATGAAACATCAGCCTGAGGTGAAAGAAAAGTGCAAATTGTTGTTCTTTCACCATGTCTTAAATGGAAGCTTCATAGATGACTATTCATAGACAGGACGGAAGTTTTCTCTAGAACTTACCGGTTTAAAAAATGTAGGAAGAGGTATTTTGACATTCCTCTCTCATCATAGGTCTGGATGGAAGGGTGATGTGGGACATAATACTGTAGGGAGACATTAGAAAATGCTGTGAATATTCACAATAAGCTTGAAAATTAATATAATGCTGAAAAGGGTGATAAAATCTTTCTGATAGGTACTTTCTGACCTTGCCATCCTGCTGGTAAAATAGTGAGGACTTTTTGAAGTCACATACACAATTAAGTCTCATTTCTATCCTGGTAGTGCTCTTAAGAACAAACTTGTCTTTCTAGCAGGAAAGATTTCTAGTTGATCTTTAATCTCAAAAGCCATCAATCTGATGAGAAGCTATTAGCAACTCTGACAGCTTGAAGCTCCAGTATTTTATCTGGTGTCTAAGGTAAATATTAATCATATTGTATGAGGAAGAGCCAGGGAATGTAGGAAGAGAGAACATATTAATTCTTTAGGCTTTTATTAATATTTCATAGACCATTACTACTGCTAGTTGCTGTTTATATGAAGGCAATATCTAGGGGTCTGGTTTTACAAAAGTCACTCCACAGTGCTAGATCCTCTAGAAGGGACCAGCTAATGTCCACATAAGCAAAAAAGGAGTGATTCCACTATGTAGAACCATGTCTGGAAGAGATGACTTCCAGTTAAAACACAATGAACAACAGTCATGGGGATGTGACAATGTGTTAATGTGTTTGTCTGTAATCTCGTGAAAGTCCCTACTCCTGTGTCTTCACTCATGAAGAAAATGAATATGGGATAGAGTTGCCTGAGATACAAACACACTCTTGTGTGTGTTCTCCATGAAAGTAAGTTCTGAAGAAAAATGGAACACTAAGACTGCTAGCTCTTTAAAAAGAACAGTCATTGCCTCCTTCACAGAATAAATAAACTCAGAACGTAAGGGGGAAATTTTCTTTTTTTATTTTCTTTTGAAAATGTACATATGATTGACATGTGAAAACAATGCTGACATTACTATTTGGGTCCTCTTCCTGAATGGTAAGAGAAATCTGGCAGTGAAAACTCCAGCATGATTTTTTTAAACTAGAAACAGAAAAGCAAACCAGAAGAGAATTTACAGACATTTCTAGTAAGGCTGGCTTTGCTAAGAAAGGAAACAGCTCACTGTGACAGGCAGTGAAGTGAAAAGAACCTCAGATTCTGTGAGCTGTCATAAAATACAGAAGGAAGCATGAACAGCATATGTGTGAAAAAGATTCTTTTGACCCGTGATGGAGTCTGGCAAATGCCGGCTTCAGAAATCACAGTGAAAGACTACAGTTCTCGACATACAGTTTGGAAAATGAAAAACATGAGTGGACTTTTTTTTAGGATGTTTTATATAACCCAGTTCAATAAAGAATTTAAGGGCAGCTATAAATTAAGGTGTGTGAGTAATCCCAGTGAAGTTAATAAGCCTGTTAAGTCATGATGAAGTGTTTGGCTGTATTGAAATCAGGCTACATACCATCCCACGGGAACAAGTCCTACAGCACTCCAACAGAAATATTACCAGTTTCTTCAGTGGCAGTTCCTTGCAAAGTTAAAGCTATTCTTAGCTTTGCTGCCTCAGAGCAAACAGTCCAATTTCTTCCAGCTACGATCAGAACAGTCATACTTGAACATCTACTGTGAAACTATACAGAGTTCAAAAAAAAGCAGCTAGAAAGACTTTGCAAGGGGACACAGAGAGTTAGTCAATGACCACTAACATGAATCTGCATTCTGTGTGCTTAGCAGAGAACTCTAAATATGGACCATCCTCTGTATAACTTACAGAGAGAACTCTCCAGTTTTGTTGCACTACCACAATGTTGTGGAATTTTCTGTTCCACATTAGATTCAGTTCCTTGTGGTTTTTCCCTATTCACAGTCATCTTTGTATTTTGATGGGAACCAGGAAACTGAATGGTTTGGTGTAGTAAATGGTCGGGAATAGAAATATATTTCAATCATAAAATGATCTGTGTTGGAAGGGAACTTACAGCCCATTCTATTTCACCCTCTGTCACAGGCAGGGGCATTTTCCACTATCCCAGGTTGCTCCAAGCCCTGTCCAACTTGGTCTTGAACACTTTCAAGGATGGGGCAGCCACAGTTTCTCTGGGGACTGTGTGCCAGGGCCTCATCACTGTCACAGCAGAGCATTTCTGCCTAATATCCTATCTAAACCTACTCTCTGTCAGTCTGAAACGATTACCCTTTGTCTTGTCACTCCAGGCCCTTGTAAATAGTCTCTCTCCATCTTTCTTCTAGGTTCCCTTCAGGTACTAGAAGGGGTAATTACATCACCCCAGAGCCTTCTCTTTTCTAGGCTGAACAATCCCAATTCACTTAGCCTTTCCTCACAGGCTATAAATCATCCTTAATTCTGAGAGTTCAGAAGATACAAAACAATATACTTGTATTTCAACAAATTTTATATATTTTAATATATTTATAATGAAATGTCAAATTTGGAGGCAGAATGTTTCATTGGTGTTTATTTAATAAGCATGAGCTTCTTTTTGGAAATAATAACGAATTTTTAAATTTCTGTAAAACTGTCAGTGAAACCACTGGAATATGGAAGTCAACATAGGTGCTTTCATTTATAAAATGAGAAGGTTTGTTTTACTCCAGGGTAAAAGTTTGGGGATAATTTATTATGCTAGTTTTGTCTTGAGGATTTGGCAAATTCTCAAGAATAATAGCTTTCGTAATTGTACAAAGTCAGCTCAACTTGTAAGCAGTCTGGATTGAGGTCTTAGCAGGGGCAGGCCAGCTTCCTAGCCAATCTGGATTTTCCTTGTAGGGAAGAGTTAACAGCAGTATTGGCCCCACTGAAGTCAGTGGGAATTTTGCCAACGATTTCCTTAGAGCCAAGCTTTCACTTGTCTTTAGCAGGGCTATTAAATACAGTACATTGCATAAACTGAGATGAATAAAGGCACTTCTTTTTCTGGATTCATGTAAGTGATTCTGCAAATGCTTTTCATGCGACCTATCTGCTGCAGGAGAGTTAAGACACCATTTATATAGCCCCCAAATACACCTATTTGAAAGAACTCTGTTTTCTGACTTACAGTGCAACTATTACTGACATGCACAAGTTAGATCTTCATAATGACAGCCTGTATGTTTGTGGAATATTTCAGCAGTAGAGCACAAATTGCAGAATAACTATCCAGCCAATGTCTATATCTGCTATTCAGCTGGAAATGTGCCTGTCTGTACATTTCAAAGTTTGCAGAGAATATGAGAGCCATTCTGAACAGTAATGTTACTGTAATAGACTATACAGGATGCTGCTTTGAAACAGAGGAAATAAAAGTTAAGTTAATATTGGCCCAAATTATGTCATACCACAATCTTGGGAAGCTAATGGCCTAGAGTTGCTACTTTCTAACAACTAATTCTTATGCAACTTGTTTAATTTTATGGAGCTCAAAGTGTTTTACAAATCAGGTTATCCCTATAGACAACCAGAGGTCCAGTATTTGGCCAAAAGATACCTCAGAAGCCAGAGAGAATGAGCTAGAAACAGAATGTCTGTTAAAGTTTGCTCAAACTTGCTGTTTAGCAGGCCACATTTCTCCTGGATAATGAATTCCTAAATATTTAAAACTTTCAGGGTGTGGGGGGGTCATTTTTATGAGCAGCCTGGATGTTTCTTCTGTCTCCTTTTGATGGAAGTTGCTGCTGCCTGTCTGTGTGCTACGTCCTATTTTCATACCTTCACTTGAGGGCTATTCTTCCCTCTTGCAGGAATATCTCACTGACCCAATCCCAAACCCTATGACTATCTGAAACAACAGTTGTGAGATCCAAGTCAAAAGAAATAAGAGTGTGAGGAAAGGGTAGTCTGGAAAAGAAAGGGTTAGTTGTTTCAAGTTCTTTTAGCTGGAACTTAAACTTTGTTGCTTCCTCTGCTTCCAGAGCTCACCCAGGAGCTGAGAAAGGAGAGACAGAGTAGTGCCTGACAGACAGAAATGCTCAAAGAGTATACTATAGCTCTCCAAAGACTGAGCCAGCCTCCTCATCCACATAGGCTGTGGGTAATGATGGAGTATGTGCAAATGAAACTGGCTGTCCTGAGAACCACAGGGCACATGCAGCATGGAGCATGAAGTTCACTCAATATTTGCATTTTGCAGCTGTACATAGACCTTCTGATCCATTCACCCTTCCAATGAAAACCCGGTGCGTACAGATTTCACACACGCCACATATCAACAAGTTTCTGTGGAATTGTGCCAGAAAATATGGCAAGTTTATAATATTTTTATTCTAAACAGTTTGCTACACCACAATAACTTTTAAATTCATGTTTATTAAGGTAGCATCTCATAGCCACTACTCAGAATTGTGTCAGCATTTTGTAAATGCAAGCCACACTCCCTGTAAACAGTATTATTAACATGTGTTTGTAGAATAAGGCCACCAAGAATGATCTCGGTTTCCTGGGACAAAGACATTAAGCCCAAGGCTGTGAAGTCTAAAAGATGTGGTACATGAGTAAATAAAGTTTGAGAACCTCTGATAAGGAAACTGAGCTAGAGGAAAAGAAACAGACTGTCTGTGAAACTAGGGGAGAAGGAGGAGATGAGTATACACGAATTTGTTGCAGAGTTTTATCAGTGTTCATACTCTTTCCACTGACTGCCTGCTTACATGATACTGTTCTAAATCACAGTTTTTATTGGTAAGATAAAGGTTTTCTGGCAGGCTGGGACTGTTTGCAGATGGGTAAGATGGGTTCCTGTTTATTAGAACTATGCAAAAAGACTTGTAAATAATACAGCAAATTCATAAAACAATGAAGAAAAAGAACTGAATGATGCAGGTCTTCAGTGACCCTGAGGAAACATAGAAAACTATTCCTGGTTTGAAGCTAGTAGGTACAACTGCCTCTGGGATTTTATTTATTCAAGACTGAAATGTCTTATTTTCACATGTATATTGTCTGGTACCCAAAGATTGGGTCACATACCCGGACATTACTTTTGTTTGACAAGGAATGGAGTTCAGATTTACCAGGGTTATCAGGAGGGGAAATGGCCTTTACCAGAACAGCCATTTACTTTATTGATGGATTTTCCCCATCCTTTATGATGAGATTTTATTTAGGTTGCAGCTAAAATAGTGACTGTTGTTGGATTTGTGGAGGCTCCAAGCAGAGTCTAAAGCAGATGCCATTGTCCTCTCCTACATGTGTGTGCATGATTCACACTGTTCTCCAGCTTATCCAAAGGATCCCAGCCTTCCTAGGGCTCAGGTCATGGAAAACACCTTGCAGATCCACACAGGCTAATTCAGTGTATGGGGACGTGAGAAAGTTTAGAAGGGGAAAGGCAATTTATGGGAAGTGAGAGATCTGAGAGACTGGGAGGATGCATCTCTAGAAGGAGAAGCAGGAAATACCTCATGAATGTCAGATTGAGTTATTCCTGAATTCTACAAATAATGCCATAAGGGAAATGACATGGATCATCAAAGCATTCCTTTATGTCCAGATAAACTCCCCCCTTGTCTTAGAAGCAGTCTCCATACATATTAATGAACAACCACTGTATGTTCTGAGTGTCCAAGATAGCTATATCTATTTCCCTAATTCATACAGGAGAGAAAAGAAAATGTAGGCAACATGTAAAAAATGGATACAGACTCCAAATTGGGCAAAACCTCAACACGCTTAGAAGCAATGTTGTTGAAAAGGACCTAGGGTTATGAGCCCCAGCCTGGAATATTTAGCTGATCCATGCAAAGAGAGAAAAGAGGTTTTGTCTTTGACAAGGAAAGCTCTTCAAGATAAGCCAAGCGTCTTCTGACAGTCTTTGGGGATTTGAAACATAGAGCCCAGGTAGATCCTCTTTTTTGGGTACAAGCATCTGTATTTCTTGTACATGCAAATGGCATAGTGGCTTGGACTACTGGCATCCATGTAATTATACATATGCATATATATATATAATATGACTTATTCATGTATTTCTATTTGTATGTAATACAATTTATATAAAGAACAGTCTAAATGTAGGATTGTTATGAATGACATACTAATTATTCTAGAAGGAATTCCAGCTCTGCCTTTAGTTACAAGATGGTATAAGAAGCCAGGTGGTGGTGTCTGGGTGGGCCTTCTTGGAGGTGGGGTTTTGGGACTCATAGAGCAACAGAGGAGGTTCACAGTCCTCCCATTTCCTTTTGTTTACCTAGGCTGGGAGCCATTTGGTATGGATGTTCTGTAGTTTGGGATTTGAGGATGGGTATGTGCCTGCATCCTGATTTATTCCAAATTAATGCCTGTCAAGGATATGGAAAGTGCATATGAAGTTTCCCCAAGTGATACTACCCTCAGGGGCTTTAGTGATCAGCGGTGATGCACAAAGTGACTTCAACATGAATACAAGCCCAGAGAGCTATTGAAAACTAAACTACCTTGATTTAGACTCAAAATAAGCAAGCAATTGTTCTCTGTAATGGCAGTAGCCATTTCAAAAAATAGCCTATGATTACTGTGCATCCATCTCTGAACACTCTGCTAAGTTTCTTTTTCTTTTCCTGCTCCAGGCAGCAAAGAAGCTGAATATCAGTTGTACCATGCTCATACCAGTGTTTGGAGCTAAGATGAGCAGTCATTTGTACTCCAATAGCCATGGATTTATCTACTGTAGAGTTTGAGGTCTTACATTTACAGTGGGAGATGGTAAGATCCACATGTGTATCTCTACCAATCAGTGATGCATTCTTCCTATTAAGTAGGAAAAGAGGCCTTTTTATGCCTCTTTAATGTGGCACATAACAAGAGCCAATATGTATTTCATTTTTTGCCATAGGGCCCAAGGAGTTTCCCTTTACAGTTAGAAATCTAGTTAATTTCTAGGTGAGTCTAGTAACTTCCTTGCAACGTTCTTCATGAAAACAGGACAGACAGTGCAATTTAATTTCCCTTTCTTTTCCCTCTCCCAAGTTCTGGGACAGATAGGTGGAGAGGTCAAAAATCAGGCTTTGGGAGCTGCAGTAAAAGAGATGAGCTGGGAGGCACAACAGCTGGAACTTCGGGTCAGCTTTGTTCATTAGACAGAGGTTGATGCCCTTATAGAGACTTAATCAGGCCATCTCAAGAATTCCTAAGTAGCCAAATGGGAACTGTGAACCTACTGCCATAGATGGCTGGATTTGATAAAGTAATTCTAAATTCTTTGTCAATCTACGTGCGTGTATCTACGCTCAACAGGACCCTTGGAAATGACTTGTGCAATGATTTGTTACGCTGTCATTACTCATTAATCTGAGCTTCTGCAAATGATTTTTATTCTTCTGAAGCAGAAACAAAACCCTCATTAAAGAATTTGTTTGTTTTAGGGCTACACAAAAGATTACAGAGCCTTTACAAACAGATATAAGAAAAAAATGTGGTTATGCAAAATTTTCCCTCTCATAAGCCCTTGCTTTCCATTGACTCCCAGGACCTCTGGATCGAGCCTGAAGTGCATGGCTCAGCTCATTACATAGCTTGGGGTCAGTAATTGGAATCACATGTACTCGAGGCCTCTCAATCTGACTGTAGGTGAGAGTGCCAATTTATAGTAGAAATGTGTATTAAGCAAAAAACCCCCATCACAAACCAAGGAAAAACCTATTGTCAGATCTGCAAAGGACCACAGCCATGATGTTTTCTAGAAATACTTCTTAAACTTTTATTTAAATTTGCCTCATTTCTGGTATAGTTTGTGGTGGCAAACTAAACGGGAACAAGGAATTCTTACTCTGGAGTAAAAATGTCCACACATGGTGTTAATCAGGGTAACTCCGTGTGTGGACAGGCTATTATGTATGACTTTACACTGTTTTAGGCATGCTGGGTGAAGTTCTTTGTATCCACCTTCTATCAATTAAGGGAGGTTTTAATGTAGAGTGAAATAAGGCAATATTGAACTGAACCCAGAGTTTCTATAAAGGGGATTCCTCTGGTTTAGTAAACTGGTATGAATTTTAGACAAGGTGTAATTTTTGTTAGGTGTCTCTCCCAGCTGTCTGATACATGAAAAATGGTAGCTTGGAGGTTGGAATGAAACACTGGCAAGATCTCTCTGTAAGTGATGTAAAATCCTTTTAAACTGAGTTAGGGCATTAAAAGGAGAGAAATAGACATGCTTATGTAGAAAATCCCGCAATTAAATTCCGCCCCAAATAAAATCAGCCATCATCCTTTTTTGCCTTTTCCAGCTGTCCCTTCCCAATAAAATAGCGAGGAGAAAACCAAGCAAAGAAACACAAAGAAACACAAACAACCACACACAAAGAAACACAAACAAACACAAACCAACCAAAAAAACCCTCAAACAAAACAAAACCCAAAAAACCCCAGCAGTTAAAGGAAGATGATGTGGGCATTTTGAGTGTGGATGGATGTCAGTTCTTGGATAACTCTTTCTGCAGTGTATGTGGGAGGCAGCACCAGAAGGGTGTTGCAAACAAGTTCAAAAGGAACAAAAGGAAACGGCCCTTCACACGGTCCCTGGTAAACCCATGAAACCAGTTGCCAAAGGGTATTTTGGATGATAAAGTTTTACAGGAACTCATGGGGAGAGTTCTTGAATTCTCATTTCATGGAATAGAAATTCACGGAGGGCTACTAAGTACGCATAGACCATATTTCACCGAGGAAATGCTCCAAACTCAAGAGAGCTGGAGGCTGGGAGAGTAGTCAGGAAAATTATCATGTGTGTTTTTCTTATTCGTGCTCTTCCAGTACTTTACAACTATGCCTGAAGACAGGCTATTGAGATAGTTGGACTCTTGGCCTTATGGCTGTATTTATGTTCTTGTGTTAGACAAGTACAAATGACTTGGTGCGGAAGAAAACACACATTCGACTCTTGGTGCTTTAAATACTTTTTCTGTTAGGACATTTTGAGGAGAGATCCTCAAAAGTTGCATTATTGAGTAGTTACAAGAGGAATAGTCCAATCAGAGTCCACGTGGCACAACCTCCAAGTAAACACACAATGACTTCCAACTCTTTGTTTGTGTAAAATTGAGGGCAAAGTATATAGGAGTGTTGAACTCTCTTTGTGTTTCCATCCCCATTTGCCTGCAAATATTACCCCTCTCATTATCTTAAAGATCTCAGCAACAGCATTGCCAACTGGGTCCTTTACCACTATCAGTGTTTGTGTTCCTGTTTAAATAAGATAAGGAGGTTAAAAAAAAAAAAAAAAGAAAAAGAAAAAAGAAGGGAGGAGAGACAGAGCAGAGCTGCCTCATTTGGGTTGAAATTCTCATCCTGACTTCTTAAGAGGAGGGGGAGGGAAGAAGGGATTTTTATTTTCCCCACTGAATTTCATTGAAAGATTCTAGAATCTCTCTACTTTTAAAAATCTTATTTTATTGACAAAAGCTGTATTGGCGTGAAATCCACGGAAAGACCTAGTAGGGGGGTTGAATATCTCCCCTTTAGAGGTTAAACCTCTGCTAGGTGATTTCGTTTTGTTTTGCTTTGCCTTGCCTTTGTTTGTGGCTCTCTTGGAGCCGAGAGAAGTCGCTGCACTTCTTCACAGAATCAGTCACGCCGGCCCGAGGTTCACGCTGAGGATCTGCAGTTTTCCGAGCTCAAGGGAGTCACTTTTGGAGCGTGTGGGGGCGGCGAGGTATCAGAAGCCACAGGGTTCGTGCCTCCGAGCTGCTGTGACGGCTCGGTTCTGCCGAGCACTTGCAGGCTGTATAATTAAGCGGGCAGGCACTGAATTAAATCTTTGTAAAGCCCACCGAGTGGGGGGTTCCTGCAAGCTCTTTTCCAACCGGTCTCAGGCGGCTGGGATAACAGCAGCGGCAGCAAGCGAAAAGGGGGAGCCCGCTGGACGCCGCAGGAGAGCCCAGACCCGGTCGGAGCGAGCGCTCCCCGCCGATGGACAACCTCGGCGGGGCCCGGCCGCTGCGGCTGCTCCTGTTCCTGGCGCTGCTGCCGCCGTTCCGGGGACAAGGTAAGTGCCGGAGCGGCTCCCAGCGCCCCGAGCCCGGGGCTCTGCCCGGGCGGGACCCGCTGCCGGCTGCGGGCTCCTGGGGACGGGGCTGCGGGGCTCCCCACGGCGTGCCCCGCGCTGCCGGGGGATGGGGCCGCGGGGCCCCCCTTGGCCCCCCTTCTTCCCCGTGTCCCTGGACGTTCCGGACAGGCTTTAAAGCGCCGCTGCCACGTCCAAGTGAGCAGAAAGGCGTGGTGTGCACCGGCCCCGCCGCTGCCGCCGGGCAGGTTCGGGACCAGGCTCTGCCGGGACGGGCTGTGCCCCGGGGAAAGGGTCAGTCGGTCCGCCCGACGGACATCCGCACCCGGCATCAGCGCACCTCGGTGGCTATCACAGGAATCGCCACATGTCGGGGCGGCCACAGCACAGTGACCCTCGTCCCCGAGGGTGCCCGGCGGTGGCACCGCGAAGTGATGGGTCCGAAACCGGCGGGCAGCAGAGCTGTCAGCTCTGATCTGCCGGAGACACAACGACACCCGAAAAACATGGGAAACTGCACCAGTAGTTAACTGGAATCCCAGAGGAGCGGGAGGACTAGCGAAGCAAAGGACGCGGGCTTTTTGGAGACAGAATGTGGAGCATGTACGAATGATACCGTGTGATGTGGTTGCTTTTGAAAGCAGGGATCTGGATCCGGGCCATGACTCCTTTTCCATATTGCACACTTTTCCTGATCTCTTAGTACTGGCTGAAGAGAGGATGTGAACTTGATTTAATTCATTGTGGCAATCTCATGCAAATCTTGCTTTGTAGGAGATGACAAAGAAAGTATTTGTCCTATGGTGATAATGAATTTATCACAGCTAACAGGTAAGTGACTTTTCCATTGGAGTAACCCCAAAGGGTCCACCGAGGCTTCATCACACTCCAGGCAAGTGCTTGGAAACACATGGTCTCTGGCCTAGGCAGACAAAAGCCAGCGAAGTAAATAATTTCTAACTATCACAGTGTCTTGAGTCTTGGATTTTCATATAGCAGAGCACTTGTCATAGATATCTGTCAAAGTACTTGCTTTTGATAAAGAGATTGTAGTGCTTCCTAAAGAGGGACAGAATAAGGTGATCAGAAGAGCAGCATTCACCTCCAGAATCAAAACAACTCCTGCTTCGCCTTAGACAACAGAGTACATCAGCAAAACTCTGACTTTGATGTGTCACAGTGTGCAGACATAGTAATTTTAAGCATTCAACATTATTGTAGAACATGAAAAATTTCACTTTGTAACCTCTGTACATTTAACCGTAGTTACTGGATAACTTTTTAGAAATCAGGGAAATTATTAGATCTATAAGTTCAGTTTTCTGAAGTTTTTTAACCCAAAAATTGGCAGTAAAATGTGTATCAGGTTTTTATGCCCAAATTAGAATCCATACTCTAATTTGACTGAGAATTTCTATTTCTTAAAACTTAACAGTACACTGGGTAAAATTTGATTTAAATGTCTCAAAGCAGGAGAGGATCCTTGTTTAGGAGATTAGTATTTAAAGAGTTGACTTTACTTGGGTGAAATAATTATTGAATATTGAATAATAATCTGTGTTTTGGAGGTACATGAAGTAATTATGTGGTGAGGTCATGTTGTTGAAGTCTTTGGGGTAGAGCCTTTGCTTCCCTGCAGGTCTAAGGGGCTTTGGAGCAAAGAGGAGCTCCTAGATGCTTTAGTGATACAATTGTCAAGTTACTAGGATAGCGTATTTATGAAACACAGTTTTCTTCTAAATTTGTTACCGTCAGTTTTCTTAATTCCTTTTCCTTACTAATGAACCATCAAATCATCAGTAGTTCTTAAAGTCTTCACTCTGAAGAAACTGAAGGGACTGCCTTCAGGGGAACTGCCCAGTGCACATAAATATAGGTATGTACATCATTCTTTGCAAGAGTAAGGATCTTAAAGCCTTAAAACATTTCATGATGCAACTTTGTTTTACTGTAAACATTGCATTATTTAACATGCCTCAACTATCATAAACTGAATTACATTGATGAATTACATCACCATGGCCAGTCAGTGTATTAATAGTTCATCCTCTAGCTCTCTCTTTGGCACATCTTGGTACTACAGGCACAGTTTTAACTCACTAAACATCTGGAAACATGTCTATTCAGGGCAAGCTTACTGTTGTAATAAAAAAAATGTTCCACTGACTTTGTGGAATGAGTTTTATTTTAAGATTATGATTTTTACATGTGCTTTTATAACAGTACATTTATAAGTATATGGGTGGAGGTAGGACACATGAAAGGCGAAATCTGTGCTTTCTTGCATGCTATCATAGAGAAAATCTGCCCCAAAAAATCACATCCTACCAGTTCTAAAATATGAGTGCTACCTCTAAATTAACTTCTAGTAGAGTTTTGGTTTAAGAGGCCATTTTCAGAAATGACATTTTATTGCAATCAGAAGAGCAAGATGTTAAAGCTCTTTGTTTTTCATCTGTGTAATTGAAAGCAGACGCGTTAGTGAAATCCAAGAGAAACCCCCATAAACCAGCTTATCAAGTTACTGCAGTATATTTATATTGTTCTGTTAGGTTTCAGGCATTATCTAAGAGTAGGTCAATGCATTTTCAAAAGTTATTTATTTGTCGTCCTACTTTAGTCCATTCTGCAAGTTTCATATCAACTTTACATGTGTTTTCAATAAATAGTTGTGTTAAGACCAACTTGTTCTACAATACTTCTATTACTATTTTCTGAAATTAAAGATGGGCTTTAGCCCTCTGGGACTTGACTGAAATAGTTAACTGGGAGCATGAAAGATTTTGAGTTTGGTTTTTTGAGTTATGAATACTTCTAAAGAAGTAGCTGGTAAAATGAATTCAGTAAGCAGAGAATCTTGGTTTACTTGATGTAGTAAAATTTCTGTAGAGAGTAAAAGATGAAACAGAGAAGGTCAAGAAAGAGAGAGCTGAAATCCAAATAAAACAACTTCAGGGCACAGGCAAGAATTTTAATGGTAGCATAGAGTGGGTTAGTAGGAAAGAGATAAATGAACAAAAAGCTTTTGTGAAAATGTAGCAAAAAGTGATGGTTGACAGTTACAGGAAGCAAAGAAAATTAGTAAAGTTAATAAAAAAAAGGTAAGCAGGTAATTTTAGCTAAAATAGGCAGAAGTTTTGTAAGCACTCTGGAAATGTTAGGGACTCGTGTTTTTGTGTAGGTTCAATGGAAGGAGATGGGCCAGGGGTGAGATTTTAATAGTTAAGTCATCACACAAATTGGGAGGTTGGATGGCACTGCTCCAAGATAAGATGTAGAAGTGGAAGCAGAAGGTTGAGAAGATTGCAGGGTAAGAAAGAATAGAAAAATTATCTGCAAAGAAATCCATGAAGGAGTTGTCAGGAGCAAGAGAGAAAACATAAGAAGAAGCCACAACAAGCAGAAAGCCTAAAAAGGATATAAAAAGTCAGTACAGATCAGTGAGGAGTTCTAGAAAAATGGCTAGAATTACTGGCCATAGTATTTTGTGGATAAAAATTAGCTTAGAAATGCTCAGAATATTTTCAAATAAGTGGAGAAGGAGTAGACAAGGACCTATTAAGATGATATAATGTGTGATTTACAGCGACAGTGTACAGTGGGAGGAAAATTGTGACAGTCACCTGCATGTTTATCAGACTTGGCAAGGCTACTTGTCCTCTGGTAAGACAGGACAGTCCAGAACAAATTGTGTTGAAAGTCTTCTCTGATCAACAGGATGCAGCATGTCTTAAGCATCTCCCATGCTTGTACTCTCCTCAATATACCAACAAATCTTTGGCTAAGGCAGTTAATGAAGTTTCTTTTGTTCGCATTCTAAAGCAAGCATCATTTCTATTTTCCCTCAGCAGTAAGGAGTACTTTGTCTCTGATTTGTACCTGTTATAACCTACTTCAGACTTAAAAGTTTTGAGAAATTGCCTTTTGGATTGGAAGTATGTGTTGCTGTATCTTAAGAAGAAAATACATTTCAAGCTTCTCAGGGATTTTCATTCATACTCTTTTCAGTTAATCCAATTACTATTACATTTTCATTCAAAGAAAGCTGATACAGTTTTGGGTACTGAGTACACAGGTATAGGAAGTACATTGTTTCTGGGTTATGGTAGCACCACAAATGAGCGATGCTGCACAAGAGTGCAGTATGTTCCCCAATAAATTCTTCATTTTTGAGTTTGGTCAAAATCTGGATTGAGACTTTAAACTTAGTAATAAAGAAAGCAATACCAGAAAAGATCTTTTTTATCAGTACTGAAGTGAATAGATGTAGAAATACTTTGTATGGTATATTCCAGATTTTTAGGGTGTTTCAAGGATTTATGAAGCTTTGGAAGGATGTAATGTGCAAATGCTACTCGCAGTACATCCATTCGAAATACTATCACCTTCCATCTTTGATCTTTTCACTAACTGAATTTCAAGTACTAAGTACTTCTACTATAAATGCTTAGAGAATTTGTGAGAGCTAGATATTGATTTACGGCTCAGTATAGATAATCTCAAAATGAGGAAAGTCTCATGTAAGAGTTTTAGTAGTGCTTTCTCTAAAATGAAACCTTCCCTAAAGCATTGCTATATAACTATAAGCAAAAAGAAAATCTGTATTTTCTTCCTGCTCTGTAAAGTCTGTGGTTCCTTCCATACTTGAACATTGACCCATTGTGCTATAAATTTTATCCCATCTGCTTAGTGTTTCCTGACTATTCTTTAAATATGGCAATACTAGAATATCAGAATCCTTCATCATTGTCCATCATTTTTTAATATTCAGCAATAAACCTTCTGCCTGCAGAGTAGATACATTTTACTTTAGCAGTATATAAAAGCATAGTTATTATTGTTAATTTTCTAGTCAGATGAAAATGGAGAAATCCCAGTATGAAAATACTTTTCCTGAAATAATTTTACAGGAATAGCAATAGAAATAGAAATCATTTTAAGACAATGGAAATGCTTGAGCATATATGTTCGATATTCTGAGATGTGCTGCTCTGTCACATTCTCGTATCCTTCTTATTTAAGTAGCTTTATTTTGGATATATACATGTTCTTGGACTCAATCCAAAGCTCTTTAAGGTCTACCTAAAGACTATAATTTACTGCAGTACATTTTGGGTCATGGACTTTATACAAATGAACAGGACTAGCAACAGGTTAATTTTAATACTCTAAATAAAACATTCTAATCACACAGTGTTTTCATTATTTGAAATGAGAAGTCAAGAGAAGATTAAAATTTGCTCTTAAATGAGAAAGCCTTATGTGGCACTTTTCCTATCAACATCCCGTGAAGTTATTTCATTATTTACATGATTTTCCCACTAGGGGAACAGTGGAGGGCAAAGTTTAACATGCATTTGTCAGGCAAAGCAGTTGGCTTCTTCCAATTATGAGTCTTTCTTTGTATGTCCTTCCATGTCATCTTGGTGAGTCTGGATTCTTTAGTTCACCTGTGTCCATCAGAGCTGTGAATGCACCATCTTTTTTCATGTTTTTGTGGGTATGTAAATTCTGTTACTGAAACTACCTGTGCTAAGGTGTTTATACCATGCTGATTCAGTGGACTCCAAGTTTCTCTCAATACTTTCGTATCTTCTAGAAATGTTCAGAGTCTTTATTCTTCTAGCCTTAATGTCTTTTGATCTTCAGCCTCCTCATGGAAGACCAAAAAATAACCTATCCAGAAAGATGAAAAAAATTGGCATTAATTTGTTGCCAGAACAGGCATCATCAGGGAGCAGCAGTCTTCAGCTATGCAGAAGGCTGGGTGTATAAGAGGTAGTAACAAAAGAATGAATTGAAATGCACTTTTGGACTGAACAGGGAGGTAATATATTATCAAAAAAATTCTGTTTTTGCTGAATATATGAAATCTTGGAGCACAAGAGTACATTGCCTAGACAAGTTTGGGAATCAGCCTCACTTGACATTGATTTTGAGCAACTACATAGAACTCTGCCCACAACTGACTGAATTTTATCAGGTCTACCTGAAAGTAGTGAGTAAGACAAGATAACTTCCTGGGGCCTTCTACATCATCTTTTCTGACATTTTGAGATACATATATAGATATATAATTCTCTAAGATGCCTTTTTCCTGCAATAGATGAAGTTGTCTTTTCTAATTTTTAGTAGCCAGTTGCCTACTTTTAAAAAGGATGGGTTTTTTTTTAGACCTGAGACATAATAAAGACCCTGCAGTAAAGCATGTGCTTTCCCCACTAAGGACATAGTGGATGTTGCAGCATGGCATTGCCTTCATGAGGCCTGTCCTCCTCTCCAGCTATTGCTGTGGAAGTTTTAAGAACTTGTTTTATAAACTGCACACAGATATGTCATAAAATGAGGTTTGGCTGGATCTGAAAAATCCCTCTAGCTGTGTGATGGCCATTGCTGCTGCTACCAGAGTCACATTCCCTATAAATGAGTGTTCTCCAGACCTAAAAAATTTCCAGTAAAATGTTGGCTGTTTTCAAACCAACCACAAAACACTAACATACCAGGCATTTCCTTTAGGGTGCTGCTGCTTTAGTTACTGTGCTAACTGGGTTTCTTCAGTGATTTCAGCTGTCCTGAAATAATCACCCTCAGCTGAGAATCCATCTGAAAGTAAAGGTTCAAACCCTTTAAATATGTGTAGAGAGGATGTTGTACTTTTTAGCTGCATGTGAATTGTGAGTGACTGTGTTATCAGCCCATAAAGCTCCAGTATGACCTCTCACACGTAAAGGAGAGAAGCCCAAAGTCAGAGATCCTCTTTGAGGGACTGGAGCAGGACAGGAAAGGGACAGCTGGTGAGGAACACAGCCTTGCATCCAACAACATATGCATTGGAGTATTCCTCCTGGGCCCTGCTGCTGTGGGTGTCAGAAGAGAGTGTGTCCTGGCTCCAAGTTTTATGCTTTTATTATGGAATTCAGGCTGTTGTAGTCTTTAAGAGAACCTGTAAGAACAATGAGTGGAATGACTAAGAATATCTTACTGTCCAAAGATGACTAGTACCACAGTTCAGCTGTGTCTTTCACTGTACCCCATCAGTGTATTGGTGTATTTGATGAACAGTCTTGAGGAAAACCAGCACTTCTCTGCAGAAAAAGAAAAGCTCCTTTTCACTTTGGTTCTTTCTTTTCATACAAAATGGAAGAGGGGCATCTTCATTCCAACTCCATTCTGAAGAGATTCATCACATACTCACATTGCCTCAGATGAAGAATGGTAATGCTCTCCTGCATTGCTCCTTTACTTCCAGTTCAAACTATTTGTTTCAGGGAATCATGGGGCCAGATTTTCTGTTGTACATCTTTCCCTTTCATGGTTTCAGGTATCCTTCACCCTTTCCCCTACTCTTTGTGCCCAATCCCTAGGTTTACACACAATATGAAGATGCAGCAAAGCTGTATTTGTCATGTTAGTCTATTACCAGTTGGACCTTTGAAGTCAGCTGGCTTCCCTCTTGTCTAAACATGTCTCCAGGTCTGTTCAATACCTTAAGTGGCCAGTCAGAGTGTTTGCATTGCCAGAGACAGCATTTCCTCCGTTTGTTGTCAGAAGAGCGAAAAAACCAAGCGTACAAATCCCAGCTGCCAGCAGTTAATTGCTGTCCCTGCTACAAAAGCAGCTGACTTTGTCCACCTGATAACAGCCAGGTGTCATAGTTCAGGAGGAATTAATTTGGTGTAGCAGATCAGGCCAAGCACACTTTGTTTGCCCTGCATGTTGAGCAAAGGGGAGCCTTGGTTAAAGGGTTATGCAGTTGCTGTAGTTTTGTGAGAATGCAGATGTAAAGGGAGATAGGAAGACAAAGAATGTGACTCTGAGTATTATGGCTAGCCAGTCTGACATTCTCAGGATCAAATTCTGTAAGTAGATTTGGAGTTTTTTCCAGCTGGCAGTTAGATGGATGAGCCTCACTAGTGAGAGAGTTTTCTGGACAGGACAAGAGAGGTTTTATCAGAAAGGTACACAGTGAGTGTTGAAAGTGGTTTTCTTACTGGAAACCTAAACCAGTGTGTGCCTGCTGTAATCATGAGTTCCACAAATTCAGCATGACTTACTGTTAGTGAAACATGTTGGATTAGTGCTGAGTTCTCACAGAGTCTGTTGCCTGTATCCTCATATGCTGAGAAGTGGTGGTTTTGTTTTATTTTCTCACATTCCATAGTGCTGAGCCTCTTACAGAGTAAATTGAGTGAAGGGCAAGATCTGCACCACATTTTGCAAACATAATTCATGTGCTTAAAGGATTCTAAACATCTTAATAAGAAGGTGTGAGTTTGACCCCTTGACCTGGACTCACTTCCAAATCCACACCCAACTACAGCTGGTTATGTGGGCTGGGAAATCAAGCAGTTTGAGGGTCACATCACTGACTGCCCTGAAGGATACTCAATCCTATAAGGCACTGGCTTGGTGAGCCCACCTAGGCTCAGGTGTCCCTTTGGTTTGGTTTCACCATCAGGTTGATACCTGTTCCATAGATCAGTGCTGAGAAATGAACACCTATCCAATCCTGGACTGTATATAGACCTTTCTGTTAGAGGCAACTGTGCACAACAGCTGCTATTGTAGATTGTTACCTAAAAAAATCTCCCATTTTGATCTAGCTGGAATGCTGCTGCTATAAAATTTATCCAGTTCTTTTTACTTCTGCTTATCATTTGCACAAGAAACAATTCAGGGGTACTCATTCCAGGAATCATTCTTTTGGGAAAAGTTCTTCAGCTTATCTTTCTTCTGCAGAAAATATTCACTGCAGCAGCTGAATAAGCAATTATTACATCATAGAAGGCTAAGGTTATGCAGATATTAACCTCATTTCTTGCTTTGAACTCCCACAAGTTATGGCAATCCTGTTAAAATCAGCAAACTACCCTTTTTTTATAACAACCTTTGCTTGTACACATCATGTCTGTGTAAACATAATTCAGAACTAGCACATGAATGCATCATGTGCGCATAATATTTGAATATTTTTGACCTAAATCATGCCCTATCTGATAGATTTTCTTTCTGAAAATCTTTTGTAAAATCAGAGAACTTAGTTCCAGCTATGTTTCTGCTGTCTCCTTCCCAAGACCCCTGAAATCTCTTTCAGAATCCAACATACACCACGTATCCATTAGGACAGGCATCCTTGCTGTTACCATACTAATAGAGCTCAAGCTCTTTTGGATGCCCTGCTGCACCTGCTTTTGTACAGGAACAAAGTAGTGATAAAGCTGCATTGGATTTTATCCAAAATAAACCTGGGATTTTCTGAATGAATCAGCATGCAAAATTACTGTATCTGATGAAAAGGAAGTTAACATGCTCCCTTATTAACAGAGCTCTGGTTTATCCTCCTATTTGTCTGTCTTGTGATACCAGAAAGCCGAACCAGCGTTCCTCAATTTTACAAAATGGGTCAGACACTGTATTCTTGCATGTTACAACTTTCCTGTGGGGTTTCTTCCTCCAAATAAAAGGGCACATTTGATTTGAACACAGATTATGTCATCAGCATTTCCCATAAAGGTTTTGTCTTTAGGATGCCTGAGATTTCTCTGGCTGATTTGCATGAAACATTGTGCACTTGGCAAAATTGTTGAAGGAGCACCAGGTTCAGTGGAGCACTACTGTTATTGCTGCTTGATCATTGTTGGCACTGCAGCTCTGAGGTGTGCCAGGAGCCCACCAGCTGAAGTAAGAGACGTGGTTACAGTCAAGAAAAAACCGCCACTCTTTTCAGTGAGATTCCTTGAGATGTCACAATCAGAGTAGTTTCTGCCTTCTGCTTCCCACCACCTGATTGTTTGCCCACCCTGCAGTACCAACTCATGGTTAGGAAAGGCTGCAGAGAGACCACAGCACCTCTGTGCTGTTGGTTCCCTGAAGAGGGTGTAAATAGATACAAATGGCCTCAGCACGAACTTTTTGCTCAAAGATTTTCAACTGGGAGCCCCATGAATGTGCATGTGTGTACAGCTGAACCAGCAACAAAGCTGCAGCTGGGAGATGGAAAGTCTGTCCTATTTCTAAATACTCATTAGCATCTCTTAATGCCCAAATAGAATCACTTCTAGTGAAATCAGAAATTGACACCCAATATGTGAGGCACACACTTTGAGATTTTGAAAAAGTAGGGATTTGCCTGTGAATTACCATTTTTAAACCAAACTGCAAAACCAAGAGAAAATGTTTTTCGCTGTTTAATTGTTACGTTTTAGAAGAATGGCCTTGAGGGTGGAGTGCTTTTTCTACTGCTTGTTTTTCACTTCCCTCTATTCTCAGGAGATGTTTGGCAGGATCTTTAGAGGATATGAATTGTGATGTCACCAAAACAATGGGCCTGGACCACAGTACTCCTTCAACAAGCTCTCCACGATCCTTCTTTGTCTGGACGCACTCCTTCAGACAAGCTTGCTTAGCTTGGCCTGTTTTGAATTCTTGGGTTACATGGTTGGAGTAGAGGTGTGTTGCCAGGGCTTGGAGGGAAGAGCTGGTGTCCAGAGCCAGGGATTGTCCTTCTGGGGAGGAACTTGGCTAAAGGCTCATTTGTACAAAGCTCTGCAAAAACCTACAGCCAGCTCTGCGTTTCAGTTAAATGTGTATCATTTTTCAACACACTTAAGATTGATTGCAGACAGCAGCACTAAAAATAAAGTTATTTGTAATCCTTTGTATGAAATTTGATGCATATGATGTTTGTCAGCCAGAGGGCCCCAGACAGGATCCCTGTTCCCAAAGAAGAGCTTAGACACAGATGCATGAATTTCAGGCAGAGAGTTATTTACTAGACTGGTTTAATCCAAAGCATTATAAATTGCACTTAGCTTTCAATCACTGGCATGAATTCTGGACACACTGAGGGAAGAGAAATATTTCAAGAGAAATATTGCCTTGACTTAGTAATGATAGAATTTTGACCATTATTTTGGGTAAGACTAGAAGAATGACCTGGGTCATAGAGTACAGAGCACTGTTGTAAACTAACACTTGAATGTAATTCTGTTTATAAGTATAATGATTTTCTTACTAAAATGTGTTTGGTTTACTTGATCCCATAATTTTGATTGTTGCTCACTGCAATAATACTGTAATACTGCAATATTTGTTGACAGGAACCATGTCCTTTCACAGGTTTTACTTATCTATGCATAAAATGGTCTGTTTCTCACAGTTTCTTCTCATTTAGCAGGACTTTGATTCCCCTAATCATCCTCCTAACCTCTCTTTACACATTTTTCACTTTGATGTATTTTTGCCTAAGCAGGGAAAGCCATAATTCTGTCCAATAGTACAAAGCTTTGCACTTTAGAATTGATAACTGCATTGAGTACCTACCTCAAAATGACTGATGCATCCTACAATCTCATTCAACTCTTTAATTTTTGCTTTGAATTATAATCAGTAGTTGGGAATATAGGTTGTTCCTTGCAAAGACCCCTGAATTACTGGAGGGAATTACCTTTTCTATGTGCTTGCAGCTGCTTTTGCCTTCCCCACATGTGAATATCTGCCAGCTGAGCAGATACACACATCTCTGATGTATATCAGAGTGATCATGAACAGTTTAAATATTTCAGCTTATTTTATTAACTGCAACAAGTTAAGAGGTGGGTATATGGACAGATGGAAGGTGGCTGCAATGGCCCTACATCAGGAGCAGCTGAGAATGATGGCTTTGTAACTGGTGTAGCCAGAGGAGACAGATGCTTGTCCTTACAGAACTCCACAGAAAGTAATTTGTGAAGATGTAGTCTTGAACATGATGTGGCTGCCTGTTGAAATGTGTTCATTTCTGATGTGCTTGGACCAAAAATAAGGATGAGACAATCATGTGTGGTCCCCATTCTGCCACCAGGTTTATGTGTGATTTGGGCAAGTCATTTCATCCTTCTGTACTTCATCTTCTCCATAAAAAACAAGTACATGAGATTTGCCTTCCACTATGCAACAAACAGCTGGAAAGATCTTACTTATTTTTCATTAAGTAATCAGTCACAGAATCATTTAGGTTGGAAGGGACTTCTTGAAATCCTCCAGAGTTTAGGCACTCTCACAGTAAGGGAGTGTTTTCTTGTGTTCAGATGGAACTTCATATGGTATAATTTGTGTCAAGTGTCTCTTGTCCTGTCAGTGAACTCTGTGGAGAGCAGTCTGGCTCCCTCTTCATCCCTTCCTCTCATGTATTTAAAAAACCCATCAGATCCCTCCCTAAGCCTTCTGTTCTCTGGACTGAAGAGTCTCAGCTCTTCTTGTCTCTCCTCATATGAAAGATACTCCAGTGCATAGATCATCTTGGAGGCCCTGCATTGGACTCAGTACAGCAACTCCGTGTCTTTCTTGAACTGGGGAGCCCAGGACTGGACACATCACTTCAGATGTGGTTTCACCAGCACTCCAGAGGGGAAGGATCACATCCCTCCATGTGCTGCCAATGTTCTGCCTAATGCAGACTAAGATGGTGTGGGCCTCTCTTGCTGGGAAAGTGCACTGCTGGCTTACAGTTATCTTGGAGTCCACCAGGACAACAAGGTCCTTCCTTGCAGAGCTGTTTTACAGCTGGCAGGTCCTCAGTGTGCACTGCTGCATAAGCCTTATCCCTTCCCAGAAGCAGGACTTCACATTTCCCTTCGCAGAGCTTCCTGAGGTTCCTGTTGGCCCATTTTTCCCACCTGTTGAGGCTCCTCTGGATGGCAGCACAACCCTCTGGTGCAACAGCCACTCCTGCCTGCTGGTGGAGGGTGCACTGCTTCTCCATGGCCACCTCACTGTCTGTTTACCTAAAATGTCCATTGTCAGCTTGTCTGTGATGAGGTTATAGGAGATGGTGTTGAAAGCCTTACAGATGTCATGGGAAACATCAACTCCCTCAGCTGCTAAACCAGTCACCTCTTTGTCAAAGGCTGTGAGATTATCAACTAATCATGTGCTTAATCATCATGCTTAATGCATGCTTCAATCCAGGCTGACTTCTGCCAGTCACATTCTTGTCCTTCATGTGTTTGAACATTTTTTCCAGAAGGATTTACTCCATCACCCTCCCAGAGAATGAGAAGAATGTGCCAGATGGGTAAAAAGCCAATGGTATCCTGATCTGTATCAAAACCAGTTTGACCAACAGGCCCAAGGCAGTGATTTTCCCCCTGTACATGGCACTGGCAGGGGCATAACCTGTGAGTCCTGTGTCCAGTTCTCGGCCGCTCACTACAAGAAAGACATTGAGAGGTTGGAGCATGTCCAGGGAAGGGAACAGAGCTGGGGAAGGTTCTGGAGCATCAGGAGCACCTGACGGAGCTAGGGAGGCTCATCCTGCAGAAAAGGAGGCTCAAGGGGACCCTTCTCATTTTCTACAGCTTCCTGACAGGAGGGTGCAGCCAGGTGGGGGTCAGGCTCTGCTCCCAGGGAACAAGGGACAGGACAAGGCCAAATGGCTTCAACTTGTTCCGGGGGTTGTTTGGGTTGGAAGATCAGGAAGACATCAGGAAGAATTTCTTCACTGAAAAGTTGATCAGGCATTGGCAGGGACTGCCCAGAGAGGTGGTGGACTCCCTATCCCTGGAGGTGTCCAAGGAATGCCTGGATGTGGCATTTAGTGCTCTGCTCTGGGTGACAAGGTGGGGATTGGACACAGGCTGGACTTGGTGATCTCACAGGTCTTTTCCAACCTGAATGATTCCATGATTCTATAAGAGGTTGTCCAGCTTTCCCAGATCTTCTCTCTTGTCCTTCTTGAAGTCAGGGAGACACTTGTTCTCTTTCATCCTTCAGGAACTCCTCTCATTCACCATGGGGTCCAAGATCATCGTTGTAGTCTGGCAATGTCATCATCCAGCTCCCTCAGCACTCGGGGGTGAAACTTGTCAGGGCCATCAGTAAAAAACTTAGGAAACAGAGAGAAATCATTAGAAAGCTGTCCCTCTGTATAACCAGTTAGGGTTTTTACGAAGTTTGCATATTTGTTACACAAGGAGCTGTTCAGTGTTCAGACTACAAGACAATTAATAGAAAAGTGTGACTCAAGTTTTATTCCAAATTCTGATACACCTGCTGTGCAGTGAACTTTTGCACTTGGAATATGAAGCAAACCTGTAGTGCTTTTCTGTTCATTAACAGTATTCAGTTTTATTAAATTAGAAGCTTGCAAAAGTATACTCTACACAAATAATTGTCTTCGCTGTGGTTTCCCCCTTAGTTTCAGTGTTGGTATAAGTTGGTAACAGGATTAATTTTTCTTTCATATGTTAAGTGATCAAAATACCATATACCTGTTTGTTCCTCTCTACAGTACTTCTGCATTTACAGACATACTTCTGAGTAAAAAATTGAAAACAAATTAACTGGATAATAACCTCAGGAAAAAATAGTTCTGCAAATTTGCTTGTAATGAGATTCATCTGTTTTTCATATCAGGTATTCGATTTATCCTGTATTCTTCAGGATTTTAAAAGGTTGCTGGTTGCTACTGCTGCTTTTGATAATAAAGGAGTGCAATCCCAAAGATCCTTTTGTTTGGCAGGATTATCTGATTTCTGCCAGTGTATCAATCCCTAGGCTGTGTCTTTGTGTGGAAGGTTAGGAGAAAATGCAGTTTGCTTCACCAAGGACGGAAAACCTGCAGCCCTGGGCTTTATTGCAAGGTGCTGACAGGTGCTTTGTTAGGCCAGGGCTGCTTTTTGCATGGGTTCTCCATGTAAGTCAGGGAGGCAAAAACTGACTTGCTTGTGTTTGGTTGGGGTTTTTTAACTGGCAGATGCAATCCCATTTATTAAGGTTGTATTAAAGATATTGTGTTTTTCTCTCTTTCCTCATTTCTGCAGATCTGTCAGTGGAAGAATGCTGTGACAAGGGTGTTGAATGGGCAACTAAAAACAGAATGTGTGCTTCTCTGCCGCTAATATCTGAGTCTAGAGAATGCAGGTACATAGTTACATATTATATATTAAAACACAACTTAAACTCTAATGTGAAACCATAGGAATGGCAGGTATTAAAGCTAACTTACACGATGAAGCACCCATCTCTTATATCCCAGCTTTTCAACTCCATATGCAGCCTTGGGCACCAACCTCCTGAGCACCAACTTTTCATCCATCAAGTCCTTTTAATTTTTGCTGTCAGCCTAGTGTAGATTCAGCCAGCCCTAACCCATGTGGCATGTACTGTCTCTTACTCAGAGGTTTTCTCACTGTGCTCTGCTCACAGGGCTTGGGCTCTGCCTGCAGTAAGGACATCTCAGCGTGGCTGCACTAATGTCACCAAGCTGGTTGTGAATCTGGCCACATTTCTGGGTAAATGTTTATAAAGAAACAGAGCAGATCCTGCACGTGACTAATCTATGGTTTGAATAAGTACATATTCATTTAAGTGTGTATGTATGTGAGGCAGCCTTCTGTGGTGCTACACAGGTAATTTTCTGCAGCCCTTAGTTGACTTAAGCTTTAAGTTTCCCCACAGAGCAATTCAAGGAGATTCCTAATTAGTCCACCTTGGGAAAGGAGCCTACAAGAAAGATGGAGAGAGACTATCCACAAGGGCTTCACACTGACAGTAGGTTTAGATTAGATATTAGGAAGAAATTCTTCCCTGTGAGGTTGGTTGGGCCCTGGCACAGGTTGCCCAGAGAAGCTGTGGCTGCCCCATCCCTGGAAGTGCCCAAGCCCAGACTGGACAGGGCTTGGAGCAACCTGGGATAGTGGAAGGTGTCCCTGCCCATGGCAGGATGGGTGGATGAGATGAGCTTTAAGGTCCCCTCCAACCTAAATCATTGTTTTTCTATGATTCTATGAAATGTACCTGACTGTAGAAAATAGAACCCTTCAGTTAATATATAGATTTCTTAATCCTACTGAGAATTGATAGGACATTTCTGTTTGGTAATTTCTTAAATGAAATAATGAAGGCAAATGTTTAATTAAGATTTTGGTTCTACTGCATCTCTTGTGTTTTTGTGGCATTTCTATTTTTTATGTCAATGATAGTTTGCATTATTTTTGCTGTTACATGCACTTGTTACTTTCAATTAGTGGAGCTAAAAACTGGTAGTTTGAGAGGTAGCTTCACAGAGAAATTAGTATTTAAAATACTTTACTTTGCTCCCCTCTACTCAAATGGATTGCAAAGGGATTTAACCTTGGTAATTGTAGAAATTTTGGGTTGAGCTTTATTACAGAAAGAATGTGTCTTCCAGGGAAGCCTATCCATGATTTCTGATTTTTGCATTTATACTGGCATTGAAAGCAATCTCTCACACAGAAGTATTGACAGATAGGAAATAAGTGCCAATTTAGGAAATATTTGAAGAGTCATAAGAATTACAGACAAAACAGAGGCAGGAAAAACAGGAAACCAAGTTTACTGAACCATCTGGGAGTGAGTATCTTGATGATTTAATCATCATTTGATTAATGTGAGTTGAGATTCTGCTGTAAATGATTTATTCTTCAAAAGATTTTCATTTTAGAGACTCACTAGGACTTCATAGGAACTGGAGAATAAAGCTCACTAATACTTCATCTGGCTTTTGTGCATAACTGAGATATAGTTAAGAAAATTATCCTAGTGAAATAAAAGGCACATATTCTGTGAGAGGTATGAGGTATTCTTGACAAAACCCCAAGTTGATAAACTCAGTTCAGCTGCATTTATTCATGACTGCATGCTCTCCCTGAAGCTTGGTTTCATTCTAAAAATGACTAAGTAAAATTGGCACCTTTTTTTAACATCAATATTATTTTACTCCTGTTATGATTGCAAACTGGCATATCTGTGAGAGGTACAGAAGAATCACTTTAGGATGCCATTTCAGACACAAAGGTCAGGGCCAAATTCTGCTCCTAATTGCTGGTGTAACTGGAGAAATGAGCACTGAGGGAGCATGATTCTTTTTGCAGACCCATGAGGGTAATGACACTGATGTTGTACATTTATTCTTGCTGCACAAAGATGGGAACAGGCCTGGGTTCATTGCCCTTGCTGAGGTCTAGGCAGGTGAGAATAGAGGGCTGAGAAACAGGATGCCTTATTGGTCACAGATTTTCAAAAGAATTTGGTTCCTACTTAGACTCTTGCATGAAGTGGGAGCTGCTGGGGGCCACATGTCAGCATTCCTGTGGTTGTTTAAACCCCACCTGGGGTCCCCTGACCATCTAGTGCAGTGGAGTGTCAACCATCTGGCCTGAGTGCTCTAGAAAAGTGTAGGGGGGTAGAAAGTTGTATCGCTTGATGGCAGGGAGAGTTGTTTGCCCTGCCTATTTCAGCTTCAGTTTGCAAGTTTAGCAGTTGAACATAGGGGGAAAACACATTCTGAAGTGAGCAGGTTTGATAAAGTTCCTGAAATAAAAGGGATTTTTTGCAGTTACTGTGAAAAGACTGTGCAAACAGAAGAGAATTGATGTGAGTGCTTTCCCCAATGTGCTTTACAAGAATTTCCATGCTAGTTTAAATCATCTGTTTAGAATAGTAATAACTTAGTGGTGCCTCAGATTCAGTCCCCCCCTCAAAGGAAGCCTACTGCTAGAGTCTCTTGTTTGTGTGAGGAACCAACTGCCTTATGGAGTTAGAATTGCACCCCCTCGGCCGTTTCCCAACCATTTAAAATACATCCATGGTAATCATACAATCATGGAATGGTTTGGGTTAGAAGGGGCCTTAAACACCATGCAGTTCCAACCCCTGCCATGGGCAGGGACACTTCCCACTATCCCAGGTTGCTCAGAGCCCCATCCAGCCTGGCCTTGGACATTTCCAGGGATGGGGCAGCCACAGCTGCTCTGGGCAACCTGTGCCAGGGCCTCACCCCCCTCCCAGGGAAAATGTCTCCCATAGTAAAGAAGGAATTGGTTTCCAGCCCTGTCATTCTCATATCTGCCGTGCATCCCAGAAACAAGGGGACAGTTCTGGGTTCCAGCATATTTGTAGGATTCTTCTCCCAAAGTCCCTTGTGGTTCCTGAAGGACTTGTCAGCTGTGTCAGTGTCACTTGCTGAGTGTGGTGTGGTTCAAACTACAGACATACTTACTTTTTGTCCTACACAAGGTGAGCCAGACCCTGTGTGAAGTTCAGAGGTTCCAAAGATCCCTCTGGTTCCTCTTATTCCATTGCATTTAAACTGAAACAAGGCTCTGGGCCCAATGTCTGCAATCTCTTACTATGGTTTCTTGCCCCACACATGATTTTATCTCATTGCATTATCTCTCTGGGCAATGTCAGTGTTTATCTCTGGGTCTTTGTGACACAGTAAATACAAGTGTAGAATTTTAATGAGTAATATCTCTGGCTGTCATCACAGTGGGTTTTTTCCCATTCATTAATTTTCTAGTGGTGTGGTTAAACGCACGGCAGCTGGAAAGAGCTGCCATTTAATTTTGGAACTCAACCTGTCCAATAAGTCTGCTTCCTTTCTAAGTGAAGAGTTTCCCCTGCAGAGAGCTCTTAGCAAGTGAACTTAATTCCCATGCCAGAAGCAGTCTATCTCCATATGGTATTTGCGTGCCTTTCACAATGTGTAGCCTTTCTGGAATCACATCAGGAATGACATTATTTATTAGTGTTGCAAGAGTGCAGACTGAAGAATCTATGGCTGGAAGACCTAGCTTGTTTTTGCAAAATCATTCTTTTTAATGTTGATATTCTGTCCGAGACCTTCCACTGTACACATGAATAGTACTGAGGCAGCTTGAAGGAAGTAGAATGACAGAGACAGAGGGTAATAGAAGTAGACAAAAGACATTGTTTTCAGAAAAAAAGTTAAATTTTAATGCTTTTATGAAAATAAATTAAATTAAAAAATAGGTGATTATGAAATTTGTGCTGGTTTAGAAGTGCATTCTCTAGACAGGAGAATAATAAATGTGAAAATATTGTGGATGTAAGTGGGTGTGTAGATTTTCATTTGGAAATTAACTCCGTGGAAATCAGCCACATTGGTTAAATTTTAGCAGAAAGTAAAAGTGAGAATATAAAACATGATTTCTTAACTATCTAGTAGTGAAATAACTTTTAGATCAACATCTGAAACAACAAATAAGGATTTTTTAAAATGTCTTGGTGATTTTTATTCATTAGTGAGCCATGAATAAAACTCATCCTCCAGAAATGCATAATTTTACCTGAAATATCTTGAATGAATATCTATATTCACAATAATATTGTGAATACCTGCTTATTTTCAGAAAAATTCAGTGCAATTTGGCTGTAGGATTTGGGCAATGAAGTGTGACTTTATTGTTGTTGTTCTCAGAATGAACAAATGGTATTTTAATCTAGTATCCAATTAATGTTTAATTCCTCATTACAGTTGGGGTGGACCACATGACTTATGAATACAGCTGTGGGAAACATTTTAAGAAACTTTCTTGTTTTGGTTGAAATTGCCTGTTTTTCAGAGATTTCACAGAGTTGGCTTGTGTTTGGAAAAACAAAGCCACACCAGGAATCAAACAGATCTACTGAAAGACTGCTCTTGTTTGTTTATTTGTTTGCTTGTCTGTGGCTAGCATATCTAGCTCCTCAAGAGAATCTGGAGGGGTAAAGAGGCTGGAAAGTCTCAGCTCCCACACTCCTGGGCTTGGAGTTCAGTTTTCAGAGGCTTCCAAAGCCCTGAAAGTCAGACCACCCCAGAGCTGGGCAGGGAATGGAAATTCTGCTTCAGAGGGACTTTCAGCAACAAAAAAGCTACATATTCTTCCAAACTGGAACTAAATCAGATATCAAAAACTTCAAATATCCTGCCAAATAAAGTTACTGTCCTGGGCTTAACTTCTAGCTATAATTTTAGAGTCTATTTTTGAATAATTTGTTCATGACATTATCCTGGTTTTTGTTCTATGAATTGAAATATCATGGCTGTTTTTGTCCAAGTGAGAACAGTACAGTCAGACCATTACTAATTGTGGAACTGTAGAATTCAAGAGTGATTTGGGTTGGAAGTGACCCATGTACAGTCTAATAAATAGTAATTGGAATCTTCAGGCATGTATGTTGACAACCTGGTCTCACCCACATGCACAGAGGTGCACAATCTGAGCCCAGTACCCACATGTCCCCTGCTTTTATTTGCCTGGCCTTAGAGCTGAGGGAGTTTCTCATACTGCCTGGGAGCTGAAAGGTCATCCTATGGTCCTGGAGAGCAGGAAAGCTCCTGCAGATGGGATGCATGGTAAGCCACTTGTCTCAGGTGATGGGAGGAGAAGCCTGTAGTTCAGTAGTTCCACTAACCCACTCCTCCTCCTGATATTATCAAAGTTTCCTGCAGTGGAATAGAGGACTTTTAGGAGTACAGGTTATTTTTTCTCTTTTTTTCAGTGTCTGTAACAGAAGGTAGTGGTGGAAGAGCTTTACCCACAAAACTACTGAGCAAAGCAGAGTTATACATAAAAGCAGAGTGGCAAGAGGAGAGGTCTTCACTGAGCTTTGTATTCATGTGACAGTAGCAACCGGACTGGAGGAGTTTAAAGCCTCCTCATCCAGATTTTTTTTCCCCACAGGAACAAGTTTCCAGTTTTTTCACTGACATTGAGATAAAATAGAATGATTTAATGACCACTGTAATGAAACTGTTTCATGCACAATTTTATCCTGTCTCCTCTCTGCATCTCCCTGCCCTGTAACACTTTCCTTTCACTTGTCTTTTTTCCCCCTTGCTTGCAATACACTCTGCTGTTTCTCACTGTCACTTCCCTTGGTACCTTCATTTCTCTCCATTATCTCCAAGTGTCCCACAGAACAATGCTCAGGTCTTCCTTCCACATGCCATACCTGTTGATTTGGGGCAGCAGCTGGGAGAGTAGACTGGGATTGCAGGCTCTCACAAGATCCAGAGCCTGACTTCTCCCTTCCATCAGACTCCCCAGCCACCAGCTGTCACAGGACATGCCAGAATGCAGACCTGAAGACCTTGAGCCCTGAGACAGGTGTGGTTGAAGTTACCCATTTGTTAAAAAAAGTTGTTAGGACAGATTGCAAGGTAGATCAGCAATGAAACTCTACTAAACACGTCACTCAGACAATCTGCCCCCTCCCAGAGAATATCTTTATGTTGTAGCAGTGTTCCCACATAATGAGTACTAATTGTCAAATCTTGCATCAGCTGTTCTTGACCCAGATGTGACATTGTTGTCCCCTTTCTTCCATGCTGTTGGCAGCATGACCCAGGTGCAGTGCTGCCGCAGCCAGCTGGAGCAGCAGTCCTGTTCCGATGGCGTCGAATTTGCCAACGTGCGCGAGGAGTGTGACTCACATCTTGCCAAAAATTCCACCTGTGAAGCCGAATACTTCAAGGTGAGACATCAGAGGTACTCCTGCTTGTGTCTAAGAAGTGGAGTTGAGGTTATTTAGGGTTGACCCCGGAGGTCATTAGACTTGGTTTGTTGCACGTGAACAGTTTTTTCCCGCCTGCACCTCATGCCTCTGGTAATGTTGTTTTCTTTGTCCTTCTCTTTGAGAAATGGAGCACTGTTCAGCAAAGAGGGCTGTCACATTGCATTTTAGCTGGGCCAGAGGGGAGAATGCAAAAGGGTGGAAAATCTTGAATGAGTAATTGGCCAGGAAACTACTTTTGCATGAAAAGAGGACACCACTGCTGTAGTGACGGGTGGATTAGAAACTCAGACACATTTCAGACTTCAGCTTTCACTAAAGCATCATGGCCTAAGGTCAGACTCACTGGTTTTCAGTATTGGTGGTCCAAAGGAGTAGGACTGAAGTTAATCCTCTCAGGATATATATAATTCCAGGTTGTGTAATTGTTCTAAGTTGTAAATCAAGACTTTGATTTACAACTGGATGGAGAGATCTGTAAGCCTGTGATACCAGCTTTTGATAGCAGAATACAAATGCCTGTTGTTGGCATCTGCAATTAATCTGTGCCTTGCCCTCCACCTTTATTACTGGTTTTGGGACCATAGTCATACCTTTCTTCAGAGTATTTTTGGAAGAAAGTTCCACCAGTAAGATCATGACCTTGACCATGAACCTGTCACTAACAGCTTTGGTCCTGTTATGGATTTCTTTCCATGGTGAAGAGAACAGATGAGAGTGATTTTAATTCCTCCCACTGCTTCAAGACACTGAATGGCTCATTCAGTTACAATTAAAAAATCTACTATACAGAGGATGGCAGACAGTGTCTGACTGACAAGTTTCATATTCTAGAAAATGCTGGCTTGATCCACTCCTGTCAGTGGGATGGCACTGATTCCAGGGCAGGGAAGTAATCCAGGTTCTCACTGGGAGTAGAAGAAAGTAAACACATGCTAATGAGGCTGATATTTTTGGGTTCTCCTGAGTCTGTCTGCATGTGTGATATTACCTTGTCCCGCGGTGGTCTGTGTCTCCCAGAGGAGACACTTGTACTCATCACTTGTTGAGGATGTCCAGGGAATGCCCAGGTGTTGGCACAGGAATTCCTGTGGGCAGCCTTTACTGCTGGGAAGCACATCCCCCCTCAGTCTGAATGTGGCACAAAATAATATTTCACTCTCTGTGTCAATATTTTGAAGGGCCCTGAGCAGATGAACAAGGTCTGATGGTGAGGACTCTGCAGATCCAAGTGCTTGTTACCAAAGACAGGATTTTAGCAGCAGTACTTTTTAACCATATGCCATGGGACAACTCTAAACCAGAATGCAGCTGTTCCAGGAAGCCCACTTACCCATCATTGCCTGATGTTTCCCTATGTGGGCTTGTCAGCATGAGGAAGAAGACTTAATGGTGTTTTTGTAAACGGCCAGACTTCTTTAAAGATGGTAGATTTTGGTAGTGACAGTCTTATTATTAAAAAAAAAAATGGACTGGTTGATCTCTGGCCCTGAGAAAAAGTAGCACAGCACAGCTGTCACGTAGCTGCTGTCCTTCCCCTTCAACACACAGTGCAGGAGGGCTGTGCTGGCCTCAGGACACACTTCAGCCTTGTCTGATGGAGTGTTAGCTGCCATGAGAGCTTGCTGATATTTAAACATTACAGGTGATTGTGGGGTAATGCCCTGAGCCCACATTCTGTCCCTGTTGAATTTACTGGTATAAACATAGTCTGAGTTAATTAATCTTTGTGAGTCACATTCTGGCCTTCCACTCCCTAACAGAAGCATCCTACACTTAACAACTTCATTGAGGTAGGAGTATCTTTGAAGGTAATCTCCTTGGTGAACATAGGTGACTTATGATCTAATATCAGTGAACAATTCATCATTTCTTCTGTTGACTACATTTTGAATTTGGTCACCTTGAGACATACAATGTCTGGAAGTTGTACCTTGCTGCGGTAAACAAACTTGAATCTCATTTTGCCTAAATTGGTCCCTTTTTTTAGCTTAGGTCATATCTTTGTCTCCTTCAAGGAAGCAGAAAGAATGATTTAGTAATTCAATTAATAGGATTAATTGCAGACCTTTGCAGCAAATGAGGCAGCTAATCTTTCCTTTGAATCCAAAAATTGGGATTGGAAAGAAGATAAAAAGACCATATTTTGAAAACATTTGCCTTAGCTTTTACACATAAAGGCAACAGGCACAGGAAGTGATGGGCCAAATTTTGTCCTCTGGTTGTTTGGAAACATAGTTTTTCTAGCCTTGGAAAAAAAAAAAGATGTAAAATGAATTATTAAACTTTAAAATCTTCATCAAAAAAAGCAGTCAATTTCTAGACATGATGCTGATAACACAAGATGTAGAAATTATTTTCTGGAAGTTTGTGCCACAACAGCCCTGCAGAAAGGAGTGCAGCTTCTAGAAATTTGTCCACCTTTGTCAAGCTACTTGGACATTTTCCCCAAAATTTGTCATAGGTACTTTTCAAAGGTTGAGATATGTCCTTATCTCAAAAGTTTTGTCATGAATACTTCACTTGTGTTTAATAGATGAGCACAAAAGTTTTATTGGTTTGGGCTGTTGAAAATATTTTTAATTTTTGTCTAGCACTTCAAAAGTTCTGGAAAATTCCTCTGAGTTATTAGTGGGGTTTTGGTTAGCATCTAATGAATTTCAGCAAGGGAGAGACCTCTTGTGGACAGATACCAAAAGCAGTATTACTACAAGATTCACACCCAAATTGATGACTTAAATCCAAACATAAATAATAAGATAAGAAATATTGTAAAACTATTTTAAACTTTACAAAATCAAGAGACCTTATTCATCTAAGGAACTTCAGGGGCTTCCTAATCACACCAAAAATAAATCTTCAAATTTCTCACATGTAGCTTTTACTCCTTTATTCCTTTGTTTGAGAAGGCAGCCAAGGGATCCTGGGACTTCAGGTCGGACACAGCTGTCTACTGTCCATTCAAACATGGGGACCAAGGCATGGCTTTGAATCTGCATGGGATTTCCCCAATACCAGGGGAAATATGTTTGATATTATTATTGGAGTGACTTAAGAAGCAGAGGCTTACAGGCAGTGAAAGGGTATCATAACCACTTGATTGTTAGGTTGTACCACCCATGAATGCAGTGATGGTTCAGCAAATAAATAAATGATCATCACAACTTGCTTGCAGGTAGCTGGCAGCCTTTGGAAAATGGCTGCAAACACCTCCAGAACTGAACTAATATGAAGGTTAGACTTCACTCCTGACTAAAGGATCAAAGACTTTTAGAACAGGCCAACAGCCAGGAAAATTGGTGTGAAAAAGGAAACATTGTGGTTAATTATGCCAGGAGGGTGCGAGTGGTAGCCCTGCTACTTGATGTCTTGGAATTCCAGGGTGAGGCATGAACGTGAGTTAAAGTCTGTGCTGTGCTGTTCCCTTTCTACAGTGGGAGAACTGAAAGTAAGGGTGACTTTCCAAGTTCACAGGGGAAATATGTGGAGTTGTGTCTAGGTCTGCAGAGTCCTGAGTGTGCTCTTCCTCAGCTTCTCCATCTTTTGTGAGTCAGTCATGAAATGTTGCCTTTGAGATTGCCAGTGTAGAAGCTGTGAGGGTCAGTAGGAAAACTCAGTTGTGTCGTGGTTTGACACTGGCCAAATGCCAAGCACCTACAAAAGTCGCTCGCTCACTCTCCCATGCTACAGCTGGGCAGAGGAGAGAAAAATTTAATGAAGAGTTCATGAGTAAAGGACTGGGAGAAAAACACTCCAAGGGAAAAACAGGCTTGGCTTAGTGGTACAAAATGAGTTCAGTAGTAACAAAATCAAAGGAGGATAATGAGAAGTAAAATAAGACCATAAATCCACTTGTTTTTTCCCCCCAACCCCTCCCTTCTTCTCACAGATGGTGCAGGGAGACAGGGTGTTGGGGTTTGGGTCAGTTCATCACCCAAGTTCTTCTTCTGCTGTTCGGGGAGAGGAGTCCTTCCCCTGTGAGATCATGAGGTCCCTTCCCACAGGAGACAGTTCTCTGTGAACTTCTCCAGTGTGGTTCCACTCCCACGAGCAGCAGTCCTCCCAAAACTGCTGCAGTGTGAGTCCCTGCCATGGGCAAACAACCCTCCCCAAACTGCTGCAGTGTGGGTCACTCTTCCACGGGGTGCAGCCCTCCAAGGACAGGCTGCTCCAGCCTGGAAGCAGGAACCCTCTCTCCACGGGGTCTCCCACTGGATCACAGCCTCCTGCAGGCATCCACCTGCTCCAGCATGGGCACCATCCCCAGGGGCTGTGGGTGGATCTCTGCATCCCCCATGGATCCCCAGGGGCTGTGGGTGGATCTCTGCATCCCTGTGGATCCCCAGGGGCTGCAGGGGCTCAGCTGCTTCACCATGGTCTCACCACAGCCTGCAGAGGAATCTCAGCTCTGGCACCTGGAGCACCTCCTGCCCCTCCTCCTGCACTGACCTTGGTGTCTCCATGTTGTTTCCCTCACATGTTCTCACCTCCTTCTCTTCTCTATATGGAATTAAAACTGCCTCACTATCTTTGTTTTGATTTTCTTCTTAAATCTGTTATCACACAGGCATTACCATCATCTCAGACTGGCCCAGCCTTGGCCAGCAGCATGTCCATGTTCAGAGCCATCAGGGATTGGCTCTGCTGGATGTGGTGGAAGCTTCCAGCAGCTTCTCACAGAAGCCACCTCTATGGCCCCCCTGCTACCAAAAACCAGGCTGTCCAAAACTAACACACCAGTTAAGAAAACAGTTGATACTTTCCATCTCTGGATCATTTTGGCTGAGGTATAGAAACATAAATTGTTCTCATCATCGAGATGTTAAATCAAGATGCATCATGCACAGCTAGAGTAAATACAGGTTGGAACAAATGGTTCAGGGCACAATTATGTTAATTGAAGATACAGTGTCTTACAGATATTGCAAGATTTAGCAAGTTCTCTTCTTGAAGTTTCACGTGAGCTGGAGACAGAGGTTTTTCAACTGGTGGCTCAACCTGAAAGAAATAAGGAACATAAAGCTATTCAACACTTCAAAAAGGGCAAAATCATGATCACTCTTTAAAAAAAATCAAGAGAAACTCTGAGAAAATCAATTACAAACTCTGTAACTTCTAATATGTACTAATATCCTGTGGCAAGATAAGGAAGCAGACTGAGTCTTCCAGCAGAAGCCAATGAGGATACCAGAATTATATAATGTCAAAATTTGTCAAGGCATCAGCCTGTTCAATAACTTAAATAAGATTTGATTATCAAAAATATGCAGGTTTAAGTCAAGTAATGAATCTTTAACTCACTTTTACTGTTTGTCTTCTAATTTATAGTTGGGAAATATCATCACATTTAAGAACTTTGAGCAGGATGCCTCAGGGAATTGCTTGCTATGTTAGAATAAATATTGAGAAATGTTGCAATCATCAAGGATTTATTTCTAAAGTCATCCAGAAAAGCCAGAAAAGATGGAATTTTCCCAGACATAATACGACAAAACTGAAGCATCTGCCACTGGATGGAAACAGTTGGAGAAACTAGTTTAAAAAAAAAGTGGATAGTAGGAACCATCTCACCAAACAAGAGTAAATAAAGGACAACACGTGTCCTAGAGATTGGGAGGGCATGAAACCAACACCCCAGGAGATGAGGCCATGAGAGAGGAGTTCCTGCCCTTACAGCAGTCTGCAGCAAGGAAAAGTTTCTGTTGTGTATTTAATGACATACAGAATGGAATACTTTCAAAATTCAAGATGCTATTACTACCATGCCTTTATGCTGCTCTAAGTTTTAAAAGTGCCTTTCAGTTCAGTACAGGGAGAGAAAGGTCGTTCCTTACAAGGGGAAACTTACAATATAGACAGGGACAGACATCTCAAAGCAATGAAAAGCATTTCCTAGTTGCCTTCTTTTCAGCAGGTGTGGTGCTTAAAGCACCAAATTATAGAAATTTAGTTGAAATTTTAGTTATTTTATATTCCATCTGTTCTGTTCCATGGTGCAGGAAATTTTCTTCAAGCAAAAAAGAGTCTGGAAGACTAACAAAACTAATAAAAAAAGCTTAAATGTGCTTTCATGTGACAGTAGTGATTGGCAGACACCAGTTCCAGAGAAACAAACACCTTTGCTGCTTTCTGACAGCAAGGCAGAAAACGGAATAAATCAGCAGCATCTTCTTAATTTAAAATAAAGTAGGTCTCCACAGGATTAACTTGTCCTGTCCTTGCTTCTGTGGTGTACTCCAGGGCTGCAGCTCAGCAGGTCTCGAGGAGGTTGATCTTGGGTTACTCCTGGCAGCCATGCCAGGACAGTGATGCTTTTAAATAATGTCTGACTATGCTTTTCAGAGCAAAATGGCTCCTCTTTATGACCTAACACAAACCTTGGACGAGGCGTGTTTGCTCGTTCAGGGAGGAAATTGAGTAAGCAGCTCTGGTCAAACTGAGCTCTGCACGTCATTGAATGTGTCCCATTTTAATTAAACTGGACACAAATGGGAAGCAGGGGTGTGAAGAATTCTGACTTTTGGCAGGTGTTTGAATGCAGGCTGTGCAGGCAGGGAGTAATGAAATCCCATATACATGTGGGGAGTGTTGCAGTCCTCCACATCAGCTGGCACACACCTTCACACATACACAGTGTTTCTGAGAACTGGACCCAGGTTCTGTGCTTGGCCAGAGGTAGGCTCATTGAACTCCACAGCAGGCTAAGAAATTCAAGCCCAAATATACCAGGGGTTCTTAAAGAGTTTGCAGAAAAATTTCCATCAGTGCCAAGGTGAGATAACTACTGACATCATTGTCAAAGCTCAAGTTGCTTTGACTTCGTTAATATTTTCATTTTCTTTTTAACAGACATGCTGTTACTGTTGTTTGCTGGGAAAGGCTGCCCAAGATCAAGGACAGAGTTGTGAACCCAACCCGAAGATAGGATATCAGTGTGGAATTGTCTTCAGAACTTGCTGTGGGAAAGGTCAAGAAGGCATTGATCTGTCCATCAGTGATTATGCTCCTAAAAAAGAGCCAGGTATGTAAGTATTGCATACTTAAAAGAGTGAGACACAAAATGATACAGGGTGCAAGGAGTGTTTTCACTTTAAATTATTTCTGTTGGAATTCCTCTGATTTGGCATCTCATCTGAGTAATTTAATGATGCATGTTTTGGAGCTCTTTTGTTCACTAGTGATAGCTGAAAGGCGGTTGTTGAAAATAAGAGGGGGAAAGAGGTCACTTAGTTTCTGGTGTCAGAACTTAAATGTATGAGAGCTTATTTTGGCAACTAATGATATTATCTTGGAAGCTGAATATAAGCTATTAATTTTAATGGCATTTTACCCACTGATAAATGCTTAATTAAAATGAAAATCAACAAACAATTCTTTGAATTCTGTTGAAAAGCTAGAGGGCCTTTGCCAGCTCAGCAGAATGCAAATATTGCCATTATGTGAGAGGCAAATGCCCACAAACCAAGGGTATTTGAAATGCCTGGACTGTCTAGGACAACTGAAGATCTCCAGGAAGTGTGGAACCAGTTTCTTTTGATATCACAAAAGAAGAGGAGTACCTAGATGGCAGCAGCTCCTGGCACCCTTCTCCATACTTGGTCCACTGAGCTGAAGAGGATGAATCCTTATAGACCTTCATTTTTTTGATTTTTTTTCCCCTTTGTCACTAAGCAGACAGACCTGAAAGTCCAGACAAGTCCTGCTGTGTGGTGTTGCCCCCCTCGTGGGCCGCCGAGCTCTGCAAACATTCCATCTGGCTGGCAGATCACAAGCAACAGATTTTGGGGGACATCATCCTAGTCAATCATTCAAATGCTAGCCCCATCACAAAAGCTCGTGCTGGTCTGCTTGAGCCAGCATGTTATCAGACTTGCTCCAGGTCTTTCAAGCCTGGCTTGTCTCAGTGTCCCCCTTATCAGGTAACATCTGGAAATGCCCTTTTGGGCAGTTTCTCTGTGTGTGCTGTTGTCTCAGGAGGGGAATTGCCCCTGTCCATTAGCACTGGCTGAGGTGACTGGACTAGTAGATCCCTCATACTCAGACATCTCTGCTAATAACAGAAATTTGCATACTCAATGTACCTGTATGGCATGAGAAATATATCATCTATGAGAACTGGGAGCATGGCTTAGAGTATTTCCCTGCTTGCCTTTTTGGGCAAGTGACACACACAACCATCAATAGCATGGTTATTTTGGCACACATAAGAGCCACTCTGCATTGCAAAGCTGGGGCTGTGTCCACGAGCAGGGCAGGACAATGTTCCCATCATTCAACCAAGAAACAAGCAGGTGTTTGAACATACATCAAATAACCCTATTGGCAATAAAAATGCCTGTAGAAAGGCAGAGCAAACAACACAAGTAGACACTTTGGTTCATTGTGAAGGGGAGATGAGGCTCTGTCATTGTAGGACATGAAAAAAGGATGAGAGATTCCAAATATTTCAGAAGGCAAAGAGCTTAGAAAAAAGGCTTTAATGTCTAATTCTTACTACTTTAATAAGGTGTTCTGATACAGACTTAACATGATTGGTGAATAGGAACGACACCTCTCTAATCCCATTGGTTAAACCAGAGAAACAGCTAAAACATTTTGAGAACTAGAAAAGCAAAACACTACTTGGAGAAAGATTGTTTTGAGAAAGGATAGTTGTTTGCCAAGATTGTTTTGAGAAGAAGCTTTCTTGAGGAATTTTTCCTTGGGAAAAAGTTAGCAGCTGCTAGCAGGCTAAAATCTCTCAGACCCAGAAATATCAGGCCCACAAGGCTCCATTTTGCAAGGCAGATTTTTGGACTAGAACCTTATGTTTGTTGTGCCATAGCAGTGCCTGAAGGGCATTCTGCTGCAGGGGTAAGGCAAGCTGGCTCTCCGAGTCACATAAAGTGCCGTCCACAGGTTGGACTTGATGGTCTTGGAGGTCTTTTCCAACCTAATTAATTTTGTGATCTCTGGTGTTGTGTCCCCAGAGGTCTGTACAAAATCCAACCAGACTTGGGCAAACTGATTTAATCAGCTCTGCATAACTGAAATGTGGCCCTATGGCTTGAGGATTCAGTGAGCCAACCCAGCCTCATGCCATTGCACAAACATTGTTTTCATATGCTCTATGCATCACTTGCTTGTAAGTGACTGCTGGTGGAATGGGCTCATGGACAGTCACTGAAACAAGCCTGTTTCCTGATCAATAGGCAGAGTATTTTGGGATTGTGTTTTTGCACACTACCAATCTACCTTTACCCCTGTGTTCAAAGTGGTGGGATTGGAGAAAGTCCATTAGCTGGTTCTTTGGGAAAGCAGTGGGTTCAGGATGTGTTTGGCCCTTGTATGTTTTCATGTGGAGAGAACTCTTGGGATATGTACATGTGGCAGGAGTATCACAGATCAAAACTCTCCAAGGTACATATTTGAAAGAATGCTGTAAGTATGTGCCCAAAAACTTAGGTGTGGAGTTCTTTTTGAAATGAAGTCTAAATAAATAACTGAGGTTAATCTGATTTTCATTAAATCTCTGAATACCCCAAGCTACTATAAAGTCAGTGGAAGCCAAGCATGCCTCAACAACATACCTTATGAAAATGAGGTTAAGCTCTGGTTAAAAGTCTGACATTAAGAACCTGTGTTTGAAAATCTCAGTCCATGTGTAATCTGTGATCACAGTGTGACTTTCATGCTGAATCAGTCAGATGGAAAATGCCCCATGGCCATGAGCATTTGAATGTCAAATTTAAGTAAGAAATACCTGTAAAATCGGTAAATTACGCTTTTTAATTTTGTTCCGGTTTGTCCAAAACCCTGGTGTGAGTTCCATCCCTAGCACACAGTGTTTTACCTTGAGAAAAAAAGTGCTTTCTCCTCTAATGCCTATCTCTCCTCTTTTTAGTTGAAATTTCAAAGGAGGAACTAGACCAAGAAGATCCTTATCTGCATGATGGCTGCAGAGGTGAGTCAGGTGACTAGTCCTGCTAGCCAGCTTTTGTGATTGCTTTCAATAAAGTGAAGCCAAATTAGATCTAGAGATTAGCCAAAGCCTTTTGCCTAGGATAGTTATGAGTAAAAAAAAACAACATGAGGAAGAGCCTTTCCAAGGAGTAATGGGTCATTATGTGATGCCTAAATAGCTCCTAAATACAGGGGAGGCATTGTCTCTCACAGTGGATTCTTATCCAACTGAAGTGAGAGAATACATTTAACTTCTACTTAACTTCTAGTGGGTAATATCTCAGAAGTGTCACCCTTGAACCTGTGGAGTTCTTTGGATCCTTCAGAATATGGTGATCCTATACTAAATATGTGCATCTTTTATTATTTTCTTGGTGTTTGAATATCAGGGTGTTTGAATAGGAAATTAAACTTGTTTCTGTTTGAGATGCATCACCTGAAAAAAAAGGAAGACAAAAGTGGCTATTGTCCTGATTAGTCATACTGCTCTGCCTCCTTAGAAACGTGCATTTGGAATATTGTTCTGCTAAGTATTCTGATTTATTGCTTGTCACATGTGATTTACATGTTTGTAAACCCAAACCAGCAGTGATTCATTGTTTTCTGCCAGCATTTCAGAACTTGGAAATGTATTTAGGATAAAATCAATTTAACAGGCTTATATTCCAATTGAAAAATTATTTACTGTGCTCCATGTTCTACATCTGTGACACTCTGGAGAGAATGGGAATGTCTACCAGGTCATTAGTGAACCAGTCAACAGTGCCTCTCCTCCTTGACTCCAGTTGCTAATTATAAGAGATGACATAGAAATATGTGTTACATATTTTCCTAGCATTCTTTCTTCATGTAATCAGTTGTGGTATTTCTCAGTTAATCAGCTGCTTGCAGGAGATGGATTGGTGTTGCCAATTGCCAGTTGGTGGTTCTGTCTACAGTATATTTTCTGATAAACTTGGCATGCCAAAAGTAATTTTCTGAACTTTAACAGGGGAAACAAATTTCCTAGGCAATGGAACTTCCAGCAGTTTGTTTTGGAGCACCTTCATGTTATATGAGAAAGTTAATTCTGTTCTTCTAACACTTGCACTACAGGTTTTACTGTGTCAGGATGGAGCTCACAGTATTAGCAGAGATTCAGAGAGCAGAGGCTGTTGATCTGTTGATCTCAACCACAAAACTATGGTTCTACCTAATTTTCAGTGATGCATTAATGGCCCTGTCCTCATTAGAAATTGCTTTATTAAAAAAATTAATTATAATATATTATAGCTGCCACTGCTCACATGATTTGTGTCTATCTCACACCTTTTGTTTAATACCTATCCAGCCATTCTGAAAAACAGGACATGGGCTTTGTTAGTACTAAGAATATCTGCAGCCTTACAACAAATATTTGTTGTTGGAAATATATAACCTTTTTCCTATTTTTCAAATACAAAACATTTTTAATATTAATTTCTATTTTAACAAGGTCAGAAAAAGTTTTCTTAATGATGACCCAAATTTTGTGTAAATTCTCTGTAGTACTCTTTCTGTTTGTTGGAATATCTCTTCTTGTATTAATTTTTAGAGCTTTCAGTGCTTAGCCCTTTCTTTCTTTTGTATATGTGTATTAACTTCTTTTCTAAATAAACCAAGCACCCTGTAAATTAATGGTTTGTTCCAGTTCCTGTGAAGAGCCTCTTAATTACATGAGACCTTTTAAAATATCCATTAGGTGGAGGTCCCTGCTCTCAGCAGTGCAGAGACACAGGATCCAGTTACGTCTGCTCCTGCTTTGTTGGCTATCAGCTTCAACCAGATGGTATCACCTGTGAAGGTAAAAGAAATAAAGCCATTGTTTCAATTATAAACACTCTTGTTTTAAAAGAGCAAGAATAGATAAAAAAATACCCAGAGAGAAGAGACCAGAATATGCTTATGTCAGCTGGGGAAAGAGGTGAAGTCATAAAAAGTTGATTTGAATGGAGTGTTGAAATGAGAATTGTGGGAAGATGAAATAAAGGAGGGTCAGTGGAAAAGGTGGAGAATTTAGAATGGAGAAGAGGCAGAGTTTGAATTTGTTGTTGTGAATAAAAGAAAAATAGAATACCTATTCTTCTTGTAAAAGTCGATTGTTATTGGTAAGGCAGACAAAATAAATGGAGTAGGATTCTTTAGCTTGTTAAGGACACAACTGACAGAAAGGATTAATATTCTGGATTCCATGAGTGGCATGGGAATTGTCAAGGAAGGATTGTTAGTTTCTCCCAGAAGAAGAACTGGTTCTTCCTCCCTCCCCCCCTGCTGAATGTGATCAGGCATTGCCCTGGCTCCCCAGGGAATGGTCATGGCCCCAAGGCTGCCAGAGCTCCAGGAGAGTTTGGACAAAGCTCTCAGGGCTGCACAGGGTGGGATTGAGGGGTGTCTGTGCAGGGCCAGGGGTTGGACTCGATGATCCCTGTGGGTTCCTCCCAACCCAGGATATTCTAATCTGTGACATCAATTGAAATGGGCCGGGATAGAGGTTGTATTTGACTTCAGGCATGTGCAATGTGACATTTGGTTCTGAGCTCATGACTCCAGGTTCCTTGTTGCTGAGGGATATGAGCCCTTCCAGGGCACAGTTCACCTTGCCCATCCTGCACAGCTGTTATAGGATGACACCTGTTCCAGATGAAGAGTGCCTTTTTCTGTCAGTGACTGGAAATGGAGTCTTAAGTAGCTTAGATACAAACATCAGATTATAAAATAACTATTGATGGTTGGTCAGAATAACAATAACCTAGTTGGACATATAAAAAGGAAGACCATTTACATTTAATTTACATGGATGTCAGACTTTCTTATGCATTCAAAGTTAAAATGAAAATAATTCAGGAAGGAAATGTCTATCAGTAGCTGTAAAGCAGAAAGTCACAATTTGGCTCAGAGAGCCCCTTAACCATATGTTGGTGGGATGCAGAGCAAGGTGAGGATTTCTGAAAGTTTGCCTCATTCATAAAGTCACTATAATCCGACCACGAAATCACTGAGGTTGGAAAAGACAGTTAAGGTAACTGAGTCCAACATAAACCAAACACTGCCAACCCCACCAGCAGACCATGACTACACATCCTAGCTCTAACAACCTTAGGCATGTCCAGAGACATCGTCTGCTACCAGACTCAGTCAGATGATGTTGACTCTTTGCTCTCACTCAGTTAACTTTCCTCTTAAGTACAGTGAATCAGCAAGTCCTGGTACCAACAGGGTCCAAATGTCTTTGCTGGCTCATGCCCTGGCAACAGCTGTAGTGGGATGTGAGTGTGAGGCCAAATCCACACCTTTGTGCTCTGATGCTCAGAGGAATGCCTGGCTGGAGGTGTGCCCAGAGCTAGCCTTTCACCTCATCTCTTCCCATTATCATGCTTCTTATGTACTCTCTCTTCTTTCTTTTTATATAATTTTGCATATTGTAGACATCAACGAATGTATCACTGGGACACACAACTGTGGGATTGGGCAGACCTGTGTCAATACTTTAGGATCCTTCCGCTGCCAGCGGGACACGAGCTGTGGAACTGGCTATGAACTAACAGATGACAGTCGTTGCAAAGGTATGTCCTGTGCAGAGAAACTAGAATCTTCCAGGCTTAAGTTCAAAACCAAGCACATCATCGTGTCATGCTCTTTGGCATTTGGTAAATACACGTGTAACTGAGACACACGTCCTTCAAGGACAGCAGTTTTTCCACCTGTCACCTTGTAAATAACCAGATCATGCAGCTGGAGGCTGCTGCAAAGACTTCCAAGAGAGATAGCTGTATTTCACACAGGCAGTTTGTGTTGCATGTTAGGAGCTGCTCTGGGGACTGAAACAGATGATTACAAAACCCAGTTCAGTATTAACCCAACCTAAACTTCAAATGGTCTCCAGACTCATTTTTTTAAGTCCCACAAAACTCTAGGGCTACTGTTGTATCAACTGCATGAATGAGAAAGCGGAGGAATCCTATTGCTGGAGTTTCTGTGTTTTGATAGCTTTAGGAGATTTCATCCCATTGCCAGGTGGCAAACATTAAATTTTAGTGGCTTTATATGGACAGGACTACATTTGTGAGTGAAGCCTCATTTGCCGTTGTCTCCTTTATCTGCTTTATGTGAACAATAACTTATTATCTATTCTGAACTGCAGTAAAAGTCATATTTATGTGCATTTTAAAGCATGATAATGCAGGGATATTGCAAGCCTTAATATGGATGGGAATCAAGGCCAATTAATCCACTTATGAAAGAAATTAACAATATCTGCATTGGATCTAAAGTTAAAATTAAAGTTGCATTTGGGTAATTAAATCTTCCTGACTTCAAAGCTAAGCACACTGCTGAATCAAGGCTGAGCAGTGCTGAATGTGATGCTTTAGGTACTTTATAATAGTTTTAAATCATTTAGTTGTGAGAACTAAACTTGTAAAGCATAATATGCACAGACACACCCCTATATATAATATTAATAATGAAATAGTAAAAAAATCTTAACCTACCTGGTTTTACTGAGATCTTTTTTGAGGTAGTAAGTCAGATTGATCTTGGATCACAGAATTCCAGGAAGGTATACTGAGGATTAATCTATGTGATGATTTTAATGTCTTATGTTTTAAATGTAATGAAAAAACCTGTCGAATTCCTGCTAACAATTTTTTTTTGTGATGTACCAGATATTGACGAATGTGAGACTGGTACTCATAACTGCCCCCCCGATTTTATCTGTCAGAATACTCCAGGATCTTTCCGTTGCCGACCCAAGCTACAGTGCATGAGTGGGTTTATACAAGATGCACTAGGCAACTGTATTGGTAAGGCATGTTCTTATCTTGGGGAACACTCACGTGTTGCCTGGGACAAAAGTTGTAGTTTTGTGGGGTGGGTTTTGAGCTGCTCCAGCTATTCTTCATCTCTGTATGCATTGCTCTTTCCTTGATCCCACAGGTATGAGTGACAGACAAAAGACATTTAAATAAAAGACTTAAATATTAGATTGCTATTTTTAATGAGATTGCATTACCTGAGGTGGTTAGCTGCTTAATTCTTTGGGTGTTATATCTGAAACAAAATTTGTAAAAAACTTGTTTTATATTATATCTAACTCTATCCAAAAGGTTTTAGCCAAAGCTTTGTGTGGAAAGCTGACATCCTCTGCAACCCCCTTTGATATTAGTCTGCTTGGCTTTACAGGCATGTAGGTCTACCCAGACCTGTCCCACGTTACAGCCCATCAAGGATCTTACTGTGTATGAGAAAGATGGGACAGTTATAACATACTGTGGAGAGGAGTTTAATTTAAAGACTGATGACAATCAGGCCAATGCCTTGTTTCCAAGACTCCCCCAAACCAGAATCATAACCTTCATATAAATGTATTAAAATTACTGGTTTCCAGCAGACTCTCTATGGATTTGTCTAATGTGACCTGCAAATCTACCAGTTATTCCCTTGAGTATTATTTTCAAGTCTCAACTCAACCTTTAATTCCCCCATTGGCGTAGCAAGTCTTGGAGTTGTGGAACTGGCCGAGCAGCAGCAGCTGCCAAATTGCACTCATTATCAGCCCCTTGTTCTCCTGTAGTGTTGAAATCTGACACTGGAAACAGACTGAAAACAAAACTGCAGCCTTTAAAATGAGGGGGGCCAGTGTCTGTGCACAGCAAGCCCTTTGAAGGCCCACGCCTGCCACAGGTAGTGCCAGGTCCATGGCAGCTTTTGATTAACTTGCCATCATGGACATCAGTAAAGCCACATCAATTTGCAGCAGCAATAGTTATGGCCCATAGAATGCATTGGCTCAAAATATTTAGGCAGTTTCACAGCCTAACTTTACGCACTGGGAATCAAATCCTGCTCTGTGTGGAGTTGAGGGGATTTTGTTGTTGGATTTGTGACTCTGATCATCGTGTAGAGGCTAAGAGCTTGAGCAGAACTCACAGAGTGAGGCAGGACTGGTTAAGCTGATGAACTGAATTGTTGATTTGCTCTTTGTATATTTAGGAGAGACTTTTAAAGGCTTTGAAACAAATACAAGTTGTATACCAAATTTCCACCACTTTTCAGAGCTACCTATGGCTTTTATACCTCCCCAGTCTTCACTCTGGAAGCACTGTGTCAGTGAAGCTAAATGTCATGAATAGTTGCCTTCTCCCACAGGCAGAACTTTTCTCTGAAGGGTTACATGATGAGAGCATCTTACCTTGAACCTCTTGAGACCAGAAGGAGTTACACTGACTTGTGCTCTTGTAGATATCAATGAGTGCCTGAGTACCAACATGCCCTGCCCAGCTGGACAGATCTGTATTAACACTGATGGCTCCTTTACCTGCCAGCGAATCTCACCCAGCTGTGGCCGAGGTTACCATCTCAATGAAGATGGAACAAGATGCGTTGGTGAGTGACAGCTGGGAAGAAAAAGCAGTTCTAAGAAAATAAATCACATATATAATTTATGTTTACCAGTTTCTTGTACTTTGCCCAGGTTTTTATCATTCCCACAGGCAATTCTCGATCCTATTCTTTCCCTTATGGGAGTCCTAGCAAGTGAAGAATGACAAGCTTCCACCTTCTGTCCTTCATAAAACTCATGAAACCCTATATTTTGAGAGGAGTAATGATTTTCAGCCCCCATAAATGGCATTGGCTGTGGCTGTATCAATGGAACAATGCTGTGTGGTCCCAAATCTCCTTAGTACAGAGAGATAACACAAGGCCAACTTAATGCCCCACAGAAGCCATTCAAGTAACACCAAAGGACATAGATGGCTTTGGCTGGCTTTTAACTGAGGTGGTTTTGGCAAAGAGAGGCATTTCTGTATGTGTTTTCAATTTCTGTGAGTGGCTTATCAAAGCACTACTGATGACTCTGGATCTCATATGTCTTAGGCTAGACAAAGATCTGATCCACAAGTACTGAATATGCATAATGAAACAATTTTGCACCTGGATTCCTCCAAAGATTGCTTGATTACTTCATTGCTTTCCTCCCAAGTCCATCAACATCAAGGACACCTTAGAGCTAACCTGCTTTGGTACAAATAGTTTGATACTGCCACTCTGATCTTGTAAAACCTGAGAGCATGACGACATCTTGTTTTCTGTTTCCAAACACTTTATAACCACCAGGGGACAAAAAAAATATTAACATGTTCTCTTCTCTCGACTTGCATAGTCAGAAGTGTACTTAAAATCACTTTTTGTTTTAGATGTGGATGAGTGCTCATCCTCTAACCATCCCTGTGGAGAAGGACACATTTGCATCAATGCCCCAGGCAATTACCGCTGTGAGTGCAAAGCTGGCTATACTTTTGATGTCATCAGCAGGACGTGTATTGGTAAGTTGCACCATCACCCTAAATATGTGCAGCCACGGCACTTACAAAATAATCCTGTGTAAAGAATGTTACTGCTCTCTGCATACCCTCTGTCATCAGAATGTAAAATTGACTGCTATATTATTTGGCTGACTCTAAAACCATATTAAAGAACTGCTGATACTTCAAAGGAAGGTGTATTAGTATTGTCAACATGTTATCTGCTATCCTGTTAAAAGGTAAGGTTGTGAGAGTGTGTTTAATTGTTTTCCATGATATTTTTATAAGCACCTACAGCAAAAGATTCCTTTGGAAGATCAAAGAAGCTTTATTCTGTATAGACCTAATCCAATTACACTCTGGGGTGCTTCTAAATGAGCATTTTGAGGGCTTCTTCTCTCTTTAGTATGAAACTTAAATCTGGAAAATAACCATCAAACTTTTATAACCACATTCTTGTCCAGACTGGTACCGCAGTGAGTCAGCCAATCCACAGACATCTCTGTGTGTTCATCATTGCAGATATCAATGAATGCAGACGCTACCCAGGCCGCCTCTGTGCTCACAAGTGTGAGAATACTCCTGGTTCCTACTACTGCACTTGTACCATGGGCTTCAAACTTTCAGCTGATGGCAGATCCTGTGAAGGTACGGCTGTCCATGCTGTGGTTATGGAGTATGAGAAACAGCTCATTGCTCTTTCAGCTGTTTTTTGTTTTAGCTTGCAAGACTGCACTGGAATGGCATGAGAAATCATCGCAGTCTCTTGATTACATGAGTGCTGCTGTTCTAAGTCAAGGCCACTACAGCCCACAGCTTGAATATATCACCCTTAGACTGGATCATTTGACAGGACAAGATGACATAGCCTCAAGCTGTGCCAGGGAAGGTTCACGTTGGACATTAGGAGGAATTTCTTCCCTGAAAGGGTGGTCAGGCATTGGAAAGAACTTCCCAGGGAGGTGTCCAAGGAACGCCTGGACATGGCACTCAGTGCTCTGGTCTGGGTGACAACATGGGGCTTGGTCACCGGCTGGACTCAATGGTCTTGGGGGTATTTTCCAAGCTGAACAGTTCTGTGATTCTGTGATGCAGAGGTGTATGAGTCTGCATTTGCTGCACTTTGAACAGTGGTTCAAATCAGTCTGGTTCAAAACCTCCAAAACCAGCCTTGCTGACATCCAGACACAAAAATGTAAATGTTGGCCTAAAGATTCCCTCCCAGTCTCATACTCTGAAGTACAGTAGGAAATTATAGCACAGTGCAAACTAACCTATACTGCTAGACCCTGTTAAGAGTAACACACTCAGAGCCCCCTACTTCCAGGTTACTCAGTGACGTGTGCTAACCTTTTCTAATTTAAAAAAAATTACCTTCCAAAATTTTCTCTTATTCCAGTATTAGGAGTGATGAATATTGCAAAAAGTTTGGGGTTCAGGTGTATAACTTTGCATTTCAGATTTGAATGAGTGTGAGAGCAACCCCTGTAGCCAAGAGTGTGCCAATGTGTATGGCTCCTACCAGTGCTATTGCCGCCGCGGATTCCAGCTCAGTGACATCGATGGCATTTCGTGTGAAGGTGAGCTCCGTGGTGCTGCAGGCACAGAGAGGGAGGGTGGGCATTTCTTACTGTTGCTGGAAAAAACATGAGCAATTCCCTGTAATTTTTTCATTTAAACATTTGAGTCTCTTTGGTATTGTCTTGTGAAACTGTATTTAATGAAGGTGTCCCACCCATGTCGCTTTCTAGAAGCATCTCTTTGCGTGTGTGGTGTCATTTTTGCTGTTTACACTCAATTGATGCTTGGCACACTTTTTTAACTTGACAGAAATTTGTCTTTTCCCTGAGGAACCACCAGAATTTCTAATCTTCAGCAAGTGGAGATATGAGCATATTTATACATTACATATGTAATATATGATATTACTAGGTAGTATATTATATATTCTCTTTTTGTGGCTGGTTCTGAACTAACATGTTCTCAAATACAAGGAGGATGTGGGTGTGACCTCGTGGACAAGATCCTGAACTTGGACTTAAATCTCCAAGACTTACTAAACAGTGAGGCCTTGGGCAGAACACCTAATTTTGATTTCCTTTTTGTAAAAACAAGGATAAAACTATTCCTCTCCCTCCCTTTTATAAAGCACTACAACAGATGTCACTATAAAGTGCTTGCTTTCATCCATTACTTTGTCTCTTGGGCTCTCATATAGTTTTTAATTTTCTTCAGAGTTCCATTTATTCCTGAAAATCTTTGGTATTTAGGTGATATTGGCTACAGCCAGACCTATCTGATGTTCTTCTTCATTGCCCAGAAATTAGAGTCATCATATTGTGTTTGAAGCTTGTAGCAGGAGCACTGTCCATGTGCACTGGACTGAATGCCATGAACACATACTAAATTAGTGGTGCTTTTTTCTTGCAGATATTGATGAATGTGCTCTGCCCACTGGAGGACATATCTGTTCCTTTCGGTGCCTCAATATTCCTGGGAGCTTTCAATGTACTTGTCCCTCCACTGGGTACAGGCTGGCACCCAATGCACGCAACTGCCAAGGTGGGTTCAATAACTGCAGGGTGACCTCACTGGATTGTGGAATTCTGACAAGTTCCAGCAGTTTTTGGATTTTAAAAATGCCTTTCCTATGACATTGTAGGTAACGCAGTACACATCAGCTAGACATCTGAAGAAATCAATCTTTTATAATAAATATAAAGGAAATTTCAGTTACAAAGTAATGCAGTAGAGACTACTTTTTAAAACATTATTAAATAATTCTAAAAAATTCTTACAGTGAAGATTCCAATGATGAAATGCTATGAGTTAGTTTAGCCATTAAAAGGAAATATCCTGCTGTAAACATGTCAGCAAATATTTAAGTCTTATCCACTTAGTGGCACTGCTGCTCTTCCTTTTCTTCTTGCTGGTTGATTGGGTTAGTGTTCTTTTTTCTTCTGCCCTCCCCTTGCAATCCTGTAGTAATGTTTAACTGCACCCCTGCTCTGTAGTATCTGAGAGGATACTGCCATTGTCTGGCACCTGCAAGGGGAGGAAAAGCATGTGTTTGATCCCCTGCCCTGTTTCCCTTTGGCAGATATCGATGAGTGTGTTGCAGAAAGCCACAACTGCTCTTTCAATGAGACCTGCTTTAACATCCAGGGCGGCTTTCGCTGCCTGTCCTTGGAATGTCCTGAGAATTACCGCAAGTCAGGAGACACGTAAGTGCCCTCTTCTTCCAGGTCAAACCATTTCTTGGTGGCATGATCTCCTTAATGTCATGCCACTGCTGACTGAACACAGAGCAGTTCCTAGCAAATACGTATTGTGTTGGCAGGCCTACCCTATTTTTTGACCACTCAGGTCTGGTTTATTTCTCATGCTTATCTTTCTCAGAAAAAGATACTCCCTTAAAAAATGCCATGTGTCAGTGGTTTGCACCGCAGTGATCCCCAGAGCCATAAGCAGATACTCTCCTCCTGGCTACCTTGCAGGCAGCCTGATAGGAGGGCTACATTTGGCTTTGAAATCCTTGGCTTTTGTTTCAGAATCACATATAGTCTTTCCTTACTTTCACACTTCAGCTAAAGGGTTCTTTTTAGCTCCCTCTCTGAACTTTTACTGTTGCAAAGCATTGCAAGAATGTCTTACTTTTGGTACCATTTAATTGAATCATAGAATATTAAGGGGTTAGAATGGACCTAAAAAATCATCTAGTCCCAACCCTCTCTGCCCTGTGCAGGGACATGTCCCACTAGACCAGTTTGCTCAAGGCCATATCCAACCTGGCCTTGAGCACTACCAGGGTTGGGGCATCCACCTCACTGGCCAACCTGTTCCAGTGTCTTGGCATCCTCACAAGAAAAAATTTCTTCTTAATATCTTACATAAATTTCCTCTTTCAATTGGTATCCAATTTTCACCTGTATTAGAAAACCTGGAAATCCTAGCAAGGGTGGTATGTTAGCTGCAGCTCATAATTGTGTCTCTAACCTAGTTCAGAGATAGTCTGTGCATTCTGCTGTAGAAAATAGGAGACACTTCTGGGAGGAGGGGCAGCTGGCAGCTCTCTTATATCTATCAAATAGTGCCAGCAGAGAGAAGTTGTTGCAAACCCTCAGTGGTGTAGCTGGAGTGTATGGCTGGTGAAGGTGATGCTTTGCCTCCTGTCCTGTGGCTTTCTGGCCACCCTGTGCTCCAGCAATTCTTCCAAAGGCTGCTTCATGGTCCCCACATGTGCCCCATCCTCAGGTAAGTGTGTGCTCCACCAGCCAGGGAGGAAAGCTGACAAATCACATTTGTTATCAGCCCACTATTGCTTTTCCCAGCCAGTGTTGGTATGGCCACCATCTGTTAGACAGACCTGAGTACTCTGTGCTTCCTCTATAGGATGTAGCCAAGATTGATCTTCATCTCAGGGATTTTGTGGGGATTAATTAGTTGGCATTTAAGCCTTAGCCTTTGAAATGTCATGTAAGTGGCACAGCAGATGTATTTGATCAGAATGCTGGAGAGGAAGTCGGTGTAAACCCAGCTGTTTATAAAATATACTTGTGTACTTGGAAGGGTAATAGGAATTAAATTTTAAATTATATTTGTCACATCAGTGACCAAGCAGTGCCTCATGATGCAGACGTTCTCTTTATTTGTAAGACTGTGGGTTCATTGGTATCACAATTTTAAAAAAAGTGCAACGTGCAATGGGCCACTAGGCAGAATTAGCAGATTTCTACTCTTACAGACATTCCTGTGTTGCAGAGTTCAATTTATAAAATACACATTGTACACACATTCCATTTAATTTTCTCTCTTATCTGTGTTTGACTGCATTGGCTCTTCGAGCTATATGGGATCTTTTGGGAAAGCAGTAGAATGCCTGAATTGTTTTTCTATGTCTAAGTTTTTGGGCTCTATAATGGCTTTCTCTGCCTAATTCAGACCTACTCATAGGGTGAGATCCTTCTGATGTGCTCAGGCTATAATTAGGTTGAGTCTGAAACAAATCCTGCAGCTGCTCAGTGAAATTCTAACTATTTTAATTCCTCGAGTTATTATCTTGTTGGATTTATTAGGTTCTCCCCCCGCCCCCCAACAGCTACAGATATTTACTAAATGTATTGTTGAAACAAGTTTGCATAAAGCAAAGAGAATGTGAGCTCATTGTTATCACTGACAAAGTGCAGTGGCTTCTCTGGGTGCTCTCATACTTAGCCAGGATACAAATGTTATATCCATTGCTGGAACCAGGGTTTATGAGTGGGATTACCTGGTGCTCACTGGGGAGCAGTTTCATAAGAGAGCTCTTTTGCACCCTTTTTACATCCAAACTACTTTACATCTCCTTGACTGAATCAGGTTTGCATATATACCCCAGCAGGGCTGACAGCCAGCGTATCTTTGTTACACTCTGCATGATAATGACATTAAATTGCTTTTTCACCCAGGCTCTAAAATCAAAGTAGTTGGCTTCTTATCACATCTGGTACAGATACCATTTTTTCTCTCCTTTTTGTTCAAAACACATTCCAGTTTCACCAACTTGGCACACCATAAGAAAGACAACATATTTTTCCATTCCCATCAAGCTGGCACCTCAGGATTTTTTTTTTATCCTGTTCCCCATTATTTTCTTTGGAATAGTTATAATTTAATAGGCCTCAGTCCTGTAAATCCAAGTTTCTTTATTTTTATTTTTCCCTTATAATCCTTATGTACAGGCAACAGCACTCAGCGATCCAGAAGCTTCTTTACCCAATACCTGTAAGGCAGAGGTTTTTGCATGGTGGCTGTTGCAGTGGTGATGGCCATCAGGTGAAGTAATTGCAGAATCGTCCCAGGATATGGGCTGAAACCTCAGGATGCTGGCTAGAAACTCTGAGCTCCAGGAGGAAACAGTCTGTGTTATCTTCCCCAAAGACAGCAAAATTCCTGGCCTGATTTAAATGGTAACAATTTTATTGATGGCCTTTTACTTAAATTCTTTAAAATCTCTTTTACTTAAATTCTGCTTTTTTTTTCATTGATCAGTCTATAGGCTTGGTATTTTTCCCAGGATAGATAAGATCTGCTGCTCTTCGTAACAGAAGTTAACTGGCTGCACTACCTTGCCAAACAGTTTTTGTTTTCAAATTGCATAACAATTAACTTCTCTTTATATGGCATTGAAGTCTAACATTTGTAATATTTATGCCAAGAAAAATAGTAGAAAAGATAAAGAAGCATTTTTGGAAACATGTCAGACGTATACTGCATTGAGCCAAATGGGGAACTATTTGTGTTTTCTAGACATGTCTGCATATTATTAAGGTTGCCTGGTGCTTATCATTATTAGGATCTGTTTTTAACTCCTTAAAATTTTGCCAAAATGCAACCAATGGCTGAAATTTTACATGCCAGGTGTCTGATTCAGGCTCAAGTTTTGGCAAATTTCAGCCAGAGCAGTTCACCCATTTTCAAGAACAAGTGTAGAGAGGAACACACTGGTTTGTGTGTTTTAAAGACATTTTGGTGATTTTTTTGTAAATTTATTTTAACAGTTTGCCATCAAGGTATGGAGCAGAAATCTGAAATTTGCTAGGAATTTGCTTTTGCGCTTTTTGTCATCCTTACAAAAATCCTCTGAAACTTTTGAAATGACAAACTGTAAAATTGCATTCAGCCTTTTTTTTTTCATAAATCTTAGGAAATTAAGACCTTTTATGGGTAAACTTAATCTGCTCCTCTACGCCAAAATAGGCTCAGATGTACCTGGAATCTTTCTGAGAGTTCTTTATTTAACTTTTGCTTCAAGTCCTTGAATGATAAGGATCTCATAGCCTCAGTAGCAATGTGTCTTTGTGTTTGGCTATCTGCCTCACTGCAATTTAATTCTTCCTATCAGTAGAGAGGTCTTTTTCTTCCAGCAACAAAGAGTTCACTTCTGATTTAGTGGTCCTGAGCTTCTTATTGCTCTTCAAAGCAGTCTGAGACATGCAGGTCTAACTCCACAGTCTGTCTGAGCCTGCTCCCACATAAAGCCACAGGAGAGGAGCCCAGTCTGTCTGTCCTGGGCCAGGTTCTGCCTGCCTGGACAAACCCAGCTCCACAGATAAGTGAGCTGTTTCTAGCAGGGGTGAGAGAGGAGCCAACTTGGAAAGAAGAAAATGCATACTTTGAAATAAGATGGCTGAATGTAGGGAGGGAAGGACCTGAAGGTATGTCAAGGTGAGGAGAATGAGTCTGGGAGATGCTCCAGGGGTAGCAGGTAAAGTGGGGTAGAACTAGAGAGAAAAGGGGCAACCACAGGGGTCAGCACCTTATGGTCAAGGGTGATTGATTCCAGGGAACTAATGACAGGACAAGAGGACATCAGGAAGAATTTCTTCACTAAAATGGTTGTTAGGCATTGGCAGGGGCTGCCCAGGGAGGTGGTGGGGTCCCCATTCCTGGAGGTGTCAAGGATGTGGCACTCAGTGCTCTGGTCTGGGTGACAAGGTGGGGCTTGGTCACAGGCTGGACTCAATGGTCTTGGAGGTATTTTCCATCCTTAATGATCCTATGATTCTATTCCAAATTTGGATGGGGACCATTAGAGGAAGGAATAATTTGGGATGGCCATACAAAGATCCTGAGGGAAAGGATCTGTGCTTTGGGTCTAGGGCTGTGAGGTGGAAACTGAGAGAACTCAGTGTCAGCCAGGAAGAATGGAGCAAGAAGAGGAGGATTGGCACTGGCTGAGTAGACAGTCCTGATGCCAAATATTTAAGCAAGCAGCAAGGGCCATAGGCTAGGAAAGGAGACAGGAAGGAGAAACTAGATGGGGAAAGACAGATGAAGGAGAAAAGGATAGGACATAAAAGCTCAGTGCTGAGAGCAAAGAGAGTATAGTTCTGTCTCCTCTACAGCTTGAAATGTCCAGAGACTTTCCATCTCCAGACAGGAGGAGCACACAGAGTGCTTGTCCATCCTCACTACTACTCTGCTGTGTCCTGTTTTCCTTCCTGAAGCAGGGCTCCAGATTCTCGTCTGGATAAGAATTGTCTGTGAAAACCAACCATCAGTTGGTTTCATCCCCTTAACGTTCTGATCTGTTTAAGACAAAAACCACCTCCCCTGCCCAGCTGATCATTAGCATCAGTGTCCATGATGTGGCAATGGCTCACTTGGACCTCATGGTGTGGTGCAACCTGCTGAAAAGAAGGGCACACTGATGATAGCACGAGCAAGAGCCTTTGCAGTGGAATATATTCTAGGAGGCCTGGAAGACTGTTACAGCTCTGGAAATCTACAGCATAGAATTTATAGCAAGGGTATAGTTAGTTGGTTAGTCGTTCAGCATGTTGAGTTGTTTTCCCAGCTTGTAGGAAGTAAATCATAAAGCCATAAATCGTGCTGATAAAAAGTTCATTTTCCTTCAGTACATGAGGAATTGTTGCATACCACTCAACTCCTTTCACAATGAAGTGAAAACCTGACTCAGAAAATAACATGAGGGAAGGCAAAGAATCTTTTTCTCCTTGTTTTTCTGTTACAAAATGTTATATTTATTATCTACAAATGGAATCCCTCTAGTTTTGGTAGTTTTCTTTTATCAGTGTTTGGTACATGAAATTCAAACTGTGAGCAATTCTTTGAAACCAATATTTCAGCCACATAAATAAGCATAAGCGAACAGAGTAGAAAGTGAGCTAAAATAACTGGGTTCAAATTCAGGAATAAGCATTTAGCAGCAGTATACATTTACTTTCGTAGCCCGTGCACCCTATTTCAGAGTTTTGCAAAGACATGTACAACTGCTCCTGGGCTGGTTTTCTCTGGCAGCACTTTCTGCCTCCTCAGCACTCCCCTCTCCTGCTGGGCCCCTGGGCTCTGTCCTGTGGCTCACAGCGTGGTGGCAGGGCACAGGAGCTCTGCAGGCAGCTCACCTGTCCCAAGGAGCCACAGAGCTGGGTGGCACCCAGGGCTTGGGCTGCCCCCTCCTTGCAGCAGCTTGTTGCCTTCCCCCACCATGTGATTTCCTGCTGCCCACTGAAGGTCTGGAGGGTACACTGGGGTTGAAATGCTCTTTGCTTCTTGCCTTTGTGGTGTGTGACCCCAGGATGAACTCTGTTTCTTGAAAGCAATAATATTTGCTATCTCTCCTTTGTGGTTATTTGATGAACAATTACTGCACATTAACTGAACCTACAGTGCAGTGTGCAGTGTATACCACCAAAGCATGAGATAAAAGATGATGGATTTTGAATAATTTTAGCTCCTAGCTGCAGGCACATCTATCTTCACAAATAACTTTCTGAATCAACAGACGTCCTTTTTCAAGTCTTCGAAAGCTGGAAGCTTTGTTTTTTGTTCTATTAAAAAATTCTGGCCATAATTTAAAAATGTATTTTACTTTTATAAAATAATAAGGGAGAGCATCTTTATGAGACTGTAAGTACTCATAAGCCTGTACATGCTTCTAAGAAGCTGTACTTGAAGAAAACATTTCTAACTAAGGAATTAACTGTCTCAACTTGCTCCATGATTTCAACAAAACCAAATAGCCTCATGATTTCAACAACACCAAGTCATTCTCCTTAGTGGAGTTATTAATGACATTTCAGAAAAGAATGCAGAGCTCTCCATACCTGAAAATACTTCAAGAGTATCCACACCTAATTAGCTGGCCATCCTGTGAGGACTTGTGCATGATCTTTAAACACATGAATAAAATTAAGAATGCATTCAAATCTTCAAAGAATTGCTTCAAAGAACCACTTATGTTTGCAAGTAATATTAAAAGAAAACATGCAACACATTAATTGAAGAACTGAGGGTACTTTTAATTAGTCTTCTTGAAAGTGCTGGCTTTGCATATAATGAGAAGTTCCTGGAATTAAGATCACTGTGCCTTGGCAACAAAGTGGGGCTTGCTTATGAACCACAGTTCTGTTGGTAGCAGATGCTGCTGATAGGAGCTCAAACTCATGTCAAAATAATGAAACAGACACTCAGATTTACTTGAGCCTTTATGCTGAAGCATTTCTTGGTAAAGGAAGAAATTGTTTAGGTTCCAAAACCTCTACTTGTGGACCAAATACTGCTTGGAGTGGGGAGACTCTTGCACATAATTTAATTGATTCGTAGTTTTGCACGCGCCAAGTTTGGAGCTAAATGCTCAACTTGATGACGATGAAATTTTGCAGGATCATCATCCAGCTGAAATCCCTGTCTACCTTTACTTCCACACACCTGCCTGAAAGGATGTTTGGATACCTATGTGGTGATTTGGGCACATCTTTAATCTGAAATGCATACAAACTTACCCAGTATGCAATCTTTTACAGATTTCTCAAACCCAGCAGGTACCACGACATGTCAGATCTTCATTGTGCTAGTAAAACACAACACTCTTAAATAGCAGTGACTTGGATGCCCATAGCTGTCTACCTTATTTTCTGGACAAAGTTCTCTTCTCTCTGGAACAGAATGCATGAGGATTGTGACTGCTAGTGTAGAGGTTTGTTGTTTCCTGCCAGCCTGTATGGGGGATCTCATGCTAGTGCTTTGGATTTTTCACTGTGACACAGTGCTAAGGGAGTGAAAGAACAGAGGGCAAATTCCTCTCTCACCAGAATCATTGCCATGACTTAGGCTATGTAAGAGGGGACTGAATGTGTAGGACATATGCTGGAGACATCAGACCATTGGATCTTGTTTTCAGGGCTTGCCTAGATGGGTGTTAGACTGACTCTGCTTGGGTCTGATAGTACAGAGGAAGACTGTGCCTCTGTATTCCTCAGCAGGAAAAGGTTCGTCTTCAGAGACCAACTCCTTGGACATTCATGGTTTTCAGAATACTTCACTCAGTCTTAAAATACAGCCAGACATCCCAAGTAGGACACAGACAACTCCCTAACCACTTAGAATCTCTTCCTTTACTGAACATATGTCGAACCAGCAAAAGAATAAAACTTGGAGGGGAAAAAAGTGCGAGTGTTCTCCCTAGGAGAGCTTGGCTAAGACAAATGAAAATAAACTCTCACCCCTGCTGAGGTGCCAGACTTGATCCATCTGTGTGTGCAGAGCAAGGGCAACACTTCTGACAATGGCAACGCTTCTCCCAAAGCTCCAGCTGCAGGCAAGTTCATCCTTATTGAATTCATATCCCTTTGCAATGTGAGTGAGGTGCCAGGCTGAAGAATGGATACAGGATGCAAGTCAGCTTATCTTTTCCCACCCCCACTGCCCTTGCTCTCCCTCCCACTCGCTAAATGTGCGCTAATCTTCCTCTTGTCTTGTGTTCTCACTTTTCTTGCAGTCGCTGTGAGCGCTTGCCTTGTAATGAAAATAAGGAGTGCCAGAGCCTGCCTCTGAGAATAACCTACTATCACCTCTCTTTTCCTACCAACATTCAAGTACCCACCGACATTTTCCGCATGGGTCCTTCCAATGCTGTCCCTGGGGATAAAATTCAGCTGTCCATCATCAGCGGGAACCAGGAGGGGTTTTTCACCACTAAAAAAGTGAACAACCACAGTGGCCTTGTGGTCATGCAGCGTCAAATCACAGAGCCCAGAGACCTTCTTCTGACAATTCAAATGCAACTTTCCCGCCATGGAACTGTCAACACATTTATTGCCAAACTTTTTGTCTTTGTTTCTGCACAGCTTTAACCCCTAACTTACAGTCATCATGGGCTACTCTTTCTCTTCTAAGAGTAGCTTTCCTCCCCCAATTTTAATAAAGTTTTAGTTCATCTGTTGCATGCTGCACTTGCATTTTGTTTGCCATCATCATTACGGTTTTCCACTTTACCCTATAATTGAACATCTTAATTCGTGGAGATTCTTCTGTGTACTCTGCATCATAATACAAAGCAGAAGTTGTTGTCTAAGAGTTCATTACCTGAACATACTGAGGACTGGAAGCTATTCACTTACTTCACACAGTAGGGGAGTCATCTGATCGTACACAGTTACATATGTTTAGGTCTAAATTTTCCAAACGAATTAGGTACATATTTTGAGCTGTCTCAACTGAGACATCTCAAGAAAATTTCATCACTTATGCAGGAAATAGTGTGCATTTTCTGAAAAATCTGTTAAAAGGGCATCACTTGGACCTTTAGGACTCCTGAGGAGCCCCTGCACATGGGTCAATATAAAAGTGTGCAGCCAGATTCTCAAGCTGTCCTATTTATTGTTGCTCTGTTGTATCCTGTGAGCTAATGCTGACTTCCACCAGGTACAGATCCTAGTTCTAGCTTCTAAGGATGGTACAAAAGCTAGTCTCCTCCTAAAGAACCTTTATTTGAGAGATATTCCATCTTTCTTTCTGCGGAATTTTTCCTGAATGGAAAAACTAATGACAGCAGAACAGCAATCAACATCATAACAGCATTCAGCTAATAGCAGAGAGCTCCTTACTGTTTCACAAGCTATATCCTGAAACATTCCCATCTACAGGAACATTTGAAAAAGGTATTTGATTTGTCTCATAACACTTTTGTCTCTCCAGCTTTCATTTAAAGCTGATAAATTTTACTTTACTTGATGAAGACTTTATCCACAACCACCATCACACCAAACCATAAGTGCCCAGAAAGTTAGTCAGAATTCCAAAATCCAAATCTTTCTTCCTTTACTTTGACTTTCTTTGTTTACTTCTAGGCTGTCAAGAACAATGTGGACAATACAACTGGAGTTCCTTTGGAATTCTTTCGTTTTCTGAGCTGGAAGAGGATTTATTTATTACACATAGTCCTTGTGTTGATAAATATTAAAAGCTCATTCCCAGAGATATATGATCCAAAATTAATGTTCTACACTGCCCTAGGCTCAGTTACCTCTGCTGTTCATTACACAGGCAGAACAGTCATTCCATAGAAGAACAGGGAATAATCTACATGAATGCACCTATAGAAAAAATACCTCACTATCTAAGTGCTGACAGCACAGACAGGGCACAAGGGTAGAAACTGGGAACCTTCTAAACCGAGATCATGAGCACAAGGAATTACTCCATTAGCTGGAATTTCCATCCTTCCCAGAGATATATGATCCAGTGCCTGGATTGGTGCATGATCACAGCCCTCTGCCAGAGTATTCCATGTTCCCCAAGGCAAAGTTTATCCCAGCTGGCTGACAGGAGTTTCAGTCTCATGAGGAATGCCAGTGTTTAATAAGCCTGTTGACACATCCTTATAAAGCTGCCAGAAGTTGCCAGTGGGGAAAGAGTCCCAGGTTTAAATACTTAGAGCTCAAGCCCGTGCTACTTGAGCTAATGGGGTTTATCACTACCACAGAAGATGCTTATACCTAAATGCCCTCTGGCTACCAGTTCCCTATGAGGCCATCATGAAGTAGGATAAATATTCAAAAATAAACTTCGGCTTTGCAAACATTAATATATATATTTTTTGGCAGGAAAATAAGGGAGTTTGAGAACTTGGCCCTCAGTGTTGTATAATGCTGCCACATTAATTGTATTTAGCAAGGAATTCAGGAACACAAAGCTCACGTTCCCCTGTGTTAGATGCTTGAATGCTGCAGTGTCTCTGGGACTTTCAGGAGCACATATGTAACTACATAGTGCTATTTATATTTTCCAAATAAAAATGAAATCACAGCTCCTGGTCCAATGAACTTACTGACTGAATCTAACAGACAATATGAAAAAGAATCATACCAGGACCCTAGAAAAATGAAAAATTTCTACTCAGGAAATAATCAGAGCAGTTGAGCTGTTTCTTAACTTTCTTCTCTTTAAATGAAAATGCCCAAAGGGAAGACGATCTCCAAAGCTGTAATTTGTGCTAGTGGCAGAAAACTTGAAGGAAAGGTACAAATAAAAAAGTTCTCAGCACTGAGGAAGACACTTTTGCCAGGTCACAGTCCCCACTGTAGGAGAACATGAGCAAAAAAAACTCCATCAGCTAATCAGATTAAATACAAACGTGGTGTGTAAGGAAAAAATTATAAAGTATTATGAGAACAGAGCATATTGTTTATAGCAAATATCAGGATTTGAAATAGATGTTAGTTGTCAAAGAAGTTACTGCAGTTTGGAGATGCCCAAAAGATGAAGCAATGAGAGAACAAAATGTTATCAACTGCACTTTGGATATGCTGGCATGAGGCATTTAGCAGGGATAGCAAAAGAAAGGAGATCAGAGACTGAATATAATGAAAGAACAAATTCCAGGTCAGCAGTGTGGACAGAGCACCAAATAAAAACCAAGTTAGTGAGATTTGTAAGAGGAGAGGCAAAAGATGCAAAGAAATAGAGTTAACACAGACATTTATCTGTCACATGTGTGGTTATGAGCTGGATGGATCTAGAAACACAGCTGAGATGAGAACTAACACAAATCACTTGTGGCCATTGAGATCCTCTGATCTGTACCAAAGTCATGTCAGAAGGTTTTATTCCACAGGTGAGAATCATGAATGCAAGTCTTACTTAGGACTTCATTTTACAGGAAGTTATGTCTTTATTGGCAAAGTATTTCAGAAATATTTGTATTTGCCTTTTGTTCCAGCTGAAGTTGAGAGTAAAGCTCCCTTTTGTTACCAGGAAGAAGCACAAGGAGACTCCTACTGAGACACTCCCACCACAATGCTTTTTGCATACAAATTCTATTATCTAAATACAGCTGTGGTAATTGAGGATGTTCTATGCATTCTAACAGTACTTCATCAGTAATAGTGTCCCAAAATGAGTTATGCAAGCTCACTCATAAGTGAAGTGTTTAGGACATGACAAGATTTTTGCCCACAGATAATGGTGGGAAGTAAAAAGTCTCTTCTGGCCTGGATCTCCTGGCCAGTCTCAAAGGATCAAGTACAGGGTGTGAATACCAGGCTCAGCTGGTGTTTATTAACTCAGCTCTGTTGCCTCCCTGTGGACTGTGCCAGTTCACATCTGTTGAAGCATGAGTTCCTTGATGTGGATTCGTGTTTTCCCCTTACTTCATAAAGAATCAGCACGTTTGGCTTAATATTCTTGGCAGAGGAGAAGTGGGAGCATGTAATAAAAAGTTACTGATATATTGATTATAAATAGAGCCATAAAATCCCTTTGAACATATGAGAAAAGTTGGTTTCTAGGTGTGGACTGGGATAACTCATTTTGAAAAGAGCAAAAATCATTTGTTTTTAGAGGTATCTAACAAACTAAATCTTCTTTTTTTTTGGTTTCCTTTTAACTCAGTAAATTTTTCTCACTTTTAGTCATTTAATTCCCCCGCTCTGACACTGCAGTATTTTCTTTTTCCACTTAGAAATATGTAGAAATGGGCAGGTCAAAGTTGAGATCATTTGTGGGGCTTAGTCACATTTGAAGTCCCAGCACAGCCCTTTCATCTCACATGAACACAGAGTGGGCATTGTGTGAAGTTCTTGAACTGTAAGTGACTTTAAATTCACTCTAGTGGACAAGGGTGAGAAGTCATTTAACTTTTAATAGACTTTCAAGGCCAAATGAGCAGCTGGTTGAGAGGGAATATAAAATGACCCTTACCATTTCCCCAAACTCAGAATTCAACCTTTGAGGTTTTAAATAATGTGGTTAACTTTTTCCTCCCCTAGTTTTCATTCCTCTCTGTTTTCTCAGTTCTTTCAGATGGAAAGGGAGGGTATGAAAAAAAAACTTAAAAGAGGCTCTTCTGGCCCTTGCCTCAACAAAAATCATGAAAGTTGGCCCTTTACATATTTATGCCAGGTTTCTAAAATAGAAACAATTCTGTCTGCTTTATATGACTGAGTAAAAAACGCTTTTGCAAGAAAAATGGCTCCACTGAAAATGCTGAGACCAGGCCAGCTGGGGGTGTGGGTGTCATTGTTTGGTCCTGTTTGTCCTTGGAAAGGGACATTACATGGCATCTTGGGCACTACAGTTCTCCTTGTTTTCACATGCCTGGCTTGGAGAACTGGATTTGAGGGCGTTTTGACTGCAACTCTGAGCCAAACCAAGTTCTTCAGGGGTCCCGAAGTTCTGACGATCTGCATTTGTCTAAGTTTTTGAGGGGAAGAATCAACACTTATATCAACTACTGTTTCTAGCTCCCTAGATTCCAAACACAAAGCATTTAATACTCAGTCTATATATGAATCTCTTTTTGGTTTCTCTTAGTGTCAGACTAGAAAAGACAGATACCATCCGTTGCATTAAGTCTTGTCGACCAAACGATGTCAGCTGTCTGCTGGATCCAGTCCACACAATTTCCCACACTGTCATTTCACTGCCCACCTTCAGAGAATTTACAAGACCTGAAGGTAAGTGGTTTGTTTTTGTTCCATTTAATAGACTATAGCATATAAAACCTCCACCAGAAATCCTTGCCTAAAGCCAGACTCACTACCCGTGCAGTAAATGTTTGCACAGCTCCAAATTATAGTTTACTATTCATTTAATTAAAACCTTCGCTATCCAGGAGTTTTAATTTTATGGAGGAAAGAAAGTAATTCTGAGTTCTAACTCATACTGCTTCCCAGTCTAAGGAAATGTTGACTCTGAATTCCCATGTCCCACATTTACTCACACAATAGCCATATGCCTCATGACATTTTTTCTTCCCTTGTTTGCAGGTTTTGCTGTAGGAACGAGTTACTAAATATATCTCTCTCTCCTGTCTATGACCAGTTGTTTGCTATTGAGAGGTGACTTGTTCCAAAAATAAAAACCTGACATGCAGACATTAATCACAAAATAAATTATGTTGAGTATATGATGTTTGGCTGATTTTTGAGCTATGAACCAAGTGTTGTTTGTTATAGATTAAAAGAAGGGGAATTCCAAGGACTGGGCAGAAAGTTTTTAAGACAAGAATTTCAAAAAACACCCAAATGAGTGGCCATCCTCTGAAGTGCCTGCGAGTTTTTAAGTCCTGCTGTTTCATAATCACTTTTCACTCACTTTCTTAGTTCACATAAAAACTAAAAACTTACAGATAAAGAGGCAGTTTTTGCTCCTTGCCATTTGTATGGATTTTCTGGCAATGCCTCCATCAGTGGGATGGCTGCCTGCAGCTCTGCTGCTCTCAGCAGCTTACTGAATGGCACAGACACAGAGAAAAGGGTATGGAGGTAAGAGAGGTTATTTTGGAGGGGTTTCTAAGGGCCTGAAATCCCCACTTCTGACGTACCCAAAGTCTCAGCTTTGCTGTTTATGAATGTTGTCCTAATTTCATTTAGGAATCAGCCAAAGCTGATTCTTCCCCTCTACACCAGGCAGGAGTGGGGGAAAAGACATCCCAGTCCTTGCCCGGACAGGAACAATTTAACCACTGATGTAGAGCTCCTGTAGGTTCTGTCAGGCCTTGGCTGGCCCTGCTTCACAGGGAATGAAGGAATGCCCCATGGCCACTTCTGCTCCCATACACACCCCTTCAGCTTCACCAGGTGTACTGGCAGCAGAGCTAAGGGTTTGGCCCAGGATGTTTCCCAAACCTCATTAGTCCATCCTCGTGTTTTAATAAAAAGAGATGAGACCTAGTGATCTGAGATTGCTGCTGAAGCCCAGAAGATGTAAACTGTAATTCAGTGCATGGCCTCAGGTGAATTCTTACAGCTCCAAGTCTAGTTTCATCATCTGTAGAGTGAGGATAATAATGAGAGTAATAACACCTCCATCCCTCACAAGGGACTTGAAAATAGTCTCACTTTTATTTTGAAACCTAAACACCTCCTCCAGTACTCCAAAGGACTCTTTAATTTGTAATGGCAATGCTTTGTGTAACTGCCTAGGGGAATCAGAGTGGAGAGGTTTATCTGTTTGGTCCCTTCCTCAGCCCAGCCTGTGGATCCTTGGTGTTGTCCTCTTTGGGTACATGCTGGAAATCTGATTGGCTTCTTAAGAGCAATCTTTTTGGATTTTAAAAGTAAGAGTGTTTTGGCTTCAGGGTCCTTGTATGGTGAAAATAGGAGGAGAAAACAAATCTGTCCAAATCCTTGCTTCTCAGATCTTCTGCCTTTCCATTTTAAAGGACAAACTGGGAGTGGTAAGGGAGGGGAATCCCTTCCACCAATTTTGAGGACAAGTCATTTTGGATCAAATTCTGTTTGATTCTTCAGTGATGTTTTCAAATACTTGTCAGTGCATTCTGTGATACTTTTTACTTGCAGAGATTATTTTTCTTCGTGCCATCACACCTACATATCCGGCCAACCAGGCAGATATCATATTTGACATCACAGAAGGAAATTTAAGAGATTCCTTTGATATCATCAAGCGTTACATGGATGGTATGACAGTGGGTGAGTAGTGTTTTCTGCCTACTTTCTTCTTTCAACTATACTGTAGGACAAGGTCAAATAAATTAATTCAAGTAATTAATTCCTACCTTGATTTTCAACCCAGTGTTAATTTCATATTCTTCAGTCCAATATGTGTAATTTGAACTAATATCACAGAGAATCTTTTATTCAAAATACCAGAGGCCTATTCTTTAATTTGAGAAGTATTTTAACTTTTTTCCAGAACTGGGTCTAACTAAAAATGCAAATGGCTTAGTTTTAAAATGATGAGGGACCTAATGTAACCTGGAGCAGTTGGCAAATGATGTTAAGGTGGAGGGCAGGAGCAGGTCCCAGCTGATGTGTTGCTCTGCCCAATGGGAGCTGCTTGGGCAGTGGCAGGGGAACACTGGAATTCTCATGACAGGTATTAAAAAGTAGTGTTTGATTGCTCTTTATTAATGTTTATTTATGAAAATGAAGGACTACTGTTCCCAGTGAACACTTGTGCTTTGGTATGTGAATATGCAGATTCTGCTCAGGTTCATACATGTGCTTCAGCAGGACTTGTCTGGAGGAAAAGAAAAATCACTGCAGCTTTCATATGGAGGCTTGTGAAAAAGCCCTATTTCACATGGTCTGAAGGTGGCACTGGTGCATTTCAGAAGCAGCACAACATCAGCTCTGCAAAGGTTTTATGAACTGTAGATAAAAATCCCAAGTCATTAGGTTTCTATTTCTTTCTTGATCAAACAGAAGTATACATGTGAATGCTGAGAAAAAGGGAGAGTCTGTTAAAACAGGTTGATAAGATTACAGATTTCAGTTATGGGGGCATTTCTTTAGCAGAGTATAAATGTTATCAGATCCCCCAGGAGTTACAGTAGTTTGCTTTTCGTGCCGTGTGCTTCTTTCTGTCTGAAATAAGAAAGAAGGATGTGTCTGGAAATTCGACTGGCCAAGGTATTTGCCTGAGGGAAGGGTTACTATTTTGAGGAACAGGACTGTGTGTCAGTGGTATTTTACTTGGTAAACTGGATTGTTTGCCTCACATTGTAAAGAGAGAAAGGATATTCTTATACACTGAGTTGAGAAGATATGATACCTGCCCAACTATATTCCCAGCTCTGTGAAAGAACTGGGCAAAGCTTTCTTCACCTCAGTTCCCCCTGTGCAACACGGAGATGATAAAACATGCCTACTACTGTCTTAATTAATTCTTGCGTGTAAGAGTCTTAATTAATTCCTCAATGTAAAAGTACTTTGAGATTAATGGGTGGAAGCTGCAAAGAAAACTGCCTGCAGCAGAATTGGAAAAGGAAAATCAAAACAACCCCCAGCTGATATTACCTGGAGGGGCAGTGGTTCAGGACAGCACATTGTCTCTGCGATATTAGAATTGCAAATAATTCTGCCTGCAGCAGCTCTGCTGCTCTCATCATAATATAATTTTTATTATTATTAATAATCAGAATGTTAGGTGTTTACTTAAAACATGCTGGGAAGTTTTCAAGACAAATCAGATGGGATCCTAGTCCATGAGAATTCACAAAGTCCCTCTTTTAAAGAAAGGGAAGGGTTTGTATAAGGGAGGAAAACCCCAAAGGGCACGGACAGTGTCAGAAAGCTTTAGTGGTTATCCCACAAAGTCACAGGGACAGCAGAACACAGCAAGTCTAGCAGAGCAAATGCCCAACTAGGCCAGTAACAGAAGAGTTTTCAGGAATCTTTCTGCAATTACCATGTTCCAACTTGTTGCAAAAAGCAACTTATGGGCTTCTGGGAGAGCACACATGGACCATGCTGGATGACCACATATGCCACTGGGATCCATGCAGCATATTTTTTAATCTTGTTTTTTTAATATACATACTTTTTATTGTCTTTTTGCTGCCTATGTAGGAAAGAATAAATTTATTTTGATAATATAAACGCATTGGTAAAAGAAACAAGAAGCATGCTTCATTCTGTTGTGCTATTTCAGGAAAAATGACCAGAATATCAAAGCTGTTTTGTCTTTTAATGGAAATTAGATCATCAAATATCTTTTTTTTTTACAGGACTAGTTTTCTCTACAAGAGAAAAAGATTGAAAATTTCTACAGTAAGCTTTTTGTGGGTTTTTTTGGGGTCTTTTTTTCTGTTAAAGAAAAGACACAGACTAGCTAAGATAGTGATGAAATGCATAAGAGTCTATGGAAAAAAAGCAGGAAAATAATTACCAGAATTACTGAAAGACCTCAGTGTAATAAACCTTGACTCAATATCAGACCAAAGGAAGCCAATGAAGGGATTCAGAGAAAGGAGGGAGCACTGGGAAAAGAGGGGGGAAAGGACAGACCAATGCACTTGCAGGAAGACCCTCATGAGTAACACAGATTTAGCTAGGCTGTCACTAACAAGGACAGAGATGATGCCTTAAGAAGGACCTGCATGGAACCTGTGCTTGTGTGAATGCAGAAGAACAAGATGCTCTCAAAAGTGCAACGGGGGGAAAAAAGGGAAAAGCTACAGATCTTTTGGGAAAGATTAAAAGAGTGGGAGGAGATGTTAGAGATGAAGTTACAGAAGGAAAGTGGAGGCTTCAACACCGAGAATTTTGGGCTGAAAATATTCAGGTTACCAGTTTCAGCCATTATCCCTCTAAGCTGACACTGAGACTTCAGGGAGATTTTAGGGAAGCTGAGTTATGTGTGAGATGGGCTGGAGAATGGCTTATCAGGCTGGTTTGTTCTTCATTGATGGAGGGATTTCAGCTGAGGTCATTGGAGGAGGTAAGTGTGAAGGAGCAGGTTGTGAGGGAGATAAAAGAAGAAAATAGAAGCAGAGGAAAGTGATGCTCCAGGGAATGTTACAAAAAGAAAGAACACAGTCTCCCAAAAGAAAGGTAGAAGAAGCAGGCCCAAAGGTAGGAGAAGAAAGAGGCAAGGACAGTATTGCAAAATCAAGGAAAGAAAACATATCAAACAGGAATCAATGCTGTCAGACATGGAGGAGCCAAAAGAACTAAGAACAAACTCCAAAAGTAGCTCTGCTGACCTACAGAAAGTATCTTCCAGTGGAAGAGGAAGAATGAAAGCCAGATTCCTGGAGAGGCAGTGTGTAGACTCCATGCAATCTGTGAAAAAGGATTGTATAAAAAGTTGCTTCCAATATTTTTACCCTGTTATATTAAAAAGAGATGCAAATCCCCAATCTTTCCTGGTTCAGGAATTGCTGAAGACTCCTTGTTTCCTGGTGTGGTTACAGGCCAAGGTGGCAATGAGTCTAAATGATATTGTTAACAACCTAACATCACTTACTGGCATGGGTGGGAGAAAAACAGAAGCGCAGACCTATCCAGGTTTGGTGGTTTTTTAAAGCTTTTATAGACTTTTCACTGCATTCCTCCTTTAACCAGCTGTCAGTGAAAAATGAAGAATGCATTTTCAACCTGTGGAAAAATGTCCTATCAGTGCCTAAGGTATTATCAGTTGCTATAAAACACTTTCCCCTTCAGCTATGCATTCATTCTTTAAAACAGTAATCCCACCTTGCAGTCTGGGAAACTTCAGGAAGGTTTTAAAATTTCATAATACAGCTAGAAGTAAAGTAGTATTATTAAAAAAAGTAGTTTTGATAGGCTGAAAACTTCCATATTGCATTTGGTAATAACCTCAGCATAAATTCTTGCCTACAAAGCAGAATGGTGCTATTCTTCTGGAAAACATCCAGAGCCAATATAGCTATAAAAAGTCACTATAGAGTTTGTGTGGGGGGTTGTGCTGGTGCTTGAATGCACTTGTATTTTCACTGATATGTACTGCTGCTCTCCTGTGTTTTTTGCAAGGCTTACATTGCTATCCCTGTCCCGAATTTCCAGCCTTTTTTACGTGAGTGACAGTTCACGATGTTTCCTTTGAACCATTAAAGCGTCCCAACTACTGATAGCACTATGCTGGATTTATCACTAGTCTAATTTCTACTGTGGTATCATTATTTAGTGTGTTCCAGAGTCTGAGGAGAGATTTGTCAAAATGATCAAGAAGATAAACAAAACAAGGTGCCATGAGCAAGTGTGTTTGTGGGATCCTGTATTAGTTGGGGCAGGAGAAGGAGACTGGAGGCTTGTTTGACTTTTGTGACCCCTGTCTGTAGCACAGGGGTAGTAGTTCTGTATCTCATGAGTAGTTTGGCCATTCCCAGTGTGGCAAAGTCTTTTTACAGTCCTCCACGCAAATGTTTGTATGGTCTGACATTAAATTCAGTCATTGGTCTGCAAAAGATTTGGTTCTGAACTTTGTCCCGCTCTCCCTTGCCAGGCAAGTATCTTCACATTTCCCTCTGCTTCTCTCTCCTTCTCTGTTGCTCCAGACTCTTTGGGCCAGAGCCTGGCTGGTTCTTACTGTGCTTGTGTTTTGGTGTTCAGCAAAATGAGTTTCCCAGACTGATGTGGGCTTCCTGGCACAGCTGGTGCTGAAAGCAGCACTTCACCTACAGCTGGGCTCCTGTGAGGCAGGGGAGGTGTAGGCAGAGCCAGGGCATCCAGGCAAGCTCTGCTCTTTACAGGGGCAAGGAGAGGGAACACTTGTTATCTCCCCATGTGGATACTCTTTCCAGAAAGTAAGCAGCAATAGGAACATTTTGTTGTGATTATAATGTCATTAGCCTGAAACAACAATGGTGTCAGGCCATACAAAACTGGTGCTGCCCAGTCATTGCCAGCAAGCTCATGGAGCAGGACATAATTCAGTTTTTCAACAGGCTTGTGCAGCTGTACATTAAAAAAGACACAGCCCCTTTCAGTATCTTTGTTCTGTTGCGTCCCTAGGCTTTCTTCTCTTACAAGTGGACCTCCTCAGAAAAGAATATTTTGTGAGTTTTGGTCTGTGCCAGGTTGCCCTGTTGAAGTGAGTAGCTGTCCATTTGAGATGAGGGTGCCCAGAAGCCATCTGGTAAATGGGATCCTAGATTTACTGCCTAAACCTGCCCTTTCAGGATGCTGCTGACTGCTCTGCTCAGTAGTCAAATCACTCAACACCCTCCCTCCCCTCCAGAAAAAAATGAGGATGGAGAGCTCTTCTGGGGGCAAAGGAACACCTTGACCAGGAGGCAAATTTTAATTTCATATCTGAGAAATGCTGAAGGTGTTTTTCTGGTGAGAATGAGTCTTGATCTCAAGTGGAACAACCTTCCTAATGCCAAATTTCACTCTAGCACATTGCAAGTGTCTGGTTAATCCAACTCTCCTCCTTGATCTGTGTTCATCTCACCTCTCGAGTAGTGCAAGTTATTACAAAACCATTCCTACAGACCACCTTTGGTTACAGTTTCCATAAGGCTCAGCGGGCAGATAAATTACACTGTGGCTCTGATGTAGTTTTGTGAACTGTGGTGTGAAGTATAAAACCTGACAACTTGGGAAAGAAATGGACTGAGTTAGGGACAGCAAAGGGCACCAAAGTCCTTGGTTCAGATTGCATAGCATGCATTTTCTGGTATTCATGTTAAACAGCAGGCTGAGATACTGCATAAATGAGCAAATAAAGACAGATTTGAAATCCAGTACACCAAGAAACATACTGTAGCAATTCCTCTAAGAGATGTCTGTGTAAATCCAGCTTTCTGAGGTGCTCTGCCCCAGTACAGAGTAGTCAAAGACCTACTTTTATGATGATCTCCAAATGTGAAATATATGTGCAATTGATTAATGACTGGATGTAATACTCAGTGCTCTGGTTTGGTTGAGACAGTGGTGTTTGGTCAAAGTTTAGGCTTAATGGTCTTGAAAATCTTTTCCAGTCTTAATAATTCAGGTGCTTCTGCTGCTGTGTCCGAGTTTGTGTTGATAGCAACCATCTTATTCCTGCAGCAGCACCTGCACAGCCCATAAAAATGGAAAAGGAATATAAGACCCAAGGCGTATCATAAATCTTTCCCAGTGTGATACACAGATGCCCGACTCACTTAAAAACAACCCTACCCTAACTTTTGTTTTTAGAGGACCCAATTGTGGTGAAGTGAACCCTTATTTCAGCCTTTGAGAACTGGTCAGGAATTGACAGACATTAAAGTTCAGGAAGCCTCCTTGTCAGAATTCTGCAAATAGGAACAGGAGAGCTGTTGCCTCAAGGTGATGACTGAGCACTCTATAGGGGTTTCTGTGTCAAAGCCTCAGGATTAGGAACTTTTTCTTCCATGGTAAATCAAATCACAGAGCCACATCATGTTCTGTGCCATAATTGTGGCTCTTTGCCAAGAAATGCTTTTATCACAAGGGTTGCAATAATTAATTGCTCAGGTGTCAGGTGGCTGAATCTGTGGAATAATGCAATTGTGAGACAGGCAGGGTAAACATAGCCACTCTCACATGAAACCCCCTGTAAATAACACATTGGGAATAAAGTAGCAGGAGGCTGATATATGTGATTTTGCACATTTTGGATATTCATCGCTGAAGTTTTTCCACCTGTTTTTCTAATACGTAAGGCTCTTCTAACACATACAGCATCTCACATTCTTAGAGGTGGAACAGGAAAGATTAAAAAATATATGATGGAAACTATTTTTTAATGAGGCTACTTCAAGTACAGTTATTGCATTTTAGGCATGAGTGATTTCACAGCATTGTCAACATTGAAACCCATTGCGAGGTTTGGCTGCAAGGCAAACCAGACATCTAAAAAGCACTTCAAGTTTGCCAAACCAAGATAAGAGCACATCTCTCTGAAGTTATTTAGTATCCTTAATAAAGATCATGGTATTTGTAAACTAGCCAAACCTCAGTAAAATCAAAGATTGTTTTTAATTCTTTCATAATACCAAGGCTCCATATGATCCAATATGAGAGATAATAGCTTTGAAAATACTCACCATTTGTTTCTGGCCAAAAAAATGTATTAGTGAGATGACACCTCTTTATGGCCTCTTTATTTGATGCATTTCAGCAATCAAAGCTTTCTAGAGAAGTCCTAGTGTTAATGAAATTAAACTTCATTGAGTCATTGAATTTATAATAAATTGAATCCTAAATTTCTGATCTGTTGAATAATGATAAAATATCCTTTTTCTGTGCTGAAATGTAATTCCTGTACTGTATTTTCATTTTTTTTTTGGAGTTGAAGCAAAAGGGAAAAGAGAAGAAGATTCAGTTTTAACTAAACTTAAAGTAACCCTTGTACCCTGGGTGGAAAGTTCAGAGGCTGTGAGTACCTGGAGAGTTTTAGACAATTGTTTAAGCAGTCTTTAAAAGGGAGCTTTGCCTTTACATGGCTTATAAATTATTGCAGTGGCCACAGATCTTCTGCATATGGAGAGGTGTGACCCAGAGGTGTTGGTTGTGGTCCCAGGCATGGCCCACCATGGTTACACTGTTTTTCTGAGGGGTGCCATGCCCCTGGTCCTCTCTGACACTTCTCAGAGAAGCATCCAGCACTGCCTTGAGCTGCACTGTTGGATGATGGTTGTTGGACTGCTCCAGGGGCACACACACACATATATATTACTTTTATATCCCAGGGTGATGTGCCACTGCAGTCAGCACTGCACCAGCAGGCCTGGGTCATCAGGAGCCCTGTTCATGCCACCAGAGCAGTACTCACTGTGACAGCACCCAAATCACTGCTGCCTTTCTATTCCCAACAGGAGGAACACGGAGGTTGTGTTCAGTGCTAGGGAGCTTTGCTGGTGCTCCACAGGGAAATCCCCTTCTCCTGTCCACCTCTGAGCACACTGCACCCTGTGGTCAGATGGGTGCTTGTGTGGCAAGCTGTGGTTTTGGCTCTTTCAGGTGTTCATCCAAGGAAAGGGGTGGAGGATATAACAGCACCACTATTTTTGATCAGCTTAAACCAACAGTGAAATTACCCTGAGTGTCATATAGCTCATAAAAGTGAATTTTATGTGGTCAGACTGACTTCTGAAGTATTTTATAAGCACTTGGTTGCTCAACAGTTGAAAAACAGGCCTTTTCCCTAAATAAAGATCTGGGACATTGATGTTTGAAAAGTATGTTTTTGAAAATCTTGTCCCCAGAGACTTCAGCAAAGATATGTGTATAGCCAGCCACATTCCTGTGAAGCAGTTCTCCATCAGCATGGAAAAACCTTGTTAATATCCAACCCTAACTTGATTCTCCAAAACTTTTCTTTTGTGAAATGTTCACCATCAAGCTTCAATGAAGGTCTAATTCACAATGTTATGAGGGCAATATACTTCAAAGCAAGAGGAAATCTATTTTGGTACTTGTATTTTGATTAATGAGTTTTCTGAATCCTTTCACTGTAGTTATGTTTGTCAGGTGTGGCATCTTAAGGATTAATGATGTCTTCAGAGCTATTTTTCTGTATATGATTTGATGCCTGAAGTGATGATTACCAAAAAATATTTCATTTTACAAAGAGCAGCCACTTATTAATAAAACAGATTATATCAGAAACTATAGAGTACCACGTAGCAGAAGCCACATTGTTATTGTGACAAATAATTGACAGAAATATAGATTGCTTTCACACACACACAAAAAAAAAAAAAGAAAAAAAAAGGAAAAAAAAGAAAAAGACTAATCAGCTTTTGAGAGATGGAGGAATCTCAAGTATAGGTTAACTTTCTGAAGTCAGCAGACAGATATCTGGTGGTCTGGGAAATGCCTGCAGTTTGACAGCTAGATTGTTCCTTTAGGCACAGTCATGAACTGGAGAGGAGTGGAGGAAAATAATGCCTGTGAGGCTGCCTGTGGTGGCAGGAATAGGGCAGGAGAACTGGTGACAAAAGACATGGAGGAAGCTGAAGTATTTAATGCCTTCTTTGCCTCATTCTTTACTGATAAGACTGGCCTTCAGGAGTCCTGGGGCTCTCAGAACAGAGGAAGATTTGGAGGAGGAAATACTCACCCACAGTGGAGGAGGTTCAGGTTTGAACATTTGAACAAACTGGGCAGAACCAAGTCCACAGGTGCTGATGGGTACTGAGGGACAATCGAGCATACTACAACCTCTCTACCAGCCCCAACCAGCCATTTCTTATAGCAGTATGAATATAAGCTGCTTGGTTCTGCTTTGCTTTTTGTACACTATGGTGATCCCTCTTAGAGGAACTTTCTCTAGAGGAAATGCAAATGCAATGTGAGGAACACCAAAATCCAGATCCCCTGGGAGTGTAATTGCAGCAGATTTTGTGGCTAGCAGTGAAAAAAGAGGAAGAAAGGTTCTTTTAAACAGGAATATTTAAAGGAGCTTAGCATAGAAGTCAGAATTAGGAGTCTGGAGGCAAGATGTGAGGGCATGACAAGGCAGGAAGTTGTCAGCCAGAATGGGTTAATGTGGTAACAAAACAGCAGCTCTTCTCCTCAGCTGAAAATGGAGCTTCTGAGCAAATCAGCTGCCTAATGTAGAAGTACAAGCAGAAACCAAACACAGAGCTGAATTGCCTGAGGTCTCACATATTTCAAAGCAGAGAAATGTAATGATATCATAAAGAGGTATAGACAAACCAAGGAATACCTGTGGCACCTAGAGAACATGTCTTATAAGGAGCAGCTCAGGGAGCTGGGGGAGCTGAGCCTGGAGAAAAGGAGGAAACTTCTCACTCTCCACAACTCCCTGACAGGAGGGTGCAGCCAGGTGAGGGTCAGGCTCTGTGCCCAGGGAACAAGAGACAGGACAAAGGCAAAGAGCCTCAAGTAGTGCCAGAGGAGGTTTAGATTGGATGTTAGGGAAAATTCCTTCACTAAAAGGGTTGTCAAGCATTTGAACAGGCTGCTCAGGGAAGTGGTTGAGGCACCAGCCCTGGAGGGATTTAACCAATGTGTGGATGTAGCACTTGGGGACATCAGTTATTGATGGCCTTGGCAGTGCTGAATTAATGGTTGAACTTGATCTTAGAGGCCTTTTCCAATCTAAACAGTTCTATGATTCTCTCTGATTAAAATACTAGAAATGCTGCTGAAAGGCTTAGGAATATTAACAATATTATCCTTGCTGTCTTATTTATCCCATCTTCTCTGATAAGCAAAGCTTCAGTAAGTCAGTGACAGTTACTCAGATTATTGGCTGTTGTAATTGCTCTCACATCAAAATATGTATTATATATTATTTAGGTTATTGTCCTCACTATGCATGGTGACATGTTTTACCTTAGGAAAAAATTAAAATACAGAACGTGAAGTAAGAAACAGGAGAGAAGAGTAACTCAGTGTTTTAATTATAGAGTTTAGGAGCTGGGCCATGGTCAGACCATTACTGTGACATCCAAAAACTTGCTGCCTCTCACTCTGAGGAAAGTTGTTTGCTTTCACAGATCAGCAGGTGGAAATGATTGCTATAGATCCTGTTTACAATAAGGGCAAAGTGTGCAAGAGAAAGAAATCTTATCACTGTTTTTTAAAAGGAGGTCAACAAATCATGAAGATACCCAAACAGATTTGGGACGTGTAGTGACATCTGTGCTCAGTTAACAAAACAGCAAATGCAAGCACAGGTGAGCTCATGGAAGGCATTCTGCCTGGCCTGTGACAACATGGCATTTTCTGCAGGCTGAGTCTGTGTTTGGGTCACAGATGATGGACCAAAGAGAATGAACAGCACCAGCAGCTCATCAGGCTGGAGGGCACTGGTAGATGTGCCTGTGGGCAAGACAACACAGATGCTTGAGGTTGCCCAACACATTGGATTCAGCAGCAGGGGGAATCTCCATGTTCATTTATGATCAAGGATTCACATTGTTGTTGTTGCTGCTGCTGTTGTTGTTCTTCTTGTTCTTCTTCTTGTTCTTCTGCTTGTTCTTCTTCTGGTTCTTCTTCTTCTGGTTCTTCTTCTTCTTGTTCTTCTTCTGGTTCTTCTTCTTGTTCTTCTTGTTCTTCTTGTTCTTCTTGTTCTTCTTCTTGTTCTTCTGCTTTTTCTTCTTCTTCTTGTTCTTGTTGTTCTTGTTGTTCTTGTTCTTCTTCTTCTTCTGTGCTAACCTAGCTGAAGTCTTACACTGTTGGAAAAGAATTGGGGTGAACTTGCTTAAATGAACTCCCTTTCTTTGCCAACTGTAGATCCTGTGGCTTTGGTCCCTGAGAGGACCAAATGGTGGTGTGTGAGAGCCCTCTGTTTGCACGTCACTTCCTGAGCAGCCCCACTGGTGCTCCTGCAGACAGTGACTCACAGAACAGTGGGCACTGCTACAGCGTTCCAGGACCGAGTTCCAGTCTGCAATTATCCTCATGGCAAATCTGAGTGGCTCCATCCAGCTACTTTGGATTTAGATGGGTAAAAAAGAGATCAAAAAGCAGCTGCTTAGTTTTTACATTTCTTGACTTCTCAGTGCATTGAAAAATCATAACCTTCCTGTAACTCTGAGGTATGTTTTTGTACTTAGTGTTCAGCTATAAATGCTGACAGCTGCCAGACCACAAATCTGGACCCATTAGTTTGCCAAAAGGGATAGTGAAACGGCGTGTTTATGCAAATGTTGCAGTGTCTCACAAATTCATGTAACTTAAAAACACCCAGAATTATTACATGTGGCTTCTTCAAATGTGTCCTGGGCTAAATGCTTTTGAGATACTGACTGATTCATTGAGCCACATATATGAAGTACACAGGCCAGGCCTAGATCTCAAGATTTTTCTTTAGTCTTTTGTGTGAGTCAGCCGAAGGCACTGCTGGCCTTGTTTGGGTCTTGCAGAGCTATGCCTCCCTCATAGGTGATGTGAAAGGTTTGAGACAGGAAAGAATCCGACACAGGAAGCATCTTACATGGTTTCCATCTGCATTTGTCCTTGAGTTTGGTGGAGAAGAATATTCAGGTTTTCCATTTTAGCACTTGTCACAAAACAAAAATGCAAAGCTCTCAAGTAGTGAATCTGCCAAGAGCAGCAAACCTCTCGTATGGTTTTGTCCAGAAGAACTTCAAGGGTTTCTCCTAACTCTTTTTTTGTTTTTTTCTTCACTGCACCCATTCAGAATAAATGCATCCTTACACATATGCTGGAGCACAAAGCCACCTGCCTGTACCATCCTGTATCATCCTCATTCATTTAATGGGAGAGAAGGGAAATAGTTCCTGCAGTGGTGGTGATTTCACCTAGAACATGGGCACAACAAACTGTAGAAATAACTATTGTCATAGTGTTGTTTCTTCCTACATTCCCTCAATTTTTTCTTTCTTCTATATAGCTGTCAGCATGCATGGCATTCACTTCTCGAGCCATTTTATAGGCTGGATTTTAAAACGTCAGCAAGAGAACTGTGTGAAAAGACACAGCCACACAGGCTTCCCATTGCAGTGTTTGTCCATTGCACCTTTTGTCCTGCCTGTTAGCAGGGTGCATCTCAATGGGAATGAGAATGTTACTGAAGGCTTTGAATGCTGCATCAGTGATGTGATGTTTGCCATACAGTGGCATAGCACAGCAGAGAAAACACCATTTGCCACCCCACCTCTGGAGTGGAGTAAGTGTAGAATGCTGTAATAGGATTGCTGAATGAAAACAGCAGCCTTTGCTCTCCAGGGCCTGGTGATGACTGCAGGAGCTTCTCAGAGGATTGGTTAAAGATTGGCAGCACTGAGTGATTTCAGTGTTGTGCACTTCCGTGGTTCTCAGTTAGAGCAGTGCCTGCAATAATGTGATGTGCTGTTAGCAAAATGCTGTAAATGCTACCCTAAAGGGAGGGCAATTTTAGCAAGGCTTTTCTGTTTCAATACATCATCTGCCAAGCCCAGTCATTTTTATAAGATACAGGAGAGTAGCCAAGAAAGCTAAAGAAAATAAAATGTGAGTATATATGCATATAAATTGTAGGAGGCAGGATGCTTAAAAAGTGTATTCATCAAATATGGCAGGCAAAGTGACTGTGGGGAGAAGTTTGCAATTGCACTTCATGCTGAAGATACGAGTTAGTGTTTGAACAGGACAGAACTGTAATGTCATCAGTGCCTTAGGAAAAGGTGCTGACAGCCTGCATAAGCAAACGTTTATGTCTCCATCAGATCTCAGGCCAGGGTGTTGGTAGGGAATGTCTGCAGGAGCTGGGCTGGGACCCCATGATGGTACTGGTGTGCTGCCTGCTTGTGAAACAGTCCCCAGCACGCAGGAGGAGTACATCTCAAATCATCCTCCCTTAACCTGTGCATTTCCTGCTGAATCAAACACCCTGTCAGAGCAGTCTGTTGTCAGAAGGAGGTGTCTGTGGAGGGGGGTCCCCACCAGGCTCCCTGTGCCTGCTGGCTGACCTTGGCTTCACGTGATTTTGACATTTGAGGACATCCTTTTCAGATGAGAGCAGTTTGGTAGCTGCCTACTCCGTAACACGAGGCCTAGAAAATAAACAAGATTTGAGAATATGTTTAGGACCTGACCTGGAACCTTTGGAGTCAATGGCAAAGCTTGTGTGGACTTTGTTTTGTAGGTCTGAAGCTGCATCACTACTCTGTGCAGCCACCTTGTGTCGAGGCACAGATAACTCCTCATGACCCAGATGTGCCTCCCCAGGGTCCTCTCCCACAGCCTGCCCAGAGCCCAGGAGCCCAATGTCAGCTCCAGCCCCTGCCTGAGCAGGGCTGGAATGTTGCTGTTGCTGCGTTGACAAACGACACAGATTTAACTTCTCTAAAGGTTGAAGAACTAACTTTATTAAACAAATGAACTCCTTTTATAGGTTCTGACACAGCTGGACATGATTGGTCTATTCACTACCCTATCACTATAATTAGCTAATTAAAAACAACACCTCTATGTAAACAGGTTCTAAGTGCAAGATTATTTACATTTCTCATCTTAGTTTTCCCAAAGTATGTTTTAAGAAAAACTTATCTCTTTAACAAGCCTCGCTGCTGCCCAAGAAAATTAGCAGCAGCCTAAGAAGCTAAAATAAAACTCACACTGGAAGAGGGCTGGTCTCTGGCTGTAGCACAGCCAAGGGTCCGCTTGTTCTGGGCCCTGCCCCACACATTGCCTCCTCAGTTTGACTCTGGCCCAGCATCATCCATGAGCCAGGCTTTGACGTGGGTCTCTGGCTGAACCCGGCCTGCCCTGCTGCCTGGCTGGGGAGTGGGACAAGCCCTGCCCTGCCACCCTCTGAGGACTCCAGCGGTGTCCATCCTGCTGTGCCTGGCACTGGGGCTCCTCCCTGACAAACCAGTCACAGGACTGGAGCCTTACAAGACACAGCTTACTTCTCCCTTACTGCTTCCTTATCAAACCCCAAGGCTGGCGAAGGAACGGCCACCATTCCCATGAGGATGACACAGGAGCAGACCAGAGATAGCCCCCTTTCCTCATTAAACTTTATTCCCCTTGTGTCCAGGGAGGTTGTCCATCCATGAACCAGCACTCTAAAGATTTACAGATTGGTGTCATCTGATGTGCACAGAGGAAGGGTTCATTTTACTGATGCAATACAGATAATTTCTACTGCTAAAAATGAAATGGGGTCTTCAACACAATACCAGGAATTGCATGGCATTCCCAGGTATTGTGTGCTCACGTCCTCCTCCGAGCAATGTGTGTGCTGGGTTACCCAGGGAAATCTCCTTCTATGTAAAAGCAGGGTCACAGGATGCTTACTGAATTTATGTCTCCAAATAAAATGTTAAAAAAAATTACTGATTTCAGAATATATAGGAGGGTTGTGCCATTTGCAACATTTGATCGCTCATTATAGATCTTCAAGACATTTTGACTCCAAAGTTGTATCTTATCCTTCTTTTGCCAGCTTCCTTGCAAGCTATTTACAGAGCCAACAGATAAAACACCTTTCCCTGGGCTATACTGAACACCGAGCGTGGTGTAGCTCCCCCAGCCTTAGCTAGATTCTCCTGCTAACCTCAGCAACCTTTTTCTGTCCCACCAGGTGTCGTTCGCCAGGTGAGGCCCATCATTGGACCTTTCCATGCCATCCTGAAGCTGGAGATGAACTATGTCATGGGCGGGGTGGTGTCTCACCGCAACATCGTCAACGTCCACATCTTCGTGTCTGAGTACTGGTTCTGAGGGACGCCCACAAGCAAGTGCTCCAGCCTGAAACATTACCACGAGCTATTATGTCATGTACTTGTTTTTAAAAGCCAATAGTGTTCTCTTTTGTTTTATTTTTAAATATTTGGTTTATAGTTTAAGACAAATAACAAGCTATTATGTTGATTAGACATAGGGCGGAGCAAATTAAGTGAGCCTGATGTAGTTGATTGTATAAATACGTAGTGTGTGAAACTGCTCAGCTGCCTGGTGAAATTTAAAACTTTGCAAAATGTTTGGACAGATCTCCACTATTGCTCCTTGGCCAGAAAACCTGAGTGACAGGCTGTGGAACAAAACAGAGTTCATTGGGACGAGTATATGGTGTCTTTGGATGGAAGAAGTTGGATAAGGATTAATAATTTCACCTCAGATTAACTATGTTGAAGAGGATTGTCAGAGAGTGATAAATAGTTAGGTTTGGGCCCTCTGAATAGGCCCCCAGAATTGCTAATTATTCCTGAAAAGTTCAGCCTGGATATTTAAGAAGTGGCATTCAGCTGAAGCTACCAGAGGAAGTGCAAAAGGAATTAGAAGTACTTACAGACTAACAAGCTATTGCACATATTAAAAAATACTCCTTTTTTTGGTAGTTATTATCTGATTGTAAGATTGTTTGATTCTAATTAAACAAGTACCTCTCATTGAAATTAATCTGTCACATGAACACAGCATATTGCTTAAATTCCAATCTCACCAGTACTCAGCAATACATGGGAAACTCAGATCTTATCTCCTGTCTATTATAAAGCTCCATGCCTTTTTAAAATTGGTAATAAAATTAGCATGTTAAATTGTACATTTCCTATGCACCAAACCAAGGCATATGTAATAATATAATGAAAATCTCACAAATAAATGAATGTTTAATGTATTTTCTGGACATCAAAATACTGTATCTTTTTTATTACAGAACAGAAAAGAAATAACTCCATGTTTCAGTTTGTTATGTTTGTTAAGATATGAGGAAATAAAGAAGGTCAGATGGGAAATTCTCTGAAGTATGCCATGGTTTCTGATTCCCAGGAAAATTATATGATACAGCTTTTGTTAGCAAATTCATTGTATACATATTCCTCACTCAAACCAGAGCTCCTTGGTCATTATTGGCACTAAGCATGGAGCAGGCTGCTATGAGAAGCTCCGGGTGCCCCATCCCTGGAAGTGTCCAAGGCCAGGCTGGATGGGGCTTGGAGCAACCTGGGATAGTAGAAGGTGTCCCTGCACATGGCAGGGGGTTGAACGGGATGAACTTTAAGGTCAGAGCAATCCTGCTACCTTTACCTTTTAAATGAGTGTTTGTGGTCTGGGTCTGTTTGGGAGGGCGTTATTGATGCAGAAAACAGCAGGTGCCAGCTGTGGCAGAAAACAAGAGTGTGAGCTCTGAGGGACGTTTCTGTGAGCACCAGCCTCTAGCAACCCTCTTGCAGTGTTTCAGCAGTTTGAATTTAGTATTCCAGAAATGGCTTTTACAGGGATGCTTCTGGTGGCCCCTAGGGGGGACATATCTCTCCCATGGAGAGTTTGCAGTGTATAAACTGCTTCAACGTGTCCAGCTGAACCCCCTGGGAAATCTCCCTAGGAGACTTCTCTGACAGTCAGGGTGAGCAGTTTGAACACCCCCATGAGGCTTTGTGGCTCCATGCAGATTGTTTTCCCCTGACTGGTTCTTCCCCCTGTTCTCAGTTTTCTACTTCCCCCATTGGTTGCTTTTGGATCCTCCCTCTGACTGGCTGTTTCCTGAATCCCCAAGTTGATTGCTCCAAGTTCTTGTCCCCACCCTCAGATTTCTGCACAAAAGATGCTCTCCCTGAGCATTCGGGGTTCCTCGGACGCCTGAAGGGCAGGAGCTTTGGCAGCTGCTGTCAACAGCTGAAATCACTCTCTCCCCCACCCGAGGGTGCCTGTGTGCCTGACACATGGGGTGTCCTTTTCAGGACGCTTCTGTCAGCGACTGCCGCGGCACCAGAAGACCGTGCAGACCGCGGCAGACGCTGACACATGACTTTTCTATATTCTCTGGTGGTGTTAAGCCACATCGTGTAGGAAAATAGTATTTATGTTTAAATAGTATTTATTTATGTTTGTATTCACGTGCTGGGCAGGAGTGGAGGTGTTCATGCCGTGCCCACACTGCATTTTTCTCACCCATTTGAGCTTGACAACTCAAGCTTGCCTCAACTCTCCCAAGCCTTGCTCTTGACACCGGTGACATCACTAATGCAGCTGGACAAGGAACCCACCACTGGGGTGCTCCTGTCACGTTGGATGGGCTTTCCCAGCTAGGTGGGCTTTCCCAGAGGTTAAACAAAGCATCAGTTCCCTTTGCCATTGGCTACGTCACATACAGAGCTGGTGGTGGTTGGCCATGATTGATGTGGTTCATTTAATCTTTCTTTTGCTTGTGAATTGTGATGATAGCACTTGTAAGAACAGCAGGGAAAATATTAACACAGTGGAAAATCTGCACTCATCTACTCAAAATAAGCAAATGATGCTAAGGACAGCAGAGTAACTTCCTTTGGGGGGCTTCCAAATTATTCTGAGGTGATTCCAAGCGGCTGCATGAGACAAGGCTGTTGGAATTCAGTAAAACCAAAATAAATAAGTGTGCTCCTCAATATAATTAAAAAAAAATCTGCAAATAACAGCATTCTGTTATTTCTATAACAGCATTTCTTTCTACTGTGGGCAGATCTATTGTCTTGATATTGTGTCTTCTCATCTGTTTTCTATAGCAAGCTTTGAGTTTGGGTCCATTGGCTGCCTCTTCCCTTTCAATTTTTAGTACATTCAACATTCCGAGCTCAAGGAGTGTTTGGAATGCTCTCAGGCACACGAGGTGTCCTGTGCAGGGCCGATGATCTCTGCGGGTCCCTCCCAGCTCAGGATATTCTATGATTCTATGGTAACTAATTAAACGTATTTCTTTTGATTTGCAGAAAAGGCATTATCTCTGAAAGAAACAGGAAAAGAAAATCCTTCTCCTCCCTGAACTGGCATTTTTGCTCGCTCTTCAAAAGGTATTAGCTTAGGTCTCCCAGGGATGCTCATTCCAAGGGCTTGCAGTCAGTCACCCTCAAAACCAGCAGTTGATTGTTCTCTCTTGGCCAAGGCTGGAGTGAGCACGGTTTTGATGTAACAGCCAGAGCCCCTCCAGGTTGGCCAGCACGTGCCTAGCCATGGGTTAAGGAATGCCATTTTCCCTAGGGAAAGGGAGAGGGACCAGAATGTGATTTATATTGCAGGGTGCCAAGTTTGGCTGAGGTTCCCAACCTGCCTACAGGCAGACCATGCCCCACCTCTGCGCCCTCAGCTCCTGTCCTCCCAGCCAGGCCTCCCAGGCTCCCCGCAGAGGATGGGGAGGATGCCTTTTCCTCCCGCTCCTCTCTGGTCTCCCCAGAGCAGGGCTCTCTGCTCTGACACAGCAAGGAATGCCAGAGCCCTTCCCACACGACTTCTGCTCTCCGAGTGCCTTGTTCCTGCTGCCTGTGGTGAGAGCCGGAGGTGTGAGGCTGCCTGGAAATTGTTGCTTCAAGACAGAGACATAAAGTGCAACCACCAAGTCTCCAAAACATTGGCCTGATGAAAGATGTATTATTCCTGCTGTGGCTAAGAATGTGCTATCTCTTCTGTAATGAGCTCCTTTTTTTTTTGCTTTCACCTTATCCTATTTCATTGGGTTTTCTCCCTCTTCCTTTTCTTTATTGAATTCTCCTCTCCCTCTCCATATTTTCATTCTCTGCATCCATCTTTTTCCTTTTTTTTTCCCATCAATGAGTGTTTACTTGTAACTGAGCAATTGAAGTTAAACATGATCACCAGACCCAGGAGAGAGACCTTGAACTGCTGCAGAGAGAAAACCCATCCTGGGGTAACTGCAGAAAGGAAAAGGCACAATCGCTTTCATACCCAAATGTTTTAGCACGATACTCTGAATCACATCCAGATCATGCCAGGAGGGACACCTTCATGGGACAGCTTCTGGCCACCTTCTTTAAACTTCATTCTTAGAGCACATCTTCTGTGAGGAAAGGCTGAGAAAATTGAGATTGATCAGCCCGGAGAAGAGAAGCTCTGGGGTGACCTACTTGCCCCTTCCAGTGCTTGAAGGGAGCCTGCAAGAAAGATGGAGAGAGACTATTGACAGGAGCCTGGAGTGACACAAAAAGGAGGAATGGTTTCACATCGACAGAAAACAGGTTTATAGAACCTGTTAGAAGGTTCTATATTGGAAAAAAAATTCTGCTGTGTGAGGCACAGATTGCCCAGGGAAGTTGTGGCTGCCCCATCCCTGGAAGTGTCCAAGGACAGGTTAGATGGGGCTTGGAGCAACCTAATCCAGTGGAAGGGGGTGGAACTGGATGAGCTTTGAGGTCCCTTCCAACTCAAGACATTCTGGGACTCTAAGATTCTTACATGGTGTTTGAGAGCCCATGAGGGCAAAGTACAGTTACCCCATGGTCACACTAGCTTAAGTCTGGCTTTGATATTGCTTGGATGGAAGGAGAGTCAAACCATTAAATTAAAAACCAACAAATCAAATGGAAGTTGATGCCTTTTTCAACCTAGAAATGAAACTCAAGATAGTTTTAGTATAGGAGGTAATATAGTGGATCTTTATTGGAGCTCCAGGAGCAGTTATGGAAGAATGTCCACAAAAGTCCACCCCCACAGGGGTGCATACATTTTTATAGCTTTCAGGAAATTAGCATAATTGATAAAAAGTACCAATTAGGAGGCCAAGTGGTGATGCAATTCCCCCCAATTCAAGCCCCTTCTCTGGAGCTCCACCCCTCCCCCATTCCCCCAATTTGGTACTAGCTGTACTTTGTTTATGAAAATGTGTCTCAAAGAGCTGTTTTCAGCCTTGGTTCCCAGGAATAACCAAGACAGGATAGGAGCCTTGTATCCCCTGGACTTGGAGCTCTGGAATTTGTTTTGTCTTCCTGCATAGGGAAAGGGCAGGGAAACTACTGGGAAAACTAGCTCCAAATATATGTGTAAAGAATATTGAGAATATATAAGGAAAAAAAAGGGTAAAAACCATTTGGCATCAGAGGAAAGCAGCTGTGGTGTATCATGCCACAGGTGATGGGTATCTTGGCATGGCTCACAGAGTAACATTTGCAGGGTGATCCCCAAGATGGTGGTAAGGTTTTTTGTTTTGTCGTTAGCTGATGGTTCTCACATGAGTGAGATCTGGTGCAGGCCATACAGCGATGAGGGGGTAGAGCTGATAAAAGATTTTGGGTTCCTCTGCTCAGGCAAAGCCAAAACCAACTTTATCTGAATGCAGCCCATGAGTGACTTTGGACCTGATGAGAACAACCACCCTTGACTCTGGATGTGAGGTAAGTTAAATTACACGTTGCTGAATTGTCCTAATACTGCCAACATTTTGAGCAGAAATTGTAATAACGATAAAAAAGCACTACTGTAATGGATACCATCATAATTCTGTAACTACAGTTTAGGTTTTGAAAATTACAAATATGTGTTTAACTAAGGCTAGCCAGAAAGTACTAAATGGGGCTTGAACTGTGGCCAGCTGTCTAGAAGCTAGAAATTAGAAAAAAAATGGGGTTTTTCTCTTCCAAAGTGGAAAAGTTGTGTACATTTGTACCTATTGAGCTGGTGACCATTTGTCCAGCTCTACCAGGAAGCACCAGATTTTATGTGGTATCAAGAGGATGAAGTAGTTTGTAAAACAACTGCCAAAAACCTGAAGAAAAATGGACTGTCTAGCCTTCAACCTATGATGCACTTTACATCTTACAGTTTAGGGATCTCATCTGCAGCCACTAAATGTCATACTTTTTTTTATCAGACCCCATCAGTTAACAAGTCATGGTAAACTTTGCTTTCTTTAGGAAAGGTGAATTCCATTTTGTCTTGAATTATGTGCATTGATTGATTTTAGTGATGTTTCTTCAACTCATATAAGCAACTGGGTTTTTTCCAAGTTCACGTAGAAGAATCTACATTGTAGAAGAACCTCTGGCAACTGAGCTCTCTAAATGTTTATGACTACAATTCTTTTTTATTCCTCCCCTGAGTAAGATTTACACCTGACCCCTTATTCCACTTCCCTCTCCTTAAGTTTCTCAGATGGAGAACAGCTGGGAACATGGAAAGAGTATTTCAGCTGCAGATGCCTGTATCAGTGAAAGAAAAATGAGATGTTCTGCCCCATAAGCTACTGTGCTGTGGACCTGCTGCTTCTGTGTCAGACACTGATCAGAGAAGGTGCTCATAGGGGTGAGATGGGCAGAAAGAGGCAGGAAAGTATCTGTGTTAGCAACCTGGGAAGGGAATATTAATGCAGTCTGAGAACATGTGGGCTTCCCTGAGTTCCTCCCAGGCAAAGGTTACACTGAAATCACCAATGGCTGAGGCTTGTCTTTGGTTCTGATGACTGGCCAAGCCCAGTTACCTGATAGGTGTCAGTGGCTACAAGATTGCTCCCATTGAAGGGCACTGAGAAAATGAGCTGCTTTTTTTTCCCCTAAACCCACAGGATTTCCCAGATCTGCAGATGCCCTGCTTACTGGGATGGGCTTAGAAAGCTGCTGAACCAGAGTTCCTTGGACATGGCCTTACCTGGGTTGGGGCACAAGGACTCTGGCCAGGTACATCTGGTCAGTTGTGGCAGGATCTGGGAACCCCCTCTTCAGCAGTGGTGTTGTATTTGATGCTTGGAATAGAGGCTACCTCTGCAGGAGCCTGTCTGTTGGGAAAGAATTGGGAGAACAGCAATTCCATGAGGTCAGCAGAGCCTCTCTGGTGTCTCTGCAGCAAAGCTTGGCCCCCTCTTCCCTGGACTCCCATCTCCTCTGAAATATGGAGGCAGGGGTTTGGCAAGAGGGACCGGGACCCACCTGGTCCATCCTCTTTTCCATGGTGGTTGAGTCTGACCTGCTGCAACGGAGAGGCCGCGCTGACGGAGCCAGGGATGTGCAGCGGGGGAACCCACGGAGGGGAGGAATGCCCTGGAAGGGCTCCTCGTGCCTCTGCTCTCACACACACAGGCTGCACACTGGGCTCAGTGTACCCAGCCTGCCTCCCCACCTGCTCTGCTGCCAAGGCAGGACTGGGTGGTTTCCCTGGGGCCAGCCAAGGATGTCCAGGGGCTGGGGGGTTCCAAAATGATCTAAAGCAGAATCATCCAATTACTCTCTGCAACTGCACTGGGGTCAGGACTTTTTGACTTTCTTTTCATCTTCTGGCAATAACATTAAAAGCCTAAATTGGTGTCCGTTGAAGTTAATGAAGAGTTCCTGATTTATCAGGCACGTAGCATTTCAAAGAGACCTTGGGCAAGTGTTTTGCTTCATGTTTTATCCATTCCTTTTGTGCATGGAGATTATGTGGATGGTTATCTGAAAAACCCACATTTTGATAATTTGTAAATAAAAGCCAGTTGTACTGAACCCTTGGGTGGCAGACACCTTGAGAGAACATGGAAATGTTATTAACTGGTTTGTCTTTTATCTTTAGCTGTATAAAAATGTTAAGAGAGGTTTTGGAAGTGTTTTAAATTCATAACCCAGAAACTTGACAGAAAGAGTCAAAGGCTGTCTGGGACCACTGCAAGGTGGCAATAGTTACTGGGGAGGTTAAAAGGGAAAATATCTTCAGCAGAGAGCACAGCTCTGCCCCCAGGTTGCAGGGCAGTGTTCATGATGTGGCTTCCATTGGCTCTTGCTATGGAATATCCTGAGCTGGAAGATCCCAAAGGGTTGGTTTGATCCTGAAGAGCCAGTCCAAGGGCTCAGCACCCTGAATGCTCCCACCTACAGCTCTTGGTCCCCAGGTCCTTCTTTCCTTGAACTGTCAGAAGCCTTTAAAATGTCAAATAACTTCTTCTGGGGTGGGAGGTGTCATTTTCTCCCTAGGAGTGGGAGAGACACAATGTCATAACAAAAAAAAAAAAGGTAAAGCATAGCTATAACCAACTTAGCCATGACTAATTTACAGTGCTGTGTTGGGGGCTATCAGATACACATAAATTCAACAAATCACCTTCAAACCAGAGAGGCCTCACTCAAGGCTGTAAGTCTCACATGTGTGAGATTAAAGGAAATCCAATAATGCAATTATTTGCAGTACGTGAAAGAGTTTACATCAGATTTTTTGAAGAAGTTTGTAAAAGCAGTCTCTTTATCTGCAGCTATGTTCTGCTTATTTCATCTCCTTTGCAGTTCTAATGGTACACACGTTTCCCTCCCTGCCCTCTACAGTCGTTTGGCACCTGCCAGGCTCTTTGGCATTTCTTTGGAATATCATGTAAGCCATAGGGTTGATGTCAACTGCTCTGTTTTGTAGCTGGTAATTGTTCATGAAACTGAACTCACCTGCAAAAAAGGAGCATTTGGGTAAGTGCAGCCTTGGGTCTGCCTCAGAAATGCACCACACTGAAATAACTGAGCAGCATCTGTCTCTGAAGTTACACTGTACGTGTGTCTTGTCTGCACAAGTTTTTTATTTACTTTGAGTTGTAGTTCATGGTCTGAATCTGCTTTCTTGAAGCCCATGGAGCACTGCCATTAGTTTTGACCAGCGAATTTCATTAGTGACTGAACATCTTTTGCTAGCTCTCTCCTCACCCTGTTTTCTTTTTGATTCTTCTACAATGCTTCAGATCCTCTACAACATCAAATGTATTTTTTATTTGCCAAAAATGAAACTCTTGAGAGGGGGGAACCCAAGAAATATTTGACAGGCTCTATGGATCCAAAGCTGTTTTCCACATGGCCGGATTCCTGAAGATCTGCAGATGCCTAATGACATTGTTATAAGAGTCAGGACAGATTAGCTATCTGTGGTATTTAGGTATGTCAATGCTCTTTATTAGTTACCCCTTAATTGTCTCAAAATTTGGCTGTATAACAAATAAGAAAGTATGTGTTAAGGTATTTACAGAAAGGCATTTTTTTAATGCCATCCTTCTGTGACTAGAACATGAAAATAAAATATATTGAACTTGCTAGAAAGTAACATTGTGTTTTCCCACTGTCCATCCTGAAATTTAAACCAGAGATTATATATGTAAAATTTGCAGCAGATTGTGCATGGTGTTGACCCTTCAGCTGGGGCTGAGGGCTAGAAATGCCAATATTTTATGAGTCCAAGGGGATATGACTCAAACAAATACAACCAACCTACACAGCAGAGCAAACAGTCACTCATTAAATAGTGGAAGAAAGTCACTGATGAATGAGCTGCATCCTCTCCACTTTGAGCTTGCAGTCAATAAATCTCACTTGAAAAGTGATACTGCCACTTATCCTGTCAGCAGCAAGCTGTATTATTCCTCATCTCACAGGATTTGTCCTGCTGACCTATTATTAGCCATGTGATATCAGCATCCATGGCTAGGTTTTAGCAGAAGCCAGTGGACAGAATTGTCCCAGGTCACTGTGGAGCTCATTGGTGGAAACAAACACTTTTTTGTGGGAAAGAGAGATGAGAGGGATGGGCCTATCTGATGGCTGGTGTCTTGTCTGACTGCAGCTTGTGGTAAGTCAGACATGCATCCTGATGTGGGGCCATAAGTAGCCCCAGATGCTTGGCTGCAGAAGGTTATAGCTGTACATGGAATTGTTACGTGTCTCAAGAAGCAGCACCAGAGGGCTGAGCTTTGTTGTCACATTGTCCTTGAGCAAGATGTGTAGGCTCTGTCTACACCAGCAAGCAATAAAGCATAAAAGGATCACATCTGGAGACTGAAAAAGTCGAGGATAAGAAGGTGATGATGACCTCCTGCAAACACACAAGCTCTCCAGGCTGAGGGGTTTTCCCCAAAGAAGGTCTAGTCTGATCAATAGTGCTGAACACTCATGAGGCTGAAGCACAATAAGTGCCCTCTTGATATGCACCTTGCTTGAGTTTCCCCGAGGTTGAATGCAGCTGTTACTCTGTGATCTCTCTGCAGTATAACCCAAGGTGCAGTAGCTGAAGACAGCCCGGGGGATGAGCTTCAGGAGTGCAGTGATGGTGCAAACTGAAATGCCCACGCAGGTCACCCTGCTCCTCCTGATGCCTCAGGTTCATTCATGTGCAACCTGCTCAGCACAGTCCAAACACAGTTATGTTCTTTGCCCAGTTCAAATTGAGGACTTCTTATCAAGTGGTGGCTTGAACCTGGGTGGCATTCCAGGAAATACAGTTTCACCTCTCCTCCACAGACTGGGAACCTCTGGCACTTTTTTCTTCTGGAGTCTGTCTGTCCCAAGCTGTAAAACTTGCTGAGGGTGATGAGTAGGCAGTCCCATCTATAGAAGTGAAGGAGTAGGCACTATCTATTGCATCCTAGGGATTAAGAAGTTATAACAAAACTTTAAAAACAATCATGTCACCTTGTGAGCCTCCTAGATTGTAAAGCCTGGGTAATTTTTTTGTTAAAACCGGCCCCATCCATTTAGAGTATTTAGTTTCTGCAGAAAATGGACGTGGAAGTTAAACCATTTTCTAAATTACCTGAAAGAACACTTGTTTTGTTCTGTTTTTTTTATCAGAGGTGTGTTTGTAAGGATGGAAATTGCTGCACAGATAAAAAGCACCCTGGACTGCAAAAGAGGAAAAATGTGGTAATTGACAGCAAAAGACAAACTTCAAGTTTGTCTTCTCTGCCTTACAGGATGAGCTGTGTGCAGCTTCTGCTCAATATGCCCTGTTCCATGAGACTCATTTCAGCACTAGGATTTTGGCAAAAACTTAAGTGTTTGGACAGAAATTTTCTGTATCTCAAGTCAGTTTTTGTTTCTTAGCCTAAACAAGGCTTATGTTCTCAAACTGAAAGTTGTGGCAAATCAAGAGTGAGTGTTGACCTGAGCTGCTGGGTGCCAGAAGGGGGGAAGGGTAAATGTGCCTCCTGCCATGGAGGAGCAGATGATATGCTGCCTGTAGCTAAGGAAAAGTCTAAATTTGCACTGTTTCTATATTAAAGCATGGATGGATTTATTTTTGTTATTTTTTTTTCCTGGCTTGCTGAGCAAGTGCTCCCTAGTTTCCAGGTGGAATGGCCTTTCTGCCATGCAGGCAACTTCTTCCATCTCCAAGAGAATCCGTAATAATACAAGAACTGACAGTCTTGAAAACCAGAAGCCTGAAAATGCTTGGACAAGAGAGATCGCTTAGGGTTCAGCAGCTTCTTTTTAAACAAGTAGACCTTAGGTGCACATGTTTTAGGTGAAACCATCAGATCTCACCAAGGCTCTTTGGTATTGAACCATTTAAAGTTTTCATTATCAAGAATTATGCTCAATTCTCTGCCAAACAGAATGCCCTGAAGCATCAACCTGACCTTCCAAATTCCCACCTCCTGCCTTGGGTCACAAGGGATTCATGGGTCAGGCATCTCTGCAGCCTCTCAGTTCCCCGGGGAGCCCAGGCCTTTTGCTTCTCAGGCACTAGACTAGACTCAGATAAATTATATGTCATCTCTAGAATAAAACAAATATTCTGAAGGGGGCCTGGTCCTAGTTTTCATACAAACTTTGAACAAAAAGGTGATAAAAAGATAAAAAATCTTAGAATGGAAAATGGAGTTTGAAGGAAAAGTTTCTGCAGCCAATGGCATTATAATGCTGATGAAATTAACTGTTTGTGTTCCAAGAAAGAGCATTTATTTATGCAAAATTTCCCAAATCCAAGGCAATTCTGTTCAACAGGTGGCCAAGTAAATGTGGCATTCAGGCTGTTCTGCTGCAAGAGTCTGCCTTCAGCTATATTGCTTGAGAGATTAAAGGTCTCCTACCCAGCTGAGCAGCACAGAGCTGTGACTGTGCTTACTTTGAGATTACATTTTGAAATAGGAGTAATGAATTCGGAGCAGAGCTGGAGAAGCTGTGTGACTTTACTTGGTTCTAGTTGTGTAACTGAATTAAAATGGCATTGCACAATAGTAGACCTGTACTTGACATTCCAATTTTTTTTCCTTAAATGATTTCCCATGCCTTCAGCTGCCTTTTTGTTTTTGTTTTTTTTTTTTAAACTTGTGGTAAGAGTTAGGATGCCAGTTTGGATGGGCTAGATATGTGTTTCAGCAATATTATGATTGTTTTTTCTTTAGCTTTTTTTATGTTGATATATGAAATATAAATTTTTACAAATTCAACAAAACAAATTGACTTTAAAACCATAATACCTGTTCTTTTTAGCAGCAGATCTGTAAGAAAAGCAGGATAGTGCATTTGTTGTTAAAAGCTGATGGCAAAGAAATGCACACAAAAGGCTGTTTGCAATTCATGGAAGGAAGCTTGATCTGGTCTGGCAGAAATAAGTGTCATCCACTGGGAATTCATCCATCACCAATCAGCATATCTTCACACACATCTCCCTTCCAGGATGTGCCCATTTTCTGCTCTTGTGAAATGGAGCTGTGCAGTATGGAAGAACATGCATCAATGTGGAGTGGAGCCCTGGGACTGTGGGAGGAATGATGCTGTGGTCCCACTGAGTCTGATTTTTACACTGCAGTGTATTTTCCCAGGCATTTAGGCAGTATTTTGTCTTGCCAGCGTCTCAAGGCTGGCAAATTATGGGCAGAAACAAGAGCCAGACTATCCACCCCAAGTGCAGAGATAATATTCCTGCATTTAAGGACTGTTACCTCATCCCAGGCAGGTAATAGAAACCACATCAAGCAGGCCATGTCTGCTCTCTGTATCACAGCAGCTTTCCTTGGTTTCACCCTTGCTGTTGGGCTGCTCTCTCAGTCCAAGGAGACATGGGGTCTCTACTTTGTGTGTGCTGGCTCCTCTCCCTCTGTACTCCAAGGACAGCCCATCCCTGGGCCCTGGTTGGTTCACTTAAGCATTTCCCAGGTATCTGCTCACTCTCCATGCACAGGACACAGCAGTGCTCTGCCCCACAGGTGTTTGTTGCTGTCCTTGATCTCCTCAACTGCCCCTGACAGTGGGATGTGGATGTGAAGAAAGTGGGTCTTGACTGCAGATGTGAGGCAGGTTCAGGAATCTTAGGCCGGTTAAATTCTTCTAATGAAACATTTGTCTTGTGTACAAAGTCTAGCTGATGCTAGAGTTTTTACTAAACCAATATAGGAGAGAATCCTGAAGTCAAAACAATTCAAGGAATGAAGTTTCCCCTTCTCTGAAGAGTTTAACCCACAGGCCAGTAGATTTAGTTGACAGAGGGATTGGAAAATCTGATACATGCAGACAGATGCAGACATGTATAAGGTACATAAAGTAGTTACCTGTAGGCATAAGGATTAACATACAAACATACTGAGATTTGTCCTTGCAAAGATGGGAATACCAGTACAAACACTGAAGTGATGGTTTCTATACATCACACAATGATTCATTTTTGAACCTTGATAATGCGTGGCCCAAACTCATCTATTCTGCAGACGAGCACAGGAGCAATCTGTCCCTCTGATGGCACAGGGCTGCCTGGAGAGGCTCAGGTATCTGAAACTGGCTGAGATCTTGTCAAGGTTCTTTTACAGCCTGCCTAGGCTCTGCCTGCCCCTCCAGAAAGGTGTGTATCTTCCACAGCTCCTACATCCCCTCTGCCAGGCTGGTGTGGGTATCGTGGCTAGCCCAAACCACATACTGCACATCTGTGTTCAGGTGCCTGAATTGCTTCCTTCAGGAACCTTGCTGGAGCCTGTATTTAGAGAGAATTTTGACCATAGTGGATTTTTGCTGTTGGGAAGACCAACACACTGTGGAAGGAAGAAAAAAATTAGAATTGATTACACAGGGATTGCCTGACTAAAATGCTACCAGCTGTGTGTTGGAGCAGGGAGGAAAGGGAGAAAAATGCCCACTTTGTTAAGTCGGGAAAACCCAATTTGTAAAGTTCAATTCTGATTTCAGACCAGAGTCCAGGGTTATTTTCATCAAATGGGTACGTACAGCTTGCTGAGAGACAAAAACAATAGCCAGGCTGGGCTGGCAGGGAGGGACCCAAAGCTTTCAGCCACCAACTGCTTATATCTTGGGAGCATTGAGCCTGGATATGGCTGTCTGGGAGTGAATAAGTGCACAAAGCTGATATATTTGGGGGCACTGAGGCTCTGGTAGGTAGATAAGGCAGTAGGAGGAGATTAGATTGCAGTGTGTTGATGGAACATGTATTTTGGGGAACAGTAGGAGGAACAAAAAGAAAAAAACAATAAAATGTGCAGAAGATAAGGTTTTGACAGTATTCTATTATTTGAATTTCTGGACTTCTAGGAGACTTCTTGTCCAACCATTGGTGAACTTCTCTGCTGGAAAGGAGCTGTGTCCTTGCAGGAGGTGCAAGGAATTTGCATGTGATGGTTACTGCAGCAGAGAAGGGCCAGTTCAATGGCCACACTTGATTTAAGGTAGTGAACTATAGCAAAGACAGGGTTTATGATGTTGTAAAAGAAGCATCTGCATTGCCCACGGTTATTTAAAAATTGTCTTTACTGAACCACTGTTTGAGTCAACAATATGAACTTAACAGTACACACCAATCCTGCTCACCACTTTTTCCCTTTTTTAATCTCTCTGCATGTTGTGCTTTTGTCCTGAAAAAATAAAACTAAGTGGTCCTAACAACACCAGTCATTTGAAGAAATGAAAATGCTGAAAGGATGGAATGGCTCAGCAGCAGAGAGCAATTTGGCACTTAGGGTTGCAGAGGCTACAGAGAGCTCCAAGTGCTGCATTCCCAATGAGGATAACACTATTGATTTATTTCATAACTTCACCTGCCTTTCACTGATAGATGGCTGCTTATTTTGATCCCTAGAAAACAGTTCTGCACAATAACATAGGTGCATTGAATGCTCCAAAGGTCAGGCAGCTTGAGCATGGGAAAATATTTGTGAATGAGGCCCAAAAAAACTACTGAAAGAGGTGATTTCTGGCTCAAAGATTAGTCTTCATTTAGAGACTGAGAATTTATTGCTGCCCAAACCAGCATTATCAGCTTTCTGTCAGCAACAATCATCAGGATTTCCTTTCCCAATCAACATGAGCTGTGACCTCATCGCTGCAAAGGTGAAACCCTGACAGGGATTAAAGGCTAATAGAAAGAAATGAGGTAGCAGGGCTGAACAAAGAGGAGCTTGTTACACAGCAATGGCCAACTCAGGCAGAATGTTACAGCTGAAACACGAGCCACCGAACCGAAGGCGAAAAAGAGTATTTTTAAGAGCCTGAGTAATGCTGGGTCTCCCCATCTTTCAGTGGAGAAGGAAGGCAGACTGCCATCCTTGCCATCAGAATTTTTTGAAGTGGGATTAGCATAGCCTTGTGGTTTGTCAAGTGTTTAATTGCAATTCTGCAGGGACGCAGCCTCAAAGACACTGGAAACCAATTTAACAGTCATGCCTATCATTATACACACCAAATTGCTCCTGTGCATGTATAATATTCAGCAGTCTGAAACAGAGAGGCTGAGTCTAGGGCAAGGCTTAGAACGTGAAAAGCGATGAAAGGCAAATACATGCCTGATATCCATCAAAGCAACTTAATCCATGGTGGAAGAGTGAAAAGAGGTAAAAAGGGGTTTATGTTGTTGATCTGTGAGTTGCTATTTTTTTCACTCATCCCTCGAGTTGCTGGAACCAACAAGTGAGGCCATTTTTTGAGGGGGATTCTTTTCTCTTAAAGGTCACTCTTGGCTGCCACAATATCTTTTCATCTTAAAACCCACCACAGATTTGGTTCAAGCCCCAGTGCAAGCCCTATGTGTCATAACTTTCAATGGACTCTGGGTCAGTCCCTTTGTCAGTCACCAACATATCCCTGCTTTTTCCAGCAGAGGTAGGCTTGTACCGTAGTCCTGATCCAAGTCTTTTGGAAATTTATGGCATCCAGGATGTTTGCTGCATGTTTCAAATACCTTCAGCCCACCAACACAGGATAGAATCTCCTCATGCTGTGTGCTGGGCTCTCTCAAAAAGGGACAGGATAATTTGACCTCTCACTGGAGCACAGAAATCACCTAACAGTGCTGAGGGGATTTGACACCTCACGGCATGAAGCCTCTGGGCTGCAGTCTATTCTGAGGCTGCAAGTGGAGGATTAGAAACCAAATCCATCTCAAACATACAAGAACACTATCGAATTTGATGTGGACCAGATACTGTCATATTTGACATGGTATACTTAGATCACCTCTCAATCCAGCACAAAGAATCCAAGTGACTCTTAAGCAGAAAGCATGAAAGGAAAGATTCTTGCTATAAGTACATGCATAAGTCAGGTTCCTTGCTGATACTGAGCAGGCTTCAGAAACTATTCAGAATAAAAACCTCTACAGCACAACATATTATAGAGCTTTCTGTGAGGAACCAATGCATCTTTAAAACCTTCAAGGTGCTTCACTCTTTATATTTTAGAGATTAATGTCAGCCACAAATACAAAAAGGTTAAGTCCTTTTCTTGTAAAGAAATCACCATCTCAAGCAGCCTGGTTGATCCCCAGCTCCCAAAAGGTGGAGCTGCAGGAACAGCCTTCAGCTGCTTCTGAAATGTTTGGAAGCTTTCTCCAAAATCTGAGGTTGAGCCATACAAATAATCCCCAGCCCAGCATTAGGAAGCATTAGGATGCAATGTTCATGGCTGCAGAGGGGAGCCTGGCTGAAATTCAACTAATGAAAAGCTCTGCAGCAGCTTTTGAAGGCTGGGCAAAGTCAGTGTCCTTTCTGGGCTGATTTGGCTGGAGTTTGACATGGCTAAAACTTTTCACTCAATGGCTGTAAGATATTTAATTGTATGAAAACCTTAGAAAGATTTAGCAATGCTAGGGCTTGAGTTCCTTTCATTTAGAACTCTCAGCCTAAAGAAATATGCAGCTGATTGGGATAGGGAAATAATGAGTCCTGTAGCAAGACCCAAAGCTACTACCCAGCATTGCAAGGCAAGTGACAGGTTTCAGGTTTGTCAGACAGTTTTCAGAGAGGAAGACACGTACATAATGCTGAACTGAAGGGGAAATTTAAGTGGTGACAATGTAATTACCAGGCCAGGAAACTCGGCTAGGTTCTTTATTCTTTATGAAAACTGCATGGATTGATGCTTGGCAAACTAATTGCCATGAATAATTTAGTAATCTATATGTTCTCTTTTGCTTTCAATTTCATTTTTAGTGACTGGCCACCTGCAAACAAAGTTAACTTTTCTCTTTTTTATTCCTCCATCAAGTCTTCAGCAGTGATCAAACAGGATCCATTTCAGTTGCTCCCTTTCTTGTGAAGTTCTTGTTTTGATCAATTTAATTTTGTTCATGCTATTTCTGCTCCATGCAGAAATAGTGCCGGCTCTCCAGGCATAACAAAATTAAAAAGAATCCAAGGCTTCAGTCTATTTTAAAGTTCAGTTTGAACATTTTTACCAACACCTGAGAATGGAGGAGGTTTTGCAGATTTTTACAACATGGGAATATTTTAAAGACAAAATCACAAGTCTCATGTCTCTCGTTCCCATGTCTTTGTCAGGAATGAACACTGGAGATTTCACACTGGCAGGTGGCCTAAGGCACCTGTATCTTCCTCAGCTCACCAGGCATGCTGGCAGTCCTACTAAACCTCTTATTCTGCTTAATTAAGATATGTTCCTTTGAGATCTTTTCCTGGTATGTTTGAATACCTTTTTATTTGTATTATAATCAACTTGAAAGCACGCCAAGGGAAATAGCTGTGCCCTCCACAACAACACCTATTAAGGGCAGAGATCAGCATTACTCAGCTACAACTATCAGAGCCCTCCTCATTTCCTCCTTTTCTCTGCAAACACGCTCTAATCTGGAGTGAGCTAGAACTGTATTTTTTCCCTGCAAATATTGAAGACAGATTTGGTGTTTGTACTGGCACAGGGCCTGACATGGCATTTGTGAGGATGAACCACAAGCATGTGTACTTCAGCTAGGCTGAGCTAGGGAAATATGTGCTAGAATCAGGAAAAACCTTCTTCCCCTCTCCCTCTGCTTCCAAACCAATAAGGCAAGGGGGAAAAACACCCTTCAGGCTTCTCCTTTGCAACCTGTGGCCACAACTTCCTCTCTCCTCTCTTGACATGCACACATGAGGCCCCTTCACAGGGCTGGGCACCGTCGTGGCTGCACGAGAAGGTTTTGTGAAGCGGTTTTTGCATGGCTGCAAGAGAGGAAGGTAGAAGTGGCCGGACATGGATGGCACTTTGGCTTTCTTTTCCAATAATTTGCGAAGCAATGCAGCTAAACTTTAATGGAGGAGAAGATAATACGCCCCTAATATGGGCAGTCATTGAGCATATTCCCAACTAGAACATGTTTTTGTGATCTCTCCAAGGAGGCAGTTATAACTCTGTGTCTGAATTTCATCTCTGGTGTGCTCCTGGAGCAGCCCTGCTCCCAGCCCTCAGCCAGCAGTGACTTACAGGCTGTGATGAGCAAAACTCCACTGCATCATACAAAGACGTGTTCTGTAGTAAGGTTGATCTGAATTGTACAAAAGAGCGCTTTGGCGTGTGGAGCAGGGAATGAATTGTGGGATCTTTTCACTCAATGGCCATCAGTTCAGGTCTAACCCAAGCTGGTACCAGCCAAACTCCCCTAAACAGACTCTCCTGTTCTTGGGTGTCTTTTCGCAGGGAATCGTGGCTTTCTCACCACCACTCCAACATCCAGCACATACAACAACTCCCTGCTTGGTAACTTTGCAGACACAGACTGGTCCTGTACCAACAGAGCCAAGAATTGATCCCTTTTCAACAGGCACCCTCCTATGGTTCTACCTTTGCTGAGGGACATCAGTGCTGGAAACTGAGTGCCAGCTGAGCAGACTATTTCTGTCCCTTTGTATGGGAAAAGCCCCTGGGATATTGCCCTGGTGATATTTGTGCTGTGCTCATTCTAGGGGCAAACCCAGACATTATTTTCCAGTAAATGCAGACCGACATAAGAGGAGATTTTGTGGGTACATGTGGATCAGGTAGAGTGTAAGGGCTTTTCAAGGACCACTGCAGAGCAAAGTGTGCCAGGCTCAGTCCCTGTGCACGGGCAGAGATGCTCAGTACTGCAGCAATTGGGCTGAGAGGTGGGAATGGCTACTGTGCACAGGGGTCAGGGAGATGCTTGACCTTGTTTGAGGTCAATGGCAGCTTCTTGATGCCCCAGTAACTTCTGTTTTCAACATCATCTACTTTTCACCTGTGCTCAGCAGTATGTTGTTCATCTCCTGGAGGTAACTCCTACAAAGTATGTTGATTTGCGGTGTGACTGGAAAAAATACTGTCACTTCAGCTCATTAGATACTTTGAGTAATTAATTGTATTATTTCTGCCGCTAAATCTGCAGATTTGGTCTGTATTTTTCTCTTTACAGTATTTCTTGAGACTGTAATGCTGGCACTTAGTATTTTCAGCATTCTGGACTTATATTGTGATTATAAAATAGTTGTGTCTTGTCATTCCTACCCTGATTAGGATACAGTCTATTTACTCCTGTTATATCCAAATGCTGCAAGTCTTTTAATGAACTTTTCTTTCCTCCTTCAAATTAAAATGCTCATAAATGTTTTTATCCTCACTTCAAAACTGGGAACATTTCAGGGAATAACCTACCCAAGAGGAAAAAAAAAAATTGTTACTGTTTTTGTAAAAAAAAATGTGAAAAACATTTTATTTGATCTAAATTCAAACATGTGCAAAGGTGACATCATCCAAAATTTGGAAAGCTTTCCAAAAAGCTAGGTCAGATTTATTAATTCTGACAAACTGAATGTAGTGTGATTGGGGGTTTCTGATTGAAATGGATAAAACCTCTTTACATTTAAGGTTAGGAAGGGCTGAGACAGTCACTTCAGCATCTCCTCTAAGTAAATTATTAAGAATGCAAAGGTAGAAAAATCAGGAACTGCAGTTAATATGTTTCCCTGATAGATTCCTCAGTTATTCATACCTCCTCTTTTTGTTTAATCATTAAATCAGTCAATCTTTTCTGCTTCTCTTGTATCTAACTTCTATCACTGTGTAGGGATCTCAGACAACTTTTCTCCCAGAAACCCTGCAGGGATTAACAAGATGTTTTTATAAATCAAAGGGGAAAAATCAAGAAAAGAGATTTGTTTTTTTCTATAAGCAGACCAGCTTTACTTCCTTTGAATTTTTTTCCTCTTTATTCTCAATAAGAAAAAATAATCTCCCTACCTGGCTTACTGTGAAGTCCTCTTTGCAAGTTTCTTAAATCCAAAAGACAAGTAGGACGGTGATTCTAAGGGAGATTATTGGACAGAGTATCTGAAGAGGTTGAAATACAACTTTAAATAAAAGGTATTTTTAAGAATTTGGGCTTGAGGAAAAGAAGTTGCTGTCAGCTCAACTCTTTGTTTGCCAGAGGTCAATGAGTGATGAGGAAGAGATTACACAGCAAGCAAATAATGTTGAATAACGAGTTTGAAACTCTTCTGAAACTTTAAGCTTATGTTTACTCCTTTTGTTTCTTTTGCATTGGTCTGAATAAATTTTATTAATCAAAAAAATCAACATCTGGAGCAAATACTGATTTGTCATGTAGACCAAGGCACTCAACAAATGTTTTTGCTGTTTCTGGTCTTAGCAGAGTGTGTGGTTGTGGCTATGCTGTACCTGCTCAGAGGATGCACTCTGTAGGGTTTGGTCCATCCACCCCTTCTTGGGAATGTTTTTCCTTGGATGTAATTCTCTAGAGCTATCCATCTTTCTGCCCTGTGCTCACATAGGTGTGGACAGCCCTGTGCTGCCCTGTCCCAGGAGAGGACAGAAAGGATGCAGATGTCACTTCTTTGTTCATGAGCTGCCTGTGGTCTCCTTGGGGTCTAGTTTGGGAACATTTTAGTTTTGAGCTGTCACAGTGCTACAGGTGCTGTGCCATCTGCCCAGCACCAACTGCAAAGTTTATCTTCCTTTTCAGCTCTGACTTGTTTTCCCAAAATCACCTGCCCCAATGCTGGGTGGGAAGGTGGAAATGCCAGTTATCACATCCTGCCCTCTCATGCTTCCTGTCCCTTGTTCCTGCAGGCCCCCATCCCCTGCCTCCTGTCGAGGTAAGTGTTGAATCATCCCATGGTGGATCAGCAACAGGAACTAATAAAAATAACAGCAAGAATATGCAAGATGATGCAAAAATGGAGCAGTTCAATCCAGCCACCAACCTACAGGGATGTGTGGCCACAGAAACACTCACATCAGCACAGCATGAGCTGCTGGGCACCAGCAGCCAAGAGCAGGCAGGAGGAAGGAGGGCAGAGAATCCTGGAGTCAACTTCCAGCTTTCCTGCTGGATCAGCCTTCTCAATCAGCTTGTTCTACTGGGTCACTGACTGACAGACCTCAAACAATGGAGCAAGGATGGGAAGTGGCCCCCAGGGCAAAGCAGGACTGCCACTTTCTGAGAGCTGTCAGTCTGCAGCCACCATGTGCACCGGCTCAGCTCCCTGAGCCAGATCACCAGCAGTCACCACTGAAGGAGGGAGGCCAGACCACTTCAAGGCAGACTATTTAAGTCACCTTTGGCTTCTGAAAGTACAGTCTCCTATAGGAGACTGCTGCTTCCCCCATCCTTGCCTATCTGCCAGGGAATACCACTGGGTAGAAGCAGGGCTGTGAGGTGTGTTGGCAACCTCTTCTTGATGTTTGCCATTGCACCAAGCTCTGAAATATACCCCAGTTAATGGCACCCAGGTAAAACACCAGTGTGCCAGAACAGAGCTACATTGCTCTTCTTTAAAGGAATATATGAGAGGACAGCCTGTTGAGAATGAAGGTATCCTCTGAAATAAGGAGAGGAATTCGTTAGAAAGGCTCTTTCCAGTATATTAACTTGTATTGATACTGGAATAAAGCAACCCAGCTTGTTTAAGACTGCAATCTTTGTTAAACTGTGAATGCAGGCTGAATGTACAGTTGTGTTTAAATCTCAGCTGTCATTAATGGGATGGGAGAGGGGAGGAAGAAAAGAAAAAACAACCCATTATTGACAAAACCAGTCACTATTTTTTCCTTTACAAACAAAGGGGAAAAAAAAGGGAAAAGAGCTCTCATGAGAACCTGTATGAATTTCCTTAAAAGAGTGTACTTTAGATGGAGAATAAGTTAAATTCTGTGAGATGTTGGGGTTACCAGAGTAACAACGTTTTGAATACAAAACCAAATAGATGTATGAGCCCAAAGTAAATCATTAATGTGCATCAGTATATTTGAGATGGGTTGGAGTGACTTATATATTGTAGTCCTCCTTTATTTAATATTTCAAAAGTGTTCTTTGATTTAAAAGCAAACACTTAATAGGCCTCTTTTCAGACAATTATGTCCCCTTTTCTACAAAGCACTCTGAAAAGAGACTAGTCATTGATGCCATCTAATAGAACAAACACACCAATTTGATGGAGTCAAACAGAACAAAGGGGCCTTGGTACATCAAGAAACTTAAACATGGGTGTTCTTTTAAGGTTGCTAATCATCCCAAGACTACTCTGTTTCTTGCAAACTTGCATTCAGCACCCTGATGAATTCAAGCTTACATGGTCAATCTGCATACTTTTTAAATACAAGGAACATTTCTTGGTAATTATTTTTGAGCTAAGTCTTTCTATAATAGATGAAAAGAGTGGCTATAGATAGGTTGGGGCTGGATGGAACCTTTTGCAAGCAATTATCTTCTTATTCATACCTATTTTCTTTGTTTAATACAATTAATTCAGTTCAGGAGAACTGTTCATAGCAGCATGATAAATAACAGCAAAAGCAAGTTAAATGGTCAATTGAAGAGATCTCTTACAGAATCCGAAACTAGCCCTGACAGGTACTGAGCCTCTACTTGTTAACAGTTGCTAGTAACTGTGAATGATTGCATTTTCCTTCCAAGATCTGACCATTCTTCCCAACATTTCTTCTCATCCTCATTGCTATTCTAGGGACATACTCAAAGTTTGGGCTTCATAATTAATAGGAATAAAACACAGTCATGTAATAATGCCACTAAGCTGGAACAAATGGAGTTATTTTGCTTATTGAAGTTTGGGGCAAACAACAGAGAATAATATCCTAGAAGAGAAAAAACATACTGCATGCCTAATGTTATGGAAGGGAATTAAACTCTGACTTGCAGTTAGAAAATCATTGTAACTACTTTCATTAGTCCAGTAAAGAAACTCAGTTCTTCTCTGAAATAGGAAGTGTTAAATTTATGCAATTTATTAAATGCTGGGGGTTTTGCAGTTCAGAGTGCACTTGAATGATTATAAAAAACAAATTCTTAAGAATTGAAATAGTGTTTCTTCCAAGGATTATTTTTGGAAGCTCCTATTTGCTGGATGTTATTTGTGTCCCTTCCCAAGTGGCAGTGAGTTTAAGCAACTTCTGTTGCAGGGCTGAAGAAGGACATTGGTGAATAAGGACTCCTCTGGCTCCTGCAACTCTGCTAATGGTCTGACCAAAGATCCTTTTTGGGGGAGAGCAGCTCCATGGTTAAAGGTCAGCACAAGAGGAAGGGGAGCTCTGCCGACCTTCCCAGGGAAGCTCCAGCCAGATGACAGTGCCACACCACATCACTGCTGACAGCTCCTTGAGCAGATTCCTTCCATGGGCAATTACCCTTCACAAAGCATGAATGGACTAGTTTTCTATCAGGAGACTGAATTTTAGCTGACAAATTAGACAGGTTCCCTGAGGCCAGAGTGATACGCCTTTGCCACTCTCACTAAAAATGTGATTTATAACAGATTCCTCAGCAGGGGCACTCCTTGCTTCAGGAATGAAGGGTACTGTACTCAGACTCTTCATCTAACATGATGATCTTACAAATCTTTGTCTTGTGCAGGAAAAACTGACTGTAACCTGCTTTTGACTTATCAAGTGACTCCTCATCTGTCCATGAACCGATAGTGCTGGGAAACTACAGTGCATATTTAGAAGTCAGGTATGCACAGGTGTAAATTACATTTTAGGAGATAAGAGCATATTAATTTGGGAAGTTATATCAGATGTAGCTGGACGGAGTTTCTAGCTGTGAAAACAATGCAACAGGTTTTGCCTAAAATGCATCTCTGGCTTTTGATGACATAAAACATGTCACAGCAGACCTCACGTTAGAGATAGAAATGACATGAGACACACACTCTCGTTCAAGAGCGTGAAAAGGTCCCAGTTTGTTCTTCCTCACAACTCAGCCAACAGACTCCAACTCCAGCAGACTCTGACTGCAGCAGACTCCCACTGCAGGCTTCCCTTGCAGACTCTGACTGCAGGCTCCAAGTGCAGACTCAGACTGACCTCACAGCAGACCCCTCACAGCATCAATTCTCTTTCCTGTTTGGTCAGTCCCCCTCCAGCCTGCTAACTCACTCTTTTATCAAACTCATCCTTACTGGGTGTAGCTGTAATCTATTAAGAGCAAGGCTGTTTTTGGTAATTAGCACAGCGGGGACTCACCAGGGGCGAGATTGCCTGTCATCCATTCTCCTACGAAAACAGAAGCAGAGGAGCAGGGGTTGTGGTGCACAGGGCTGCACTAATTACACGTGAAGTATCTCACCCTGCCTGTCCCAGCACCGGGTGCTGGGCAGGTGACTCCTGATGCCTGGTGGTTGTGACACAGCCTGGGGGCAGGATGAGCCAAGGATGGCTGTTCCATCAGTGGGGGGCAAGTATGGGTAAGAGACAAAAACAAAATCTAGCAGACACAAATACCATGTTGTGCTTTATTCCCTTTAGTTCTGCCTTTAAACCAGACCACTCTGAAAGGGAGACAAAAAAGAAAACAACATGTTTTCCCAAAGCTAACGGAAGACTCAGGGTTTTGTGTAGTTGCAGAGTCACAAAAATGATGGGCAAGGAGAAAAGGGAAAAGTACAATCCCAGACCCAATTCCTGTCAACTGAGGCTCCACCTCTGACTCATCACAAGGTTTTCTCCTTGTTTCCCCCTCTGGTGAAACCAGTATTTGTATTCTGTGGATATCAGCACTTGCTCAGATCAAAAAGCAGGCTCACCCATCCCTGACAGTATCTTGAACATGCCTGTGTTTGCATGGAATTAGTAGTTAATATTTTAATTATTAATTTATATTACTTAATAACTGCATGCCGTGTTACTGAGGTATGAGGCACACTCAGAGACTGGTAAAGTATGGAAGGGGAGGCTAACAAAGCCCACATAGCCCAGATCTAGCAAGTGGATAATGTGTGGCACACAGATGCAGACACACGGGGCCGATTTTATTTGAATGAGTTTTGGACTTAAGGAGAACATTGCACAGGTGAACAGATGGAAAATGCCTCCTTCAATATCTGCTTTTATCTCCATGTGAGCTGGGAAATTTATAGCTCTGAAGTATTATTACTCCCAGTCATTAAAGAGTGCGGGATTTTTGAATTTAGAAGCCTGTCATACACATATAAATAATGACTTCTGCAGAGGCCAAATCTTATAATCAGCAGATACAGAAGGAAACTATCAAATTCAACTTATATTTCTGTCTGCTTAAGAAAGATCTGAGTTTAAAAAAATTCATAACCTTAGTCTACTGACATGACCTTGTGGAAAAAAACATATAAACCAGGAATGGATCAAAGCTTCTCTTCAGATACATAATTAGACAAATGGTTTTGGACAGTCTTTACATACTGGTTTAAAAGAAAATTTTTTTTTTTTTCAGATCCACAGGTATGACAAGGAGGTTTCATCAGATATTTCTTCAATGGGTTAAAGTTTTAATTTTAAAAGGCAACAGAATATCCTTATATCTGAACCTTCTAAGATCTTCTGATGATGTTATTTTAATAGCAATATTTGTTCTTTTTTTTTTTAAGTTTAGGTTGCATGTTTCTTTCAACGAATATTAAGCTAGCACAAGAAAATTCTAAGAAAATAAGTTCTGAGATCTTTAACTAGAACTTCACAAGCTTCATAATATTATATCAAAATGAACGCTCACAAATTTCAATAACTTGTAAGTATCAAAGCTTTTCTTATAGCTCCAAAACTTGACAAAGATGTAAAGAAAAAGATTCTGGAGAATTGAAGTTTAACTCTTTATTTCTCAGTTCTGTCAGTCTAGCAACTCTCTCTATATAACTGGATATATTTACTCCTTAGAGACAAATAGATAATGAATGTAGCAACTTCTAGTTACCAGTAGCATCTTCTCAAATATTATTTCTTAGGATAACATTAGACTGGCTTTCATAAACTCTGCAAAAGCAAACCTCCTACATATTTGTCTCCTAACATGAAGATACCAATCCCAGGCCTATTGCTCTCACCTTACAAAGCTTATCTGCTGACGAGTGTTGTACGTATGAAAAACTTTCTAAAGGCTTGGGTTACTGTGATTTAGAATTCTAAATTATCCTGAGTTGGAAGGGACATGTATCCTGTGATTTTAGTGTACAATAAAAAAGATGAGTAGACTAACTCATAGTTCACAGATGGAATTTACTAATTAAATGGACTCTACCAGCAGTGAATAATACAAACTCAGCAGTCGGATAGTTTTAGGCTGAGTTCTGCTGCCCACTATTTTACCTCCACTAGATGTCAGGCTTTTGACAGAGCTGGAGGGGTTTAATCTCTATTTCTTAGTATGAAGCATGGTCAGGCTCACAGCTACAATTCTCCAATTCCAAGCACCAGCAGTAACCCAAAATAGGAGATACTCTGAGTCACTATATGATTTTCTCTTGTTCTTCATTTTTTAAGGCCTTGTTTTTTCCCCTGCAGCAAATTTCTCAGCATTGACAAGGTACACCAATGCTGGTAAGTGGGAGCACTGCCAAGTCATGTGGGATTCCCTGTGGGCATTTCCCTTTGCTCCTCCATTCATTGGCTTGACACATCTGTTCAGGAAGTCTATATAACTGATGAGTTCCTTGAAAATATTCAAGCACGTGCCTCTTTACTCTCTGAGAGCAAGGTGGTGGGGAGCTTTTCAGTTATTTCTGCTCCTTAGTAGGGATATTTATTTCTATTTTCTAGGAATGAGATACAATTTCAGAGAGTATTCCCATCCCTCCAACAGCATCTTTGTGAGACATCTGAAGGAGCTAGGCTGGCCTCCAAGCTTAGCAGATGAATTACATTTCCCAAGCAACAGAAGGCAGACAGCATTTCCAGGACTGTACATGGGATTTTGTAAGACTTTGCTCACAGATGCTGACCAGTGGCTGCCACGGTCCCCAAAAGGTGAGTTTTCCATGTGGAGCTCTGCAAATACAGAGCAAGCCCAGCAGGTTTAATGTGCATATGGAGAGTGACTCTACACTGTGCAAAAGCAATGAGTCTGCTTGAACTCCCTGTCCTGTGCCACGAAAACACAAAAGCCTGGTGAGCTGAGCACAGAGCAAAGAGGTGATTTATGTGCATTGGCTTAATAGCAACTTTTTGGATGCTCAGTTGTCTGGGCTGCTGAAGTCCATAAAGCTGTTGCTGCAATGAAAACCAGGAAAAGACAAGACTTTCACATGTGAGATGGGATCTGATTGTGTTAGTATGGGAAATCTACATTATATGGCACAACTGTCAAATCTAGCTCCCACTCCACTGCTGGTGGGAGCATTTTCACACTGGCTTCTAGGACTTAAAGTAACACTGGATAGTAGAAAAGGTCACAAGAGGAGACTAGTAATTGCATGCTCTCACCTTCACAGTCCTCAAGAATCCTTCTTTACCACAAAACCTTAAACAAGATCCTTAGAACTTATTTCAGATATGTTGTCTCTATGCAGCACTTCTACAAGCTCATTGTTTACTGCTACATTCCCTACATCCATCATTTTTCCTTCAGTCTCATGACTGGTGTCAAGGGCAGCCTGCCTTGTGGAGGGAGATGTCATTCCCTGCTTTGTGTAGGCCTTTGTGCATCCCTATCCATTCCTACAGAAATTAAGCTGTGGTAACCAATTCTTTTTCCCTGCAACAGTGTTAAGCTATATATTACTCTCAATCATAGAATCATGGAGTGATTTGGGTTGGAAGGGACCTTAAAAAGCATCTCATTCCAGTCCCCTGCCTTGGGCAGGAGCATGTTCCTCTAGAACAGGTTGCTCCAAGCCCTGTCCAACCTCACCTTGAACACTTCCAGTTATGGGGCATCACCTGACACCCAAGAAGAGGAAAAATCAGTGATTTTTTTAAGGTTTAGTTTTACCCAAATTTCTGTTAACTCTGTAACGGGGACATTCTCTATCCATGAGAAAAAATTTCTAAACAGAATGAGGCCTCTCCCTGGTGCCTTGTAGCATGGGAAAAACTGCAGGATGATGCAAGTTAACATACACAAAACCTCCTTGAATTCAGCACCATCCTTCCTACAATTCAGCTGCATTTCCTTCTGTACCAGACAAAACTCTGACTCTAAATTCTACATCTTATGAATCAACCATGAAATTCCCCAGGCTACCAGGGAACTAGACTTTGGGTATCAGATATCCTAAGTAGCATCTCTTTGATCCAGTTGACCTGGGCAAGGACAGTGTCTTTCCACACGCTTAGGCCTTTGGCTAATATTATGAGGATAATGCTGATCCCAACAAAAACATTCCATGCAAATGTGGCATAAAACCTTTGTCAAGGGCAGATGACACTCACAAAATTCCTCATTGCCTCTAGAAACTGGACTGCATCTAACAAATGAGACAAGAGTCCCTGCAGTGACTGGGAGCCTGACAACTGTGCAGCTGACAGCATTTCATCTGCATCTGCTTCTTAGAAGAGAATCACTTGTTTCAAGAACAAAATGCAAGGGCTTTGAACATCTCCTCTGAGACCTTGTGGGCTTTTTTCCCAGATGGAGGGATTTCTTTATTATAAAGAATTAAATTTATTTATGATATTACATAACAAACGAGTGACACATAAATCTCAACATCAAATGTAACTGCTCTTTTATGGCCTTCAGACACATGTGTAACATCTCACCTGAAGCCAAATAAACTCTGTAGTTGGCTTCAGATTGCAACAGTTATTCTTGGTTTTGAGACAGTCTGCAGTATCCATTTCAAATGGAATTCTGTTTTACCTTTGGTATTTAAAAAGTTAGTGCTACCTCTTTTGAGATCTGCTCTTCCTCATCTTAATATAGGTGTTCAGAATTCCTTGGCAAGGCAAGGAATGCCTGTAATTTGCCCAGTGCAAGCAGGAAACTGAGGGCATGATGGCAGGGTGTGCTCCACAGATTTAGCAGCAGAGGCAATGAAAAGAATTTTTCCAAGTGCATCGATCAGTTTCACGAGATCCCATTAAATAACAGAACAAAAATAAAAGCTTTTGGTCTACAGCTTCAAAGCTGTGTGGGCTAAGTCATACTTAATAAAATGGAGGCCCAAAATAAGAATCAGAAAACTAATGTTTATGCTGGAAATATATAAAATATTTATGCTGCAGGATTTGATTCTTTACTGTAAATTTTTCCAGAGCCGAAATTTTATCTTCTAATGGAAGTTGCCCCCAATAAAACACGGAAACAGTCAGAATACATATTGTGATTAGAACAAGCGGACCTCTCACAACATTTGAGAAAGGATGGATTCAACATCTTTGACCTGCTTTGCCTCCTTCAGAGAGCCAGCATTTTCTGGAGTGGGGCAATTGTCTTCCAGAGTCAGCCAAGACAGGTAGTTCTCTGTTTCCAGCCTCAAACACTGTTGCCTCAAGAGTATAGTCTACCTCCTAATTTGATGGAGAATTCCTAAAAATAACTTCTGCATAATTTTATTTTCAAATGTAGTTGGCTCTAGGTGGATTGTTTCCCTTCTTGCAGCTCCCTAAAGCAGTGCTAAGAAAAACAAATGTTATTTAGCCTGTAAACTCTCTGGGGGAAAAGCTCCATCTTTAAGGGATCTGCCTGTTGTTCACAGAATTAGGTAGATCAGATGAGCTTGAGATACAACATCGGTGAGTAATCTGGAAAAAATTACAAAATTTTATAACCTATATAGGAATTGGCTATAGGTGGTTGAAGTCTAAGAGTGTCCAAGCCCTGTCCAACCCAAGGCCTGGAGAGAGAGTGGAAGGTGTCCCTGCCCGTGGCAGGGGGTGGCACTAGTTGGGCTTTAAGGTCCCTGTGACTTGATGATGATTGTCTAATAAAGCTTTTGTGTATAGTGTTTGGCCCCAATTAGTCTTTTTATCCACTGGAAGCTAATTTCCCACTCACACACATACAGATTAACTTTTCACACGTGTTTAGAAAATGCTGAAAGGTATTTTCAGAAAATAAATCTTAAAAATGTAACGTTGTATTTAAAAATATTTTAAAACCCTGAGCAAAGTAGTATTTACTTTACAGAATCACAGAAGTGCTTGGACTGGGCAGGACCTTAACAATCGCCCAGTTTCACACCCCTGCCACAAGGCTGGGAGATCTTTAGATAACCAGGATATACAGCGTGAAATAATTATTCCCGCAATTTATGTATTTTTATATTCATTTAATATTTGTTTTGAGACTGGTATCTCCAAGAGCACACAGGGCGAGGTGTGGGGCGCGCAGCTGCTGCTGAGCGATGGGAGCCGGCACCGCGGTAAGCTTCCTACGGGGAAAGGGGCGGGGGTGAAGGGAAAAGCAAGGGACCGGTAAGGAAAAACACGGAAAGGCAACCCCTTCCTCAGGCAGAGCGGCCATTTTGCCGCCGGCCCCGCGCGGCCCGGCCCGCCCG
>WAAE01003886.1:257871-373568 GCA_013400495.1 Nicator chloris | reverse complement strand
CGGAGCGGGGCCGGGCCGGGGCGGGCGATGGCGGCGGCCGCGGGAGCGCTGCCCGCGGCCCGCCTGGAGAGCGTGCGGGCGCTGTCGGCGCTGTTCCGGGAGGCGCAGCCCAGGTAGTGGGGAGCAGGGAGCGGAGGTGCCGGCCGATGTTGGGCAGGAGTCGCTTCGGCTCTCAGCGCGGTCCCGCCCCTCGTGGAGTCGGCTGCGGGCCGGAAAAGGGGCTCTCAGTATCCCCATAGGGGTGTGGATCAAGTCCCTTTTGGGGAGCTTCTGCATCCCCAGCCTTCTCCTGGGGCTGTGCGTGCGTGTGTGGGGGGGTGATCTGTCCCTTCTGTCCTGCCCCAGCGGGTGCATGAGGAGCTGCAGTGGGCTCAGTCCTTGTGCCTGTAGCACAGAGGAAAGGTGTTTGTCTTTTAGTCGTGGGCGGTATAAAATATCCTACAGATACAGAATGGCTCAGGTTGGGGGGACATTAAAGCTCATCCCATCCCACCTTTGCTATGGGCAAGGATATCTTCCACCATCCCAGGTTCCTCCAAGCCCCAGCCAGCCTGGCCTTGGACACTTCCAGCGATGGGGCAGCCACAGCTTCTCTGGGCAACCTGTGCTAGGGCCTCACTACTCTCACAGAGAAAAATTTCTTCCTAACATCCAGTCTAAACCTACTCTATCAGGCTGAAGCCACTCCCCCTTGTTCTGTCACTTCAGGTGTAAATAATCTCTATCTCCCTTGTAAGATCCCTTCAAGTACTGGAAGGCTTCAGTTAGGTGATGCCTTCCAGTACTTGATCAAAGCTGTTCTTCTCCAAGCTGAGCAGTCCTAAGTCTTCCAGCCTTTCCTAATAGCAGGATTTCTCCACCTGTCTAAACAACTTGGTGGCTCCTCTGAATTCTCTCCAACAGCTCCCTGTCCTTCCTGTGCTGGGATCCCAGGGCTGGAGGCAGCTCTGCAGGTGGGATCTCACCTGAGCTGGGCGGAGGGGCAGAATCCCCTTCCCCTGCTGCCCATTCTGGGGGCTCAGCCCAGCACAGGGGGTTCTGGATCCCAGTGCGTATGGCCAGGGCATGTCCAGCTCTCACCCAGCCTCCCCAAGTCCTTGTCGCAGGGCTGTTCCATCTGCTTATCCCCAGCCTGGATTGATCCCTGTGGATTGTCCGGACCTGGGTGCAGCACCAGCACTTGGTCTTGTTGAACCTCTTGGGATTCCCATGGGCCACTTCTGGGGCTTATGGTGCCTTTCTGGGCAGGCACATTAGGTGGGATGTAGCTGTGGGAGTAGCTGCTTGCTTAGGATTTGAAATTTGATTTCTGTGTGGAATGATCTGGCTTGAGCAGCCTGGATTTTCTTTCATAGTGTTTAAGAGATGGATTGGGAGTTCTGTCTCTCCTCAATGATGTAAAAAAATCAACATCTCCTTCCACATTTACAGCGAGGACAGACACTTCCTTGTGTACCCCACACTTGTTCCATTAGGACACACAAGGTTTTCATCTCTGTATTTACTGGAAATGTCTGCACTCTGTACTTTTAATCTAATTTTAAAAGAAAAATTGTCACAGCAGCTCAGCATGCTTCTGATCCAGTGTCTGACTAAAAGTTCTGTTCTGCTGCATAGCTCTGCCAGGAGAGTGGAGTTTTTCCAGCACAAGACTAACTGTAAGGTGTCCTTTTACCCGTGGAGTCACAAAAATGTGCACAAAAGTTCTTCTGGTTTCTTTAATTTCTCGTTTACCAATTTAAATAAGTGAATGTTGTACAGTAGTATGTGTTGCACTGACCACTGGGTTCTGTATTTTGCAATTGGGTCAGGAAATGACTGATTTCATGGGATAATCCAACAAAAGGCATAGGCTACTATGAAGGAGACTACAGTGGGCTGGGTGGTCCCATTTTAGAGTAATGTCAGAATTTTAGAACTCGGAACAGCTAATGGTTCTGCTCAATGTAGAAAGCCCTCCCCGGCTGGGGGCTACCTTACCAGACCTTAACTCCTCTGACATTTAGAAAAACTTGTCTCTGGTGCATTTCCCATGGGGACTGTGGTACATCAGCTACTGAGTCCTCTCTTGGCACATCATGAAGTGGCAGGAGCTGCACTGCTTCTTGTATGTTGAAGGTTCAAGTTCCATGAATATATTTTGTTCAGTCTTGAAACCAAAACCAAATTCCAAACTATCTTTCTGGTTATATAAGCTCCACTGTTTTCTTTAGGACTGAGGGCCAGCTCTGTGTTCAGTCTTTGTTTTTTGTGCCACTTTGGTATTTTCTCTTCACTATTGCACCAGTGTAAAATGTAGCTTCTTCCCTGTAATTCTCAGTGATTCAGTGGTGGGTTTTTTAATGTTTCAGTGTGGATGGAGAACATGTAAATATATTGGTCTTGATCAATTGTGAAGTTGCAGAACAAAATACATACTTCCTGGAGATCTGAAACCTAATGTGGTAATTTAGTGATATTAGTGTATGTTGTTGTGTTTCCTACAGCGCTCTCCCTTCTTTTTAAGTCTGCATGCTCTAAGAGACCTCAACATTGGAGGCACTGTACTGTCAGTAAGATGTAGCCTAGCATAAAAGTGTCACCATTGGAGCAACAAATCTGATGAGGGACTAAAGAAATGTGAAGTGTGAATAAAGACTAAGAGAGTTTTGTTTAGTCTAGGAAAGAAAACATGGCAGGAGCAGAGGTGGGAAATAATGTCTCCAAACATGTCCAAGGGTGTGCTTAGGGACAAGGTGGATTGGCAGCATTTGGTTAATGTTGAACTTGATGATCTTAAGGATCTTTTCCAACCTTGGTGATTCTATGGTTTGATTTATGGACATGATAAGTTACAAAAGAGAAGGTAGAATTTCTAATTGTGCAAGTATGTAGGCATTTGAGTGAGCAGCAGAATGCAGGTAATACTATATCACCCGTAGTGTTTGATTAAGAGGTTTTTAGGAAGAGCTTCCTGCAGAGCTTTCTGTGTGAACATTTTATTTAATGCTACTTTACATTTCCTCTCATCTCACTTTCTTCTGTTTGATCCTGCATATATGACAAGTCTATTTAAGGTTCAAGGAGGCTGCATCTGGATTTCCTTTTCCTGACCCCAGTCAGAAGTATTGGATGAGCAAATTTATTGAAATTCCCTGTAGCAATGCCATAAACACTCTCTGGTGTGGCTTCTCTCCACCAGCATGTGGTATCAGAACTGAGTTAGCAACATTTGTCATGTGTTGCCTTCATCTCTTTTGTGGACATAAAATCAGGGCAGAGTGTAGACAAATAGCTGTAGTTTGGAAATGCTGTTTGTCTCTTTGTGCCAGATCATCTGTAAGTGTGTGTGTCAGTCCTGGGAGGCTGGTGAATCTTCAGGGAGCAGCAGCATCAGCTGTCATCCAGTCATATGGATTTCTGCATGTGCTTATGGTTTGGTAGTGCTGTTTTCCTTGGTCCGGGTGCTCCAGGGAGTGGCCTGGTACCTTCTGTGTTGGGCAGTTGTCTGCTGAGTTGGGATAGAGTTGGCTTTTTCCCTTGATTGGCTCACACACTTCAGAATGGTGCTTGTGCAGCCACCGTGACCTTTGTCCCATGGAGGAAATTGCAGCAGGCTGGAGCTTCTGATACCTTGTTCTTCTGAAACATCTAATGCTGGACATCTAAACTCTGTTCATTAACTAAAGCAATTCCTCTTAAAGCAGCATGCAGTGTCGTGTATAAACCTGCTAGCTGTATGTATTAGAGAGAATTTTTTTTTCCTTTTCATTAAAATTCCAAAAAGCTGTTGAAAAGTCACGAGGAATGCTAAGGCAACACAACTCTCCTACAACCCCTTTTCTGAAAAGGCTGATGGGAGGACTGTGTCATGTATTTTCTGTGAGTAGTTAAATGCTCTGAACAGTTAAAGATAGCTGTAGAAACATCTTGGTTTACAGTAAGAAATGTCAATGTCATAGGCCTTTTGGTAGGAATGCATTTTTATTTTTTCTTCACCACAAATTCATGTATTTCAGAGAAACAGCGGAAGAAAGTGTATTTCAGGATGTCCTGGAAATCCTGACAAGCACCTCAAGCACCATTGAGCAGACCTGTAAGGACTCCTGTGGACTGGCAGATGTAGACACCTGCCTGCTGCTCATAGCAGAGTGCTTCAGATGTCTGAGGAATGCCTGTGTTGAGTGTGCCAGGAATCAACATGTCATGAGGTACAGTTACGATCCCTTTTAGTCCATACCAAAGTACCACCTTCTGATGTTTGTGTGGTTTTATAAAAGAGATTCTTATTTTACACTGCTGTGTTAGTTGATTTATTAACTGGCAGTTCCTGCTTGATGCAATCACTTGAATTCAAATATGCAAGAAACAAAAATAGCTGACCTATTTGTAGCTCAGTTTGGGGCCCTGCTCAGTAATAAAACAAAGTGTTTGGGTCCATAATAGGAGTTGATTACACAATTGATGGAAGCCTGACTGTAGAACTATCCTTTTTTTCTGTTTAATATTTTTTTTAATAACATAATGAATAAGTAAATGGTCTTAATAATCAGTTACAGGATTAATATGTCTTTTAAGGTTCATTTAGATCTGTTTGGCTTTCCTGGCAAAACACAGCTTGTGGAACTCTGCATATTAATCCTGATACATAGATACATGCAAGTTGAGCTTTAAGGATATTAAGTCAATCTGGTTCCTTAAGATATTTAGCCTCTCTATTCTTTGCCTGTGTCTGTTGCAACATTGAAGGGATGCTTGTGATACAACCAGCTGTAGTTAGTGAAAACCTGGTAGTCTGGTTGATGTTTTTAAAAAGCCCAACAAAATAGCAACAAACACTCTCCTTGCCCAGATGCCCCACGAGAACCCCAAACCAACCAACCAACAAAAAACCCTCACAAACTTTTCACAAGTTGATTATATCAAAGAAGTATTGGGGACTACAGTCTTAAAAATTGGCTTCTTGAGACTTGTCAAATTTGATTTGTTGAGCTAAATGTAATTTTGACATGAGACCAAGTCTCAGTTTCTGTGCTGGGGCAGAATTCTGTTAATGCCACAGAAATTGCAATGCAAATCATTCTGATCTACCTGTGATTCCTTCTCACTGGAGAAAGGATAAATGATTGCTTGGCCTTCTCTGCTTCTCTATGAGAGCTGTGTATGTTTCCCTTGGAGCTGGCCCTGTTGTTTTTTGGTAGCTGTCACTAATTGCGTTGTTGGCATTGAAAATCCTCCAAGTTTATTATGAAGTAAGATAGATGACTCCTGTTCTGGATGCTTTATCTCCAGACAAAGCAAAGTTTTTACACAAATAAAGCTGTTTAAATTATAGGAATAAATTGCTAATGTTTAATGTCTGATAGGAAGAATAGCAAAAAGGGAGGAAAGGGTACTTAGCTCTGAAGGTTCTGTACCCAATATTGGTAAAATGCAGGATGATGCAATAAACCCTTGATTTGCTTCTGACAGCAGTAATGTGGCTACTGATAGGGAGTAAAATAGGAGAAACTATTTTTGTTTCCTGAAGTTGCTAAAGATTTCCTGTTAACTTTGGTGAAAAGCCTTTTAAAATTTTTTGAGTGTATTTCGTATCAAGTGAATTACTGTTTTGTTTTTTTTCCCCAATTTAATAATAGGAACTTGGGTCTCATCTCTACATCTGTCCATTTGATAAAGTTGCTTCATGGAATACAAATCAAAGAAGAATTGTTACTGACTGGTAAGGCTGGGGATTTTGTTAAATGTGTAGCCTGCACTATATTTTTATACAGGTGGTATGATGTCACTTTGCTGATACATTTGTTTTATAAATAAACTTGATTCTTTCTTGAATTGCAGTTAAGAATCGGCCCACTCTTAGACTGCTTGAAAAAGGTCTCAGCCTCAAGTCTAGTTCAGCTGTATTTTCACTGAGCTGTTCCTTATAGATTGCTAAAGGAAAGAAATGTGGATACTCTTTAATATGAAGCAGGATATTTGGTTTTATAAAAGGAAAAGTTCCTGTAGTACCTCTATTCAAAATACATTCTGCTGTTTTACTGTCTTTTTATTTGCTGATATTTGAAATAATTTATGTGATTCCAGGAAGCGAATTTGGGCTGTGACTTTTTAAGAATGATTTTTAATTTTCATTTGGGTACCATGGTTGCTGGCCAGTCAGGATGCTATCTGCCAAGAATTAAGTACTGATTTGAGTAGTGTTCACATTTCCTTAACAAATGAAGATTTTTCTTTCAGTGCAGTGAAGAGAACATGTGACCATGTTACTCTTCCTCCCTAGTGGTCGTTATTGCTGCTCATTTCACTGGATATTAAGGGTTTTCAGTAATTCTCCTCACAATCTCTGTTTCCCGGTGTGTGCATGTGGAGCTTTACACATTGTACTCCAGCTGTGACTGTCTGTGGTTGCAGACAGTAAAGCATGTTTGTTTTCTTGTGTATCTGTTATTTCTTTCCACTCCTGTTCCTCAGATGAGGTTTTTTACTGCATTTCTGCTGGTGCTTTTCTGTTGTTTTGTGAAATCAGGTGAAACAGCTGTCATACAGCTGTCATACATATATAACTTAAACACCTTTATGAAGTTGTGAGGGAGCAATGAAGTCCAGGAGACTGGGTTTCCTTTTGCTGCTATGTTTGGCTCAAAATGAAGCCCTGTGGGCATGTGAGGGTATTGTGCTTAAGCCAGATTCACTCTTGGACCTGTTGGTGGAATCTTGCTGCTGGGGAAGGGTTGGTGATGCCAGCACAGCCCTTCAGTGTGGGAGGAGCTGAACTCTAAGCTCTGTGGGTGGCAAAATAGGGCTTGCTCAGTGGCCCTAAAGAGGGAGAACTGATGGCACACAGGAGTGACTTTCAAGCCATGTTACAGGAAGGACTGGGAAAGGTCATGGAGGGCAAGTGTGTCCTGCCCTACAGTTGTGAACTGCTTTGCAGACCAGCAAGATAAAGGAAATGTGATGGGAGCCAAAATGTTGCTTTTGTCCAGCCTGTCACTGTTGCTGCTGGGGTCTTGGAGAGCAGTGGGCTCAAAATGCTGTGCTGGGAAAGTGGGCTTGCCACCTTCAGCCCATTCAAAACATCAGGAATTGTGGTGTAAGAGTACCACCTGCCAGAGGGGCTGCCCAGTACCTGCAGGAGAGGGAGCAGGATGTGCTTGTTGGATACAGGCATGGCCTGAGGTCTTCCTTTTGGCTTCATGACTGCTGGCCTGTTCTTGCTGGGCTGTCACATGGGTGTGCTGTTCTTTGCTCATGGGTTTGAAGAAGGAGAGGGAATGCTATTAAGCAAAAAACAAAGGGGGTAAAACCCAGTAATTTGATTATCTGGTTCAGGTACTTTTTCCTAGCCAGAGGATGGTATAAAATCTGTTTATCAACATTGAATAGAGGGGTGGCATTGACAAGGTGGTTCTTAGCAGGATTTTGGTAAAAGTTTTGTGACTGTTACTCTACACAGACATTCAGTAAATACATCTGAGTTATAACTAAGATTTGCTGTACTGACCTGGGGTAGGTGTTTCATTGATGCTGTAAGTAGCACTGATCTCCTTGGGGAACCTCTGTGATGAGCATGGCTTATGTGTTCCACGAATGTTAGTACAGCAACAAAAAAATTGTAGGCAAGCAAATGTTGCTAATTCCTTGCTGAGTGATCTGATGAACTTTGTTGTAAGTGGAAATTAATCTAGTGCCTAGAGCCCCAGTTCCTTCTGCAGGGTTTACTTCAGAAGCTAACAGTTAAATTTGACTGTGGGTTATTCGTTGAACTGAAGCGAATTGCTAAATTGGACTTGGAGAGCACTGTTGAAACAAAAGAGACCCATGAAATTAGTAAATGGTACTGTGTTTATTAACTGTCATTCTGTTTCATGATTCTCCTCATGTTTCATATAGGAAATCAGGTCACAGGGCTAGAGTAGCGTGTGTATTTTGTTGTTGCAACTAATTAGGTGTTAAGTGGAGTATTTCAGGTTGTTCATTTGGGTGTGTATCATTTCCTCCCTCAAATGGCTGCTTAGATTAGATGATCACTCTTGATGCCTGTGTATACTCTTAAGGTTTTTAAAATACCTTCGTGTTGCTTCCATAGCAATGAAGTACAAGGAGGAGGAGGTAAGACTGTACTGCAGGGTGAACAGCACTAAATAATGTTTCAGATCATATTCCTGTGAAAAACTCCCAGAACAAATCATTGTAGGCTAAATAAACTTGAAGTTCCAACATTACTGTATTTACAAAGATGAGGCTGAGAATTCTTTCTGCAGACTGAAAAATTCATTTAACCTGATCTATGGCAGGTCTGCACTCTAATCCATTGGTAGCTGTTAAGATGAGTAAGTAAAGTGGTGTGCTATTTTTTGTAAGAAAGTTCAGTGTAGTACAATCTCAAACCAGAAATGAAATAAAAGTTTGTATTCTTTGGCCACTGCTGTGACCACTCTGATGGCTCATGATCAAACAAACAAAAAAGGAGGTGTTGTGCAAAGTGGTATGACTAAAAACTGTTGCTAATATTTATTCAAATAAATCCAGACTCCTTTGCATCCTCTCTGCTAGGAGTGATACTTTAAAAATAGTTGTCCAGGGGTTATATACATGGTTAACTGGACTCCTCAATTCAGTATATTTACTGAAACAACTCTACTGCATGTTTTCACCATAACATGTTACTTTTTCTTTTTTTCAATGCTTTAAAAATCGAAATAAATTCCTGTATGTTTGTAATACTTGTCCCAGCCAGCTGTGGAAAAAATTACTGTTTTGAGTACATGTTATACTACTAAGGCAATGGGCCAGAATCCTTGAAGTTGAGTTGGAATGTCTGTCCTGAAATAGCTCTTTCAAGCTTCAGGTAGGTTGAAAAATAGTAAATTCATACATACAGCATTCAGAGTTTGTCCAATCCCATGTACAAGCCAGCTGTCCCTGTAATAAGTGTCTCCTTTTTTTTTTTTTATTTTAATACTTGCATTAAAAAAACACAAACATTTTTAGTCCTTTCTTTTATGGTATTGCTACAGTTAGCTGTTTGTCCCCACTCTTCCTCCTTGCTTACTTCCCATGTTACTCTGAGTTGAACTCCAAAGCCTAGTTTTGTTTCTTGCAATTGCTTACATAGTACATCTGTGGTAATCTAAGCCATTCTTAAAACTAATCTTTCTTACAACTAATCTGTCTTGAGCAATGTTTCTTTTGTACTACTTGGAGGAGGGAACCTGCTCCGTGGAGTTGCATGAAGAAGCCAACAGCTGGATGACTGCTGTTGGAGGTTCACAGGATCACAGAGTCACTGAGGTTGGAAAAGGTCTCCAAGACTATTGTGTCCTGCCTGTAACTGATCCCCACCTTGTCACCCAGACTAGAGCACTGAGTGCCACGTCCTGTCATTCCTTGGGGTCTCCACCACCTCCCTGGGCTGTCCCTGCCAATGCCTGACCATCTTTTGGGTGAAGAAATCCCTCCTGTTGTCCAGCCTGACTCTCCCCTGGCACAGCTTGAGGCCATTTCCTCTCATCCTGCCCCTCCTCCCTGGGAGCAAAGCCCAAGTCCCCTGACTGCACCCTCCTGTTGGGGAGTTTTGGAGAGCCAGAAGGTCCCCCCTGAGCCTCCTTTTCTGCAGGCTGAGCCCCTCCAGCTCCCTGAGCTGCTCCTCATCAGTCTTGTGCTCCAGACCCTTCCCCAGCTCCATTCCCTTCCCTGGACATGCTCCCGGCCCTTCAGCATCTTCCTTTTAGGTAAAGGGCCCAGAACTGGACAGAGGATTGGAGGTGCCTCAGCAGTGTGCCAGCAGAGGGAACAGTCAGTCCTGGTCCTGCTGCCAAACCGTGGCTGGGACAGGCCAGGTGCCATTGGCATTCTTGCCCACCTGGGTACACCTGAGCTCATGTTCAGCCACAGCTGACTAACAGCACCAGGTCCTTTCCTGCTGGGCACTTTTCAGGGCTGATGTGCAATGATGCTAAACAAGGGATTAGCAGCTTGTAGCCCTTCTACTGGGCAGCAGTAAGAATTACCTGTGACAGATCATTCACACCTTCTTGTAAATGTGCTCTGTGTTCTTACTGCTCCAGCAGTCCTCCCTCTTCTTTCTCCAAGGGATATAACTTCTCAGTCAAGGAGAGAAAAATTTGTGTGCTACGCTGCTTGGACAGTATCTAAAGACTGGACTTTGCCCCAGTGTTCTTAAAGCTATACATGCTGAAAGTCTAGGAAGCAGATGATTGTGAAAGGAGGTCGTTAATGTAATCTTTAGATGACAGAGCTTGGATATTCCTGGGGGAAGACAGACAAGATGATAAATGCTGCCCCCTTTGGGCAGTTCAGAATTAATTTGGATGGGGATTGAAGATGCAGAAACTGTACCTGCTCATGCAGAAACGCTACATGCAAGAAGGTCTTTTATGTTTCTTAACGGATTTGAGACCACAGTCTTCCAACAAATAGCTAATAAGATACTCAGTTTTTAAGTCTGAAGGAAAACAGGAATTCTCTGCAGGATATAGATTTAATGGAATTTCTAAAGTACCCTCTCTACATCCCTTTTGTTTTAGTTATTTTTTTTAATCAGATGAGTCTCATAACAACCCTTTTTTTTTCTGCTGTGGGTACAAGGACCAAGAACACCGGCCAGAGAGCAACTCATGAAGCTGCCAGATGAACTTTAACTGAACTTAAAGCAGACCCAGATCTCTTAAGAGCTCAGAAGTAGTTCAGTATGTTTGGGATCACAGCAGCCGTAGGAAATATCCTTGTCAGAGGCCCAAGTAGAAAATCTCCTTCACTTCACAGCATGTGTCTTGGTTTGGTTGTGGGGTTAAGTTTGGGTGGTTTTTTTTTCCTTTTTCCTATGGCAAATCTTAAGCTTTCCAGTGGAATCCAGCAGACCTTTGGGAAGGTACATTGAGGTTTGTCGAGATGATGGATCTTTAGATTCCAGAATATGAGAGCTGGATTTAGGATCCCTCTCCAAAATCTGGAAAAACCCCAAAGGATAGCTCTGTGTCTCCTTGATAAGTTTCAAGCGAGGACATGCCTGTTTTGCAGCAAGCTCATCTTCTATGGGCAGTGTCCCAGTCTGATCCTTTCATTGATTCCCACCCCAGCTTGGACAGAAGGAGCTTTAAAGTTTTTGTTTGTAAACAGATCTTCTCAAACGTTTCACCACTTCAAAATACTGCTGATGCTGAAGAATGCTGTTTGAATTCCAATATAATTGCTTAAAAATGATTTATCTGCCAAAATACATTTCTGTCCTCTCAGGTGAAAAGGCACTGAATGCCTCGTAGCTGCCCTGCGTGAGACAACTTGTTGTGCAAGTTCTCTGAATGAGGTGATTGTGCTCTCTGAGCAGAGCTGGGGTCTCAGCTGCAGTGCTTGCCTGAGAGGTGCTCCCGGCATCCTGCCAGTATTCCTCACGTCCAGGCTGCTGGTGATACTGACCTGGCTGTAGAGCAGCTGGCACAGGTATTGTTATTGCTGTGCTCATGCCAGGCCTCCACAGTCTTTAGGGGTTTTAACCACCCAGGGAAAGCTGTGTAAAAATGTGTTAACCTGAGAATCACAGAATCATGGAATGACTGGGGTTGAAAAAGACCTCCAAGACCACCATGTCCGGGCTGTGACTGATCCCCACCTTGTCACCCAGACCACAGCACTGAGTGCCACGTCCTGTAATTTCTTGGACACCTCCAGGGATGGGGACTCCACAAACTCCTTGGGCCATCCCTGCCAACGTCTGATCAACTTTTGGGTGAAGAAATTCCTTCTGATGTCCAACCTGACTCTCCCCTGGCACAGCTTGAGGCCATTTCCTCTCATCCTGTCCCTACTCCCTGGGAGCAAAGCCCAGGTCCCATGACTGCACCATCCTGTTGGGGCGTTGTGGAGAGCCAGAAGGTCCCCCCTGAGCCTCCTTTTCTCCAGGCTAAGCCCCCCCAGCTCCCTGCGCTGCTCCTCATCAGCCTTGTGCTCTAGACCCTTCCCCCGCTCCATTCCCTTCCCTGGACATGCTCTCAGCCCTTCAGTGTTTTTGGGGTTTTTTTAGGTAAAGGGCCCAGAACTGGACACAGGATTGGAGGTGCCTCAGCAGTGTGCCAGCAGAGGGAACAGTCACTGTCCTGGTCCTGCTGCCACACTATTGCTGGGACAGAATTTTTTTGGTTGAGATTGTTAGGAGCCTGTGTTCATGTTATAGGGACTGCTGGGGATCTCAGCCAAAACCTGTGTCCAGGTGTGCTGCCTGTCAGAGACAGGTTTGGGGTGTTCTCTGCTCATAATTCTTCAAAGTCCAGAAACTTTGGTTAAATTGTAGTGGATTGTAGCTTGAATCTGTGAACAGGAATTTGACTTTGCTTCCAATTTTCTGCCAAGTGTTTAGGTGTAGTTAAACAGCTACAGATACTCTCTTCAGAACAGAACTTAGAGCATTCCTTCAAAAGCAGTGATGAAAGATGACTCTATGTAAATTTTTTAATACTGCGCTTATTACAGTAACTTGAGCATTTTCTGGTAGGATATTCAGCAACATGAATATCATATGTCTAACACCTGTTCATGCTTCCTTTTGTGAGGGAGGATGTGTGGGAAAATATGTGATATTTTAAACATTTTTCAAGTACTACAAATGCCATGTTCTTACAAGGGAGCTATAAAGAATGTTCCTTTCTTTGAGCTTTTTTTCTCCACCCCCCTTTTTTTCTCTTATTCCCTCTCTCTTCTCTCTCTCCATTTTCCCTCTCACCCTTTTCTTTTCTCTTCATTGTTCTCTTCATTTTTCTCCTTTTTTTCTCTGTCCTCTTTTTTCCCTCTGTCCTCCTGTTTCCTCTCTCTTATTTTTCTTGTCCTTTTTCTCTTCTCTCCTTCTTTTTTCCCTTATCCTACTTTTTTCTCTCTCCTTTTCTGCTATCTTATTTTTCCTCTCTTCTTTGTCCACCAGGCCCATTAATAGTACCATGGGTTCAGCCTCAGTCAGTGTTGTTGAACTACTCCAGGTGTTTGGACCTTATTGATTCTCATGCATATTTTTCTCTCAGTTAATGAAAACCCAGTTGCTTTTGACCCATTGGTGCTTTATGGGTTGCTCATGGTCTGGGAAGAAAAAGTGTTTTTTAATCCATCATTGTGGAAGAGAAGCACTCTGCAGAAGAGATAGCAATGAGTAACCATTGAATTCAGAACTCTGTATAAATAAAAATGTCACTCCTTCATAGACACTAAAAATAAATTTAAAAATCATAGGGATATTCACGTGCTTCAAAAATGAGATGTAAGGGACCTAGGCCTATCTATAGCTTCCAGACTGTTTCTTGGAAAAGCCAAGCATTTCATCTTTGATGAAGTAAGAAGACAAAAGCTCCCCTGAGGTCTGCAGGAGAACGTCACACGGCTGAGCAAAGAAGGATACTTGATTTCTTCATAAGCTTTTGAAGGTGAAGACATGCTGGGTTTTAAAAGCAACTGAATATCAGCTGTAGGTTCTCATGTAGTACTAGAAAATCACATTGACATTTTGTTAGGAGAGATCCCTGAAATGAATGGCAAGAGGAAATAAATTCCCAACAGCTACATTGGGTACCTTCTCAGTTCTAAGAAGTTGTTAATTCAAAGTACTTTCCAACGTTTTACAGAAAAGGAGATACTTAATCAAATGTTTTTGTTTTTCTGAAGAAGAACATGAGTAAAACAGAGTTAAATTGTTACATTTGCAAAAGTAGTCCTGAAAACAAAAATGGGTAAATACCAGTGAAATTATTGCTGCTTTTTCAAGAGGTTGTAGGGGAAACAAAACTTTCAGTTCCATCTTCACTCAGTGAAAAAAAAACCCCAGGAGATGTTTCTTTACTCTGATTTTTTCCATTTCTGCACTGAAGGACTGGCAGTTTGGAATTACAGTGGAAAATCAAGACTGGCTAATTTTGAAGGTAGAGAAGAGCAGGGGAAGGAAATGCTTTCAAACCTGCCAGGGCACACTGAGTTGGTTTTCCTGTGTTCCTTCTTAAATGGACAGCCATGTGTCCTTAACTGTTTACTGTTTCTTGTCAATATTTATTTATCACTTTATTTATTTTCTTCCCCTAAAAGGCTTTGGTCCCCTTAAAAAGACTCTTTTGGCAGTAGGAAAATGAGCTAGAAGTAAATACTTGGACTTTCGGGAGTGTATTGGAGTGGGACCTTTGCAGAACCAGTGAGTAGAAAAATCTGGGCATTAAGACTTAGTTTGAAAGTCTGAGTTTTAGAGGCTTATGTACTGGCATCACAGTCTAGCTAGTTTTCACCTATTCTTGAAATTATTTTAAATGCCTGGTCATTCAGCAAAGTATTTTAAATCAGCAGGAAAGAGGAACAGTGGTCAGTTATGGAGGAGCCTAAATGTTCTTTAATGAATGCCAATATTGACCAAAGGAGTCACTCTCATCTTTTGTGCTTCCCTTTTTTCTCTTGTCCAGTATTTTTCATTCTTCTGTTTTATTCTCTTAAAAAAACTGCATTTTGCTTTCGCTTCTTTTTGTAGTTCTTTAATCATGTTGCACTGAATGGTTTCATTTCCAAATTACTGCTAATGTTTTCTATATAAAAATTAGTATTTTAAAACATGCTTGAAAAGTGTGTTGGAACACAAGTAGTGACTTCTTGGTAGACAGACATCATAGCAGAGCTCACCCAATGCATTTGGGAAAGTATTGCCAAGTTTTATTGTCTATAAACAAGGTCTGTAACTGTCTCCAAGTGTCTTCACACAGACTTGTGTATAGGGATTTGGAGAAGGTGTAATTTCTAAATTGTGTCCTGGAGACTCTCATAGACAATGACTACGAAATTTAAACCAACGGGATTAAGGAAGGATAGTTAATCTTGACTCTCTTCCCACGTCAGTGCCCTAAATATTTATATGTGAAGGAGAAGGCATACTGTTTTCTTGGAGATTTTGGGAGTGTTCATGACCAAATACAGTAAATTATTGTGCTGCAGATTTTTTGTACAAGTCATGTTTTTTGCCGATTTACGTGGAATGAGTGAGTGATTATAAAGCTTGAATCATTTTACCTGTCATACAGTCATCATGAACTGCTGATAGGTGATGCTTCTCAATTTAGGTTCACATTAGCTTTTCTTTTGAGGAAGAGGGAGAAAGCAGTTCCTGAGTGGACCCACAGTCCATAGGATTAATTCCCAAAAAGCAGCATGAAAGAACATACCTCAGTTGCATGGAAGAAAAGAGAATTTAAAAATCTGCACTCCCATTTATTTTTGTATTTGGGGTTTCCTTTTGCTTACAGATAGCAAAATTAAAACTATGTATGTATTACAGCTTGAATAAACCAGCTGCTAACTTAAACAGACTTTTTTTAGACACAGGAGTAGAGGACAGCCCTGACCTTAAGAGTTGCCAGTTTCAATGTGTAATCTTTGCTTTGTCTGTTAGGATTTTTATATGGGGGACTGGTGCCAATACTTTGCTGCCACTGTTAAAGTAAAAACTATAATTACATTGTCAAAATAATATTTATAGTATTTTCGGGGAATAATTGTGGGAGTGTGACGAATATATTATACTCATCAAACTTTTATGTAAACATAAGCATGAGTTTTTTATTTGAGTTATTGGTGTTGTTTTTGGCCTTTGTGTTTTTCCAATCTGTAAAAATAATATTGGGATTTTCATGGTCTCCAGCATTTGCAGAGTGTGTGCCCTAACAATCAGTTGATACACTATCTGGTAGGACTAAACTGCTAGTTGCACTTGTATTGGGATTTTGGTTTCGTGTTTCCATAGCTTAAGAAAATCCTCTGTTTTTTTGAGTTTTGCTATCCCCTAATTACTATAGCTCAGAGCATTTTACTACTTTAGCAAACAGGAAAGTTTTAAGTAATTGGTTTTTTCTTTTGTACCATTTGGGTTTTTTTTTTTTAATTGTTGTTGTTCTTCCTTTGTGTTTAGCTCCTTTTTTTTTTTTTTTTTTTTTTAAATGAGTCTGAGTTCCTCTTAAAAGTGAGTGTGAGCATCTCCGAAAAAACATATATGGTAAGAAGCAGTTGTGAGGTTTTCTAGCAATAGGCAACTGTCCCTTGGCTGGTTAAAGGTACAGGCAGAACTTGCTGCTGGGCAGTGGGAAGTTACCAGATGCACAGATGCTCCAGTCCTGCCCTATGCTGTACTTTTGGTGAATATTGCCACAGATATTTAATGAACTGTCTTCAGAACACCTACAGCAAGGATTCAGGCTGTGCAACTTCATGTTCCCAAATCATGTCAACCTGGTGTAACCTGTGGGCAAGAGAATTCTCTTGGTTCTCTTAGTTTGGTCCAAAATTCATTGAAGGCTGTGGAAAGACTCTGACTTGGGTGGGTCTTGGTTCGGGTCATTGTTCCAAGGCTTTGTGCTTTCGCCTTTTTGCAGAAACTGCAAAACAGAGAACCAACCTTTACACTACTTCCAGCTGTCTGCAAAAGAGCCAAACCTGGACCAAGAGCACTCAAACTGATGAGTTGTCCTGAGTTAGCAAACACAGAATTCTCCTTAGCTCTTGTGCATGTAGTACTGGCCCTGCCTGCAGTGGTTAGCTCTTCTCCCATTCACTGGGAGTTCCCACACTTTAGATCTTGCACAGTGCATACAGGCAGAGCTCCCTGTGCCCTGCAGGTCTGGGGTATTTGTGTACATCCGTGTGATACAGCAGGAACTGGGATTTTGAGTAAATCAAAAAGAAAATCCCAGTGTTTTCAACCTGACATGTCTGTGTAATGTTGGCTGTGACTTCTGGTATTAATGTGGGAACTTGACGCATGCCTGAATTTCTTTTTTCATTTTTTAACATTTGGAGTGGAGTGGGGCTTGAGAGAGTCTAGATCCATTGAAGAAGGGCATTGTAGGATCTAGTGTAGGACCAGGGGCTACTTAAATGCAGGAGTTTCTTATCTTAAGGGCAAAAAGAAAAAAAAAAAAAAAAAAAAAAAAGGGAGTGGGGCTTCCAACTTCCAGCAGGGCTTGGATCTTCATTATTACAGGCAACTGTAGTTATAGGCTCTTGTGTCCAAATACAGTAAGCTCCATTTTGCTGTGTTTATCCCTTACTAGTTTCATGGAAGACTCTCATTTTAAAACCTTTTCCTAACTCTAGTCTAAATGTCCTATTGTTTGAATGCAGTGATTCATGGTAGTGGTTTTTTTTTTCCTACTCTGGGCTTGATTCTGTCCTTGAGTCTTGCTGCTTCTGCATTAGAGGTCTGATTTAGAGTCACTGAATGACCTGGGTTGGAAGGGACATTAAAGATCATCTTGTCCACACCCCCTGCCATGGTTCCACTACGTCAGGTTGCTCCAAGCCCCATCCAGCCTGGCCTTGGGCACTTCCAGGGCTGAGGCAGCCAACAGCTTCTCTGAGCAGCTTGTGCAAGGGCCTCACCACCTTCACAGGGAAGAATTTCTCTCTAATATCCCATCTAACCCTGCCTTCTGGCAGTGGGAAGCCATTCCCTCTTGTCCTGTCAGTCCAGGCCCTTGTAAATAGTCTCTCTCTGTTTAAGCTGTGCTGAACTTAATTGTTTTATTGACTGTGTATATGTGAGTATAAAAGTGTTTTATTGCAGCAACATGTGGAAGCACAATTTGAACTACTGACCAGATCCTGCCTAATGAGGTTTGTCTGTCAGGTACTGATGACACGGATGGCACTGGAAGTAGACTTTGAAATAGTGATTAAAAAGCTCGTGCTTTCCAGCAGTTTGATACTTGTTGTACTGCTGGTCAAAACTGGCCTTTTCACTGTACTCATGGAAAGATGTTTTGATTGCTGTACTGGGAGGCAGAGGCAGTGACTGTCTCAATGTCAGTTTAAATAATTTTGCTTTTTCTAGGAGAGAGAGTAACCTGGGGAAATATCCCTAAGTCAGAACAATTAGTAGGTCAGTGGGCTGCCCTGGTCTCGTTGCTGGTACAGCTTTTAGACAGCGTGTAGAGCTGGTTTGTTTTCCTGCTCCTGCAATTTGGAGGCTTTCTAGTATAGCCTGCCAAGATGTTGCTGATTTATGCCACATGCATAGTGGTTTTATAATGTGGACTAATATCCACTTGGAGCACAAAGGAAATAGGAGTTTGCTGATGTCTATTTAATTAGAATGGTTTCTGGTTACTTTGGTTGAGGCTTGAAATGAACGGTAATGCCTATATTTCTGTGGATCTCTAAATACAGTGTTCTGTAAGTCCTTTCCTTCCTTCCTTGCTCTTTAGTGTCCCCTACCCTACCCCAGCAAATAATGTCAGCAAGATTCATAACGAGGCAGGTTTCTGTTCTACACAAATATATGTGAATCAACCCTTGCAGAAACATCCCTAGATTTAAGATCGTTGCCATTTTTTTTGCAGCAGGGACATTAGGATCTCAAGATAAAGGTGGGAAGAGTGGGGCAAACCTTTTAATTACAGAGAGCTTCCTAAAGACAGAGCATCATAAATTTAATATAGGGAGAAGAAGCTTAACTTTTTTCACACGTGCTGAGAGGAAATATGCCTTCTAGTGTCTCCCACAGAGGTTGCAAGGGGGCTATAGCTTTTTCTTCAGGGAAAGTGAAGATAGAAGGGGGATGGAAAGAAGCTAGAGGAAGATCTGGGCAGAGGGAACAATGAGAGGCATCTGTTGCCTGTTGGGATAAAAATCCAAGTGGTTGTAATTAGGTAGGAGTTACACATGAGATTCTCTCAACCGTTTGATTATCACTGCCATGGCACAACTTCCATATTGTCCAGTTACAGGAGCACTGTTCTGCTGGAAGAGAGGGAGTTGTCTAACCATGGCTTTCCAGACACAAAGCTACAAGACTTCTGTTTCCCATTCTGCAGCACCCTTTTTTGCTAGCAGCTTTGGGCTTGGAGAGAAATGTCTCTCTCACTTTTTGTTGAAAATTTTAGGGAATATTGCCAAGTTACATGATGTGTAGAAACATCAAGTTTGTGAGACACATCAAGTTCCTTGCCTTTCTTCCATCCTCTGGGCATATGCCACGTTTGGTTCAAAAGGGGTCAGAACATGGCAATGAGAAGAGGTAAGCTGCCTTTACAGGTATTAAACTAAATGATAATGCCCAAAAGAGGTTGATGCTAAACTGTTGCTGTACATTAATGTGGATGTGCACGTAAAAATACTAAGTGTAAGTTTGCTTGTAGTTCTGTTTTCCAAAAGGACTGTGGTCCATTTATTAGCCAGATACAGAATATAAATGGTACAAGTAAGTGGGGGGAAGTCTGATACTCTTTCCACAGACGTACAGAAAAATATCATTCAGCTTTTTGAGGGCAAATATAAGCACTTCAGTGGAAATTTTGGGTTAAATGAAACAACATACACAGTATGCTATCAAAAGTAATTGGAGAAATTTATTCATAACTTTGGTTAGTACTTTACATGTTAATAATTTTTTCTTTTTTTGTTTTTTCAGACCTGTACAAGGTATCATGTAGGAGGAGTGTGTCTCAGAGTCAGACACCACTAATAGTGCATAGTGGGTGGCCAGTCCCTTCTTATTTTTCTTGGTTTCCTGGCATGGTTTAAGCCCAGTTTGAGACTCCCCAGTACTTCAAACTTGTTGATTTCACTGCTGCAGGACCTTTAAAGAGACATTGCATTAGATTTAGGCTCAGCTTTTGGGCTGATAGAAGAACAAGATTTTACATCCTAATGTGTGCAGGAAGCTAATAAAGGCAGTTCCCAGGTCTGCAAGCACTTAAAAGTTTTTTACTTCACATAGGAGAGTAATCTCAGGCATGTGTTTTTGCTACTTGTGGGGATGTAACAGGAGTACCATTTCATATGCCTTTGGATTTTTTTTAGATAATTTGTTAAAGAAATGAGCACATTTATGTTTATTTTCTAAAAATGAAACGATACAATTAAAATAACAGGAGATTAAAAAGTGATGGTAGTACTATATTTAATAAGCCTCGTTAGTGCTTTATGAATCAGAGTTGATTTGAAACTGATCTTGGGAGGTCTGTTAAACTGACACTTTCCTTAGTAAATGCAAAAGTAAGTTATTTTTGAGTGTCCCATTATGAGACCTCATTGGAACTTCATTTGCATGAGGCTAATTTGATGTGTAGTCTGATGGTTTCTTCTAATTTATTTGTAACTCCACATTTTTAATAGTGTGGCAAGAATTTTACTTGCCTTTAAGTCAAATTCTCCTTTTAAGTCAGAACAAAGTGTTAATATTTTTCCTAGACATTTATCTTCCAAGAACACAACGGTTGTCCAATCAATGCACATAATGTTCTGTTAAAATTAAAGTTGGCACTTCTAAAGGGAAAGAATAAAAAATAAAGAGTGCGACTTCATTTTGGAGGTGGAGGAGATGGAGGGGAGGGGGAGCAGAAACTTACTAACACAACATTCTTGGTATTCCACAGATGGTAAAAATGGGTTACTAGTCTGCACTGCATCAAGTGCAGTAAGACCAAGGTGGAAATATAAAAGGTAGCTAGACAATAATTTTATTTACAGCAATAAAATACTAAGTACTGTTTTAATAACATTAAATGACAGAGCCCATATATGTATTGTACATTCAATTTCAGTAGTCTAGACAGACTGTTTTCCAAGGAAAATACATTTTCATCAGTATTTGTGGTATGATTCATGGTGGTGAAGAGGCAAATAACTCTTTATGACTGGAAGTTGCTTTAACTTGCAGCCACAAGGAAACAAGTCAATGACCGGATGATAGTGGTGGAAACTCTCATTTTATAGTAATAGAGGTCTACACCTTATGCTGAGTTGGAGGTTTTAGTTTTCCGGGACAGGCAGTCAGTCTGTCACAAAGCATTCTGCCATTGTTTACAAACAGCCAGAGCTGCTCTGTGTGACTGCTCACAGCCCACAGTTTAGATTTGAAAAGCTCACAGGCGACTCTAAAAGTGTGCAGGCTCTCAGGAGCCTGGGATGTGGTCCCAGGACTTACTAGGCTTTGTGTCTGCCCCAGTGCAGAGGGGGCACTCCAGCTCTGTTTTCCCTGCATATTACTGGTTAGAGAATTAAGAGAGATGCAAGTTTTTAAGCCTTATGTTTGCAGTCTGTCAAGCAATGTTGTACAGTTTTGTATGTGCTTTGGTTGGTTCTATTTTACATCTCTATTTGTTTTATAACTCCAATAAAGGCAGAGGTTTGTGCTCACAACTATCACTGTGTTGTCTGTCCCAAATAAAGAGAATGGAAATCTCTTGGGACTGTTTTAAGCCTCTACAGTTGCTGTCAAAGTTTTTTGAAATGATTGCTGAGCATGTTTGTGGGCTCCTGTTTTAACCATGTAGAACAGAAGGAAACAAGGTATTGAATTTTAAAATCATAATGCTGAAAGTCTTTGTCCTCAGTACTTCAGGTATTTTAATTTTCATCTAATACACAATCTGATTCTGCAAGTGTGTGAAATGATGTCTTTGTGTGGACTGGAGCATCTCCTTGGCAAGGAAAGGCTGAGGGAGCTGGGGCTGTCCGGGCTCGAGAGCAGCCCCAGCTGAGAGGGGCCCTCATCCCTGTGTGTCCCTGTGAGCAGGGAGGGCTCAGAGCAGGGCCCAGGCTCTGCTCCGTGGGCCCAGCAATGGCACCAGAGGAACGGGCAGGGACTGATGCCCAGGAGGTTCCACCTGGACAGGAGGCAGAACTTCTTCCCTGGGCAGTGACCAAGCCCTGCACAGATTGTCCAGAGAGGGAGTGGAGTCTCCTCACTGGGGTATGCCAGAACCATCCAGACATAAGCCTGTGCCGTGTGCTCTGGGATGACCCTGCTGGAGCAGGGAGGTGGGACAGATGAGCCACTGTGGTCCTTTAGACCATATAATGTAATTGTTAAATGAGATAATGTCAATATAATAATTAAATGAAAAGCATGCGCTAGAGCCTCCTCAGTTGTTCTGTGATAATAAAGAAAGGAAGAAAGGGAGCTGTGATCTTGAAGGTACTGAACTGCTGGAGTGCATTTAAACCATCCTCATACAGGGCCATCAAATATCAGCTGCCTCACCTTTGTCATGGGTGGCCTTGTGTGACTAAATGGTCAGTTTACATGTAGACAAACATTTAGGTACCAGAATTCATTAGGTAAAGAGTCAGTGTTTCTGCTTCTACCCTTTACCCTGTTGTATAAAGAGGTTATTTTTGTAGAACCTAGAAAAGTCTCCTTAAGCCATTGCAGACTGGCTGTGAAAGCAACATGTAATCTGTGTATTTGCTAAAGAACACCAGCTTTTACAGGAGCTATTGAAATCTTGGTGAGGGGAAATCTCTTCAGCAGCAGGGTTGATTTGTGTATCAGAATTTACATCTTAGTACATGCAATTTCACGGTGGTTGACCATCAGGTTAAAAATACTCCTCTTGCCCACACACAGCGTAACCTTTTTTTAAAATTTAGCCATGCTGATAGCTACAGAATTGTTTAAGACAGTTGTTTTTAGCTTTGTGAAAGTCTGTACATTTTTGGGAATAAGTGAAATTGTCTTTTTTTCCTCCTCTTTTTTGTTTTCCTTTTCCCCACCCCCCTTTTGGAAAGCACATGGCTTATTGATTGGATGGCAGAATGGAAGTTTGTCTTCATCAGCATCTACATATTCTTGCTTTTGCTGTAAAGATGTGGAAAGGCCAGGGAAGGAAATTGCCTCAGATTGTACTAGGAGAAGTTCACATTAGATATCAGGGAAAAATTCCTCATGGAAAGGATGGGCAGGCATTGGAATGAGCTGCCCAGGGAGGCAGTGGAGTTACCACCCTAGAAGTACTCACAAAAGGTGTGGATGTGGTACTTAAAAACATACTTTAGTGGTAAACATGATGGTGATAGGTTGATGGTTGGACTCACATAATCTTACAGGTCTTTTCCAAGCTCAGTAATTCTAGGGTTCTGTGATTTCATGATGAAGAAATTCTTACAGAGGAGAAAAGCAGTATTTGTACTGTACAGATATCCAAGCATACTTCAATCATACTTTGCAGCAGTCAAGTCCAACAGAGGTAGAACAGAAAAGAAAAACATGTAAATTGAATGCTAAGAAAAGATTTCCATAGTTTGAAATCCATTACTTCCCTTTTATTGAAGTGTTTGCCTTTTTTAACACACACATATCTTGCTGTGAATTAATGGTTCCAGTTGGATTTTTGGGGAGTTTCTTTTTTAAAGTATAAATACCATAGTATAGATTTGCAATGCTTGTGTCAAAATTCACTGTCCCTTGGGAGCTTCGTGCTAGGCTAATACATTTTGCATGGGGTTATATTTGGAGAGGAGCACTGCATGAGACATTTATGTATCCCAAGACCACCACCTGTGGAGTTCTGGGGGAGATGTTTTGGTTTTTTAAGCACAACCGTAGAGATACTGCTGCGATGTGGTTCAGAGAACATGCTGTGATGAGCTACTCTAGGTGTGGTGTGATGACTTTTCACACCCTTTGTGCCTCTTCATCTGTGCTTTTCTATCTGTGACTGCTGGGCATGGTGTGTGACCTGGACCCTGGACTTTCTCAGCTGCCCTGGGTGCTCATTTCTGTTTGTAGAAACACATCTTCCAAAGTGCTGAGATTCATCGTGTGAGATTACTTGTATGGCAAAACGTTGCATTATCAAGGCATCCTCTTTCTCTGCTTGGTTGGAAATAGATGTGATAGGTTTTGTTTTATTGAATATCCACTTGCCCATACATTGATTTGTGTCCTCTAATTAAAAGAAAAATCTTAAGTCTTACTGGTTGAGAACAAGCTCTTAGTGATGAAACTGGTTTTTTCCATGGGTGCATCCACAGAATTGTCACCTTTTCCTGTATCTTCCTTGTTGGACTCACATACCACTGTTGCAAAAGGGCAGTGTTGGTTTCACAGATACTGAGAGTCCACTGTGTGATTAATGGAGAATTCATAGCTATTTATTACTGTACTATAAATGTGTTCATGGCATTTCCTCTTTGTTACAGTAAGAATNACTTTTTTCTAAGCCCAAGTGATCACTTTTTAGACTTGCTTTCTTGTTGTTCTCAAGAGGACCCGTGCCCAGATCTGTATAGGAAATCTGGCTGCCAGCTGGTACAGCAGCTCAGCACCTTTGTAAGAGACCTAATTTTAGATTTGCAGAACCTGGCAATACTAGCTGCTTCCATATGTATTAGGCTGTTGTTTGTACTATCTGGTAAACTGAATTTGAACATNTCATCGTGTGAGATTACTTGTATGGCAAAACGTTGCATTATCAAGGCATCCTCTTTCTCTGCTTGGTTGGAAATAGATGTGATAGGTTTTGTTTTATTGAATATCCACTTGCCCATACATTGATTTGTGTCCTCTAATTAAAAGAAAAATCTTAAGTCTTACTGGTTGAGAACAAGCTCTTAGTGATGAAACTGGTTTTTTCCATGGGTGCATCCACAGAATTGTCACCTTTTCCTGTATCTTCCTTCCTTGTTCAGGACACCACTGTTGCAAAAGGGCAGTGTTGGTTTCACAGATACTGAGAGTCCACTGTGTGATTAATGGAGAATTCATAGCTATTTATTACTGTACTATAAATGTGTTCATGGCATTTCCTCTTTGTTACAGTAAGAATAGTAACTTTACAAGATCCTGAACTTTTTTCCTTGGTCTGTACAACTTTTTGGACAGAGTAATCTCTAATAATGAAGGTGTAATTGATAGCTGAAAAAGGTCAAGCAAATTTCAGGGAAATATTGGAATACAGTCAACCAACCTTATGTTTCTTTGGGAGACCTTTCTTGTTGCTATATAGGTAATTCACCAAGGGAAATGATACCCTGTTCCTAGGATTTACTGCCTAGTTATTTTTTTCTAGCAGGGAAGTATTTCTATAAAATATCTGCATGCCCATGCTTGCTGTCCTTCAGAAACTCCTTAGTCAGCAGGATGGGAACCAGATGGGTGAGAGAAGCGGAAGCACAATGATGAGCAGAAAATAATAAACCAGTGCAGATGTGCAGGGGGAGAGAACAGAGGTCTTAAGAACTAGAGCATATAATTCAAGATGCATTATGGAGAATACATACATATTTGGGGCTTAAAAAAAAAAATATATATATATATATATATATAAAGTTATTTTTCTCTAAGNATATAAAGTTACTTTTCTCTAAGCCCAAGTGATCACTTTTTAGACTTGCTTTCTTGTTGTTCTCAAGAGGACCTGTGCCCAGATCTGTATAGGAAATCTGGCTGCCAGCTGGCACAGCAGCTCAGCACCTTTGTAAGAGACCTAATTTTAGATTTGCAGAACCTGGCAATACTAGCTGCTTCCATATGTATTAGGCTGTTGTTTGTACTATCTGGTAAACTGAATTTGAACATTTAATTTCAAGTTTCTTTGCCAACCTATTAGCAAGGGCCAGGCTATTGAGAGCTGTTGATAAGGACAAAAAAAAATGTTTTAATTTCATGAAGTCTTTGGGTTCATGCTATTGTTTTTTATGAATTTTCACCTTTTGGTGGCTGCTCTAGGATATTAACTAGTGTGTGAAATATCCATCTCATATTTTAAATCTGTATTGAGAGGAGGCTAACATAAATCCTTTGGAGTAAGGGTAGAAATCGACCATATTAAATTCAGTGTGAGAAATGGAGGCAGAGCTGTTTGGAGAGCTGGCTTTTGTTTTTCTGGGATAGAAATTATGGGACAGAAGGTATTGAGCACATCACAATAGTCTATAATGATTTGTCCAGCTAACCAGAATATAATGTGAGAAGCAAGGACCTGTCAATTAGTTCTTGTAATCACTAGTAGCTGGTGTGTAATACTGAGACAAATTTTGGGTGTAATTCTAAAATACTTCATAAAATTATTTGCATTAGAAGAGAAAATGCAAATATTTATGTACAGTAGCAGTGAAATACGGCACCTAATGCTTCCTGGAGATGGATTCTGCAGTGTGTGTCTAGAATATTGAAGTATGTAATTTTTATGAAATCTACTGATGTTGCTTTGAATTCTTGTTAATATATTTTCTGGATTTCTTTCAGCTCTTCGTTGTAGTCTCCAGTTTCTTGGAAACATTGCAGCAGGAAATGGAGATTCCCAGAATAGCATTTGGAAGTGTGCTTTCCCAGATCTCTTCTTGTAAGCATGGATGCGGGTTTTTTGTCTAGTGTCGTTCTGTGGTTGTATTCAAATCTTTTGTACATGATAGTTGTGTCTTTGCTAGCACCATGAAACTCTGAAAAATAACTTTGGTGAGAATGGGCTGGTTGAGACCATATCCTGTAGATGTTTTTTGTTAGTCAGCCGCAGGAGTCAGAACCTTTAAAAACCTGCTTGTCCTGAACTAACAGTAAATCGATTTAATTTAACAGAAACTGGAAGAAAACTATTTTGAATTATGAGCTTCAAACATAAGCTTTATTTCAGACATGTTTTCAAGTAGTTACACTCATTTCCAAGAACACAGCATTTTCTTTTCTGATGTTGCTGCTGTGCAGATCTGTCAGTATTGGTGGATCAGAGGTAATCTATAAAAGTTCTCTAATCTTCATCTCTTTCAATCCTTCCATCCCCCTCCTAACGTCACCAGAATATCTTCTTGGGGATTTGATGACATACATGTAAGGAAATATTACATAAGCTATTTTGTGCAGACACATGACAGCATTGTTGATGTGTCCAGCCAGATTTTTTGTAGTAAGCTGGTAACAAAAGCACTTTGATTCAATTTGATAATCCTTCTCCGTGGGTTTTTGGAGCCCACTTGTCAGCACTGGGTGTAGGAAGACCTTACAGTAAGAAAAGCAGTTCCAATTTAGCATTAATTTTATAAAATTCCTCTGTGAGTTTGACCTTCAGCTGTGAGTTAGATATTTTTCCTCGCAGGTGACTTTTATCCTTCTTAGGCAATGGCAAACTTGTGGTCCCCTAAAAGACAGCAAAGGACAACTCAGTGAGCTCAGTGCCACTAGCCTGTTTTTCCAAGTCCATTTTAACTTGCCCTTAACTCCTTAATTTCTCTTGAAGGACATGCCTGACCTACAGTGATGAGAAAATTGTCACCTATTGCTGCATGGTCCTGTTCACCTGCCTGAATTCAGAGCGAGTGAGAGAACTGCTGGATCCTGGGAACTTGGCTGTGCCTCTTCATGTCCTGAGAGTCTACAAAGAACAGTTGGATTCTGAGTGGTCGTATGTATTGTTAAATTTCCTTTTTCCTCACCTCTTAATTAGGTGTTTTTCTGGTGTAAATCACTGTATTAAAATGTCTAAACTTCTGACTCCGCAAAGTAGTAAATGAAGATTAACAAAAAATTAGTAGTTTATAATAGAGATAATTTTCAGTGTCGTTTCAATGACTCTTTTGCTTGTTAAAATAAGATGTCTTTTTTTGGTTGAGGACATAGGAGTTTTCAAATCATGGTCTGTTTTTCTTTTTTTAATGAAACGGGGTTCTAGAGTGCAAACTAATTTATACTTGTGTGCTGGTTTGTGGAGATTTTTTTAAAGTTAGCACAGAGTAGTCTCACGGACAGGTCGTGCTAGGAAGACTTGTATGTCTAGTGCTTGTGAGTGCTACATAAAACCTGGGGTTTTTCCTTTTTTCCTTTGTTAACATACCTGTTTTCTACTGCAACATGCAGTCATTTTTATACCAAAACAGGGAAGAATTTTTTTGTGAATCTCTTTTTCATGCTTTAGGAGCACCTAATCAGTGGTTTTATCCCTCTGAACTTCTATATTTTTTGCTAATGGCCGTTTTTGTAAATATTGTTGTCAGTTATGCCTTTGATAAATGTGCTGCCCTACATAACAAGGATGCACATTCAGCTGATTGTTACATCATATATTCCAAGGGGAAAAAAATTGTTCGTATGTTTTTGTAGCATTCTTTTTAAGGTTGTGTTTAAATTCAAAATTTAATGGGGAAGAATTGTTGATGTTTCAGAAGGGATATGGAAAGTCTCAACACAGACTTAAGATGATTGAATGAAAAGTAAATGTCATTTTATAGTTTGCTTTTGAACTGAAAAAAATGACCTGAAATTTGTTTGTGGCTGGCCTTTTTTACTGGCAAGGGCAATTTGCTTAGGACATAAGTAGTTTTCAAAAAGCAAACTGTAAGTTTAGGGTCAGATGATGAGACTTCAGTTTCAAAAGCGACAGACCGAGTCTTTCGTTTTGTCATCTGTCAATAACACACGTGTAAAGTGTTGCTTTTCAAATAATTATCCTGATTGTCCTTAATTTATTTTTATGTATTGAAGATATACTGAAATTTGTTTTGACTGAGATACCAAAGTCATAGTGGTAAGTTTATGTTTTGAAGGTGAATGCAGAATAAATGCAGCATCAAAATAAATGCTGAGGGATGCATTTCCCTGATCTCTCTGGTGTGAAGTAGATTCGGTTGATGTTATGGTGAAAATGTCTTAACCTCCACTGTGGATGTTTGATGTGGGTGGGAAATGGTCTCTTTTCAGGGTAGTCTTGAAATGAAAAAGGGGCAAACTCACACTGAAAAATTGCAGCTGTACTTCAGCTCTCACTGAAGTACATCTACATCCCAATAGGATTGCTGGAAGGAATTTACGTGGCTGTGGCATTTGCAGAGAGCCAATGTCCTGTTGGAAAGGCTTGGGTCTCTTGTGCCACAACTGGCAAAAGTGCACAGCAACCATTTTAGGGTATTATATGTCTGGACCGAAATTCAGATTATTCTTGGAGGTTATGCTCACTGCTTACTCACAAGTGACTGAAATTAAGATGTTCTTGCCTAAAGTTAAAAGTAGCACTTAATTCCTGCTTACCTTCTTGTCTCTGAGCTGGAGAACCTGATTTCGTGTAACAACAAATAAGAAGTGACTGCCACGTGTGTGTTTATTCTTCCTCTTGACTGGGCTTTCTTGCTGTCAGTTGCTACTTTTAGGTATTGGAACTCTTTATTTTAATAACTAGTTACTTTTTGGTCATAGGCAGAACTTCTATTCATTATTTTACTCCCTTTTATTGTGCACTGAAATTTGTGAAATTAATATTCCTCTAAGACAGTATCCAAGCATTCCACAAGTAAACAGCTATGAATCTCAAACTATATTGCAGTTGCTACCATGAATTGCTAGGTCAGAGAGAGGATATCCAGGATAAATGTTTGGATTTAAGGCCATTGGCTGAAATGTAGTCTCTCCCACGGAGTCCTCACTACTCCGTTCAGCCAGCACATACTGGGTTCTCTATTCCTCACCCATCACAGGAATGCAAGCACACCTTTCAAGTCTTTATTTTGATGAGCTGACAGTTCTTTCTCTGTTAATAATCCTATATTCATGTTTAGAGTCTAGTTTCCCATCTTCAAGTTGGAAAAGTCCTTAGGTAAAGTTCAACAGGAACCTCTTCCACAGCAGTTGTGGAGACAGTTTCTATCCAAGGAAATCTGAGATTCTTCTGAGCGGTTCCTCAGAGCTTCTTTTTTAGAGGCAGCAGTTGGTAGCAGAACTTCTGCTGTTCTTCTTCTGTCTGCCATAAACTCCTCTCCCAGTTAAGAGAGAGCAGAGGAAGGGTCTTTAAAGGCTGAATTTGGCTTTCTGGAATTTTCCTGTCACTTTGCCTACTTCTCGGGTTACAAGATGTCTGGTAGAAGGCTAAGATTTTGGGTCAGGAAAGAGGGAATATCTGAGGTGTTGGGAATCTCTGAGGTGTTGGCTTTGCTTCCTGAGAGAGGTGGGTCATGGGAAATAAGATCTCAGTTCAGCAAGTTCTGATTCTAATCAGTGATGGAAAGCCAAGTCATTCACTTCCTAAGCAGTTTTTGAAACAGAGAAGAGCTGCTTTGCAGATCAGCATAGTGGAATTTCTAGACTAAGCATTGATGCAGTTCTAAAATGTGTTTGTAGATTGACAACATAACAAAAAGTTGCCTTAGAACTTGGAAGAATGAGAGGTAACAGTGCTGTGATGCACATCTAAGTGCGTTTCTTGAGTGATACACATCCTGTTAAGTATTTTTGTGGTGTGCTGTGAGCTAAGAAATTGTTAATAAAGGAGGAATTCAGTTTTATAAGGAATGCCCTGGTCAAATTTTGTGTTCAGTTCTTCTGTGATCATGTTTCTCCAGATCAGATGGTCTGAAGGCTCATTTCATTAAGCCTGTGGTTACTTGTCAGCCTCAGAAATGCTTCTATCTCTGCAATCTGTGAAGCTGGAGAATGTAATACACGCATTTAATAAATATTCTAATGATTTAAGAACTGATGCATCCTTCTCTTTCTCTTTTAGAAGCTTGGTCTTCTCAACAGCTCCAGGATTATTTACATATTACTATGTTTGTTATTTTTAACGTTAGATGCTGAATGGCATGTTTAAATCATATTAATTAACATATATTATACAATGTATTTTTACATTGCCACTAAACTTCAGTACAGCTCCTGAACTTGTGTCAGGCTAGCAGTCCTGTAATCTTGAATGCTGAGAGCTCATCTGAAGTTGCAGCTGCTGGTCTGACTCTCAAGAGCAATGATCTGAGGAGCAAATGGTATCTATCTCCACCTGAGGTTCTTCAAAATATTTGTCTGACTGGCAAGTAGCCCTTTGTAGCTGGGCTTGTGGAGAGTGCCCAGAGCTTGCTGCTTTGGAAAGCTGCAAGGTGTATGATGTTACAGAGTGTACTTCAAAGAGTAAGTCTTTGCAAAGACACTAACTCTGCAGAAGCAAGTTTGCTTCCTTTCTGGGATCTGATTTCTGGCATACCCTAATTAACTGATCCTATCTCCTCCACGGTTCTTTGCTGTGCAGTTGTTTTCTAGAAAACATGCTGTTCCTCACAAAGTGAGCTACTGTCTGAGGTTTAACTCAGGAATTAATGCCACCTAACTGTGGTGGAAAGCGTGCTGCTCTGGCCTGGTGCAGCAGGGACCATTCCTCTGCCACCTTTAGTCCTGAAATTTTGTTCTTTAATGTGGGCTTCCCCTTTCAGGGACCGGTTTCTTCTAGTTTGCTCTGCTCAAGATCACAGTTGTGGATTAGCATTCTCTCTAAAATGATTCCTTGCTCATAGAAAGTCTTTAAACCTCTCAGTTCAGTTCAGTTGTTTCCACTTTGTTGCGATCTTTTATTTCCCTTTTCTTCTAGTGTTATTTAGTTCTTTTTGACCTGTTCCTAAACAGCAGCAGATCTGTCTCCTAGTGTCTTACTGGTTTTTCTGCATCTTTTGAGTCTGCTTCTTCCATCCCTCTCTTCCATCTTGTATTTCTATTCAAAGAGATGAGCATGGTTTTCAAGCCCTTATGTGACAGTAATTTATTTTCTGTGTATCTGCCATCTTTCCAAAGTATCTCTAATGATACACAAATTTAATTTTGAACTTTTGATGTACTGAGTTGAACATCAAGAGTCGTAGGATGGTTTGGGTTGGAAGGGGCCTTAAAGCTCATCCACTTCCAACTCCCTGCTGATAGGGAGAGTAGAACTGAACAGCATTTTACTCACTTGATAAGGACAGCAGAACAGAACAACATTTTGCTCTTATCAAATAAAGGGAACAGTGTGGCCTTGGACAAGCAGACAAAACAGCATTCATGCAAAATGCAAGCAGGATGCCAGCTCAGCTCTGCAAGGCTGACAAAGTGGAAATTATGCAAAACAATGATATTGCACTTACTCAAAAGTGGAGGTCAAGGAGCAGCTACCTGAAAGGACACTGGATGTTGAAGGGGAGACTCCCAAAGAACCCCATAAGGACTTCCAATTAGGAGTGCAACTGTGTCAAAATCAAGGAAGTTGCTCATGAATATGTAATCAGTGTGTGATAAAAATTGTGTTCACCTGATGCTCAGGGCACTCAGCTGAAAAAAGGATCCCCTGGGTGCCCAGTGTTGCCATAAAGAATGCCTGCTTTCTGATACTCAGACTGTGTTAGAAAGTTTCTATCGGGCCAATTTCGGTATCAGTGCCATGGGCAGGGACACCTTCCGCTATCCCAGGTTGCTCCAAGCTCTGTCCAGTCTGGCCTTGAACACCTCCAGGGATGGGGCAGCCACAGCTTCCCTGGGCAACCTGTGCCAGGGCCTCACCACCCTCACAGGGAAGAATTTCTTCCTTATATCTAATCTAGAACTACTGTCAGTTTATATCCATTCGCCCTTGTCTTATCCCTACAGTTCCTGGCAAAAAGCCCCTCTCCAGCTTACCTGTAACCCTTTCAGATACTGGAAAGTGTACAAGAGCTGTGAGGTCTCCACATAACCTTCTCTTGTCCAGGCTGAACAGCCCCAACTTGTCATCCTGTCTCCATAAGGGAAGTGCTTCAGTCCCTTTATCAACTTTGTGGCCTCCTCTGGACTTGCTCCAACAGTTTAAATGTGTTCATGTTTAAATATCTTAAACACATAAGCAAACCTGCTCCAGGAGCTGATTCTTGTTCTGGTGCTGCTTGCTTTAAACAGCCACTTCCTACCAAAGGATGCTGTGTGGAAATTGGACATATCCATCCTTTAGGAAACAAAGCTGGAATATAACTGAGTATAACTGTTCAATAACTGAAATGTATTTTCTACTCTGTTTCTGTGTGAATACTGCTAAGGCCTGAAGAGCCCTCTGTTATAAACTCCCATGCAGTTCCAAAGAAATGCTCTATCTTATTTTTTTTAGTAATAGCTTTTCCTAAACACATGCAGAGAGCCTTTGACTCTGGAAAATTGCGTAGTCTTTCAAAAGTTGTTTCTCTGTGTTTCCACATAGGTGTACATCCTCTCCCTCTTGGGTTTGTGTTAATCAGGAGCAGAGTATGTCACACAGTGTAGAAGGTACAGTGTTTAGAAGAGAAACCAACAGAGAATGCCACATGAGATCTATTTTAGAATGTGAACCTGGAAAAATATGTTTTTTTAAAATAATTAGAAAAAAGTAGTACAAAAATTACATTATACTTTATCTTAACCAAGATCAATGTGTGTTCTAAAAGCCGTTTATTTTAGAAATACCTTGGTGGCTCCATTAGAGATGAGAGTATAGCTTGTGTAGTCAGTTTTTTCATGTGTGTACGTGGGGCAGTTCAGCTAATATGGACAGGAAAAACAGGTTGTATTTTTGATTCCTGAAGAACAAAGAACAAAAATCCTTCATTTTAAAATAAGAGACATAATGTGCCTTTTGTCTTTCAGAAAAAATTTATTAGGAGTGTGGTCAGCTGTTTGGCATTGAAGTAAGTTTTGCTGAACATCCACTTTCTCTTTTTGAAACCACAGCTAAATGATTGCTGTAAAGATTAGGATGTGGGGCTACCCCTCCCCAGTTTTTTGCCTTTGGGTTTTTTTCCCTGGTTTATGTAAAGATGTGTGGACAGAAACTGGTACTCCTGTGGCAAGGAGTCTTGCCTATGGGCACAGATTTAAAGGCAAGGATAGAACTCTTCAGTACTGTTCTTTTTCTTTTATTGGAGTGTCTGTGTGGTGAAGAAAGTTTTTTTTCATTGGGCTGGCAACTCAGTTTCTTCTGTCGGATAGTTTAGGATGTCCTCCACCCCTTTCTTCTGCTCTCCAGAAAGTAATTCTTCTTTTAATTCCAGGAAAGTTGGAGTTACGTTGCAGGGTCCAAGTTCAGCTGTGGTTTTAAATAGTACCAACACTTGGAAAAGTTTCCTTAATTTTAGAGATCTGAGTAACTTCTACTTTCTATTTGCAGTAGCATGAATTGGCACAGACTTCCTCACTTTCAAAGCTCAGCCTCATACATTTAATTATCTTGTCACTTCTTTCTTCTTGTGTATATTGTGGAGAGGGGGCAGCAGGAAGTGCTATTAGCTATTCCTAATCATCTTCCATTTTTTTCTTGGTAGCTCTTAAAAAAAATCAGAGAAAAAGATTATTTCAATGTTTCATACAAGTTAGAGTTAATCTCTATTTAGTGCCTTTCAGATGTAGCTGTCAAATTGAGTGGAAGTGTCTTCTGAATCAGAGAAATACTGCATACAATTTGAATTTAGTCTTCTAGACCTGAGTTTACTTGGTGGGGGCTGTCATGGCCAGGAGGGAGGATGCTTTCATTGTGGGAATGCCTTTGGAAGATGGAAGGATGTTCATTGTTGTGCTTGGTTCAGCACAGGAGAGAAGTATTGTCATGTTTGATACTAGGACCAAGCCTTAAATATGGAAATGTGCTGCTTTATTCTCCTGAGCGAGGAGTGCTGGTGTGGGAATGGGGTGAATTATCTCTTTTCTAGTGATTTTACGACAGAACATGTTCCATTTGTTATTAAATAGCTTTGTACTTGTAATGATTTATTTAAATGGTTTTAGTAGGATTCTTCTATTCTTATGCAAGGATGAAATATACTTCTGCTTCTAAAATATGTTCTGATTCCAAATAATTCCTCATGAGGCATATTGCTTTTTTAGCATCTAAAAAGGCTGGTGATAAGAGTTTGAAAGTTGGCTGAAAGTTGCTGAATTTTCTTTACTTTTCTTCAAAATGTGGATGATTTATTACATTTCTTTGTTAAATTGCAGTTAAAAGATAGCTATTTAGTTGTTACTAAATATTTTGGATAGAGTGGCATTATTGTAGGGTGATGAAAAATACTTCTGGTTTTGAGATTGAAAAGGAGGTTGCTGATCAAGTAGAGAATTGCATGTCTTGTTCTTTATACTTGGAAAACATATGTGGGGTTGTCGTCTTCTTTTTCTGAGACTGAGGCAACTGTTCCCTAAATTCACTAATGGGATAAAATCAACTGAATATGGAGCATGACATTTGATGATAAAGCTGATTGCTTACACCCAGCTTTGATTGAAGCAAGCTTAATGGCCATCTGGAATATAGTGAGTGCAAATGTAGCTCATACCACTTTGTCTTGGCTGCTTCTGAACTTCCGTTTGGTACAATACAGCCCTTGTGCTGTTAGAAAGCCTCTGAACATCTCCTCCTGTATTTATCTACTATGGAAGCACTTGATTTTTTTAGGATTTTAACCAGACAATTTCTAGAGTCAAGAAAATTGGCATATTTAACACTGTTCATTTGTTACTGTGTTACGCTTGCATAACAGCTTCAATTTTCACCATTTCCTTCACTAAATTACAGTGGGCTTCAGTTTATTCCAGTGGTTCTACTGTTGGCCCCCAAAGAGTGTTTAAGTCTTCTACCATAGCCTTTTGTGTGCATTTGAAATGCCATGTTCAGTCAGTAACCCAAAACTGAATATCTTTTTATATTTCAGAATTATGGATGATCTTACTTTTCCTCTTCTTTTCCTGTGCCACAAATGAAAAACAGGAGAGCTGAGAGGACTAAAGATAGTATGTTGAATTTGCTGCATCCTTGCTTAGCTACCTCCAAAATTTCTGGGCATGGTGAAGGAGGTTGGAAGTGCTTTACTCCACTGTTAATTCTTCTGTTTTCTCTTGATGATGATGCTCTTGTGCTCTGTTCTTCGTGACACAGTAGTGGAGAAAGTGGGTAAAAGGGACACTTAAATACAGAAGCAGATACTTTGTAGAATCATGGACTAGTTTGGGTTGGAAGGGACCTTAAAGCCCATCTCCTTCCACCCTCTGCCATGGCCAGGGACACCTTCCACCATCCCAGGTTGCTCCAAGCCCTGTACAGCCTGGCCTTGGGCACTTCTAGGGATGGGGCAGCCAGAGATTTTTGTTTGCTGACATGTTGCATCACATCATGGAACCAGAAGGTAAGAATCAGAAATTTTAGTCTAAAATACTCCAAGCTCCTCAAGCAGTAGAGGTCTAGTCCACAGACTGTGCAAAATGTGTGTGAGGAAATACAGGAGCTGAAATATGGGCCTTCCACTTTGCAGTAGTGATCAGGAACATGAACCTAGTAGCAGTATATCTTTTGCTGTGATAATTATTGATCAATTTTTAATTACAAGACAAATAATCAAGAAGGTTTCCTCAATGAAGTCTTAAACATGAAAATTAGGCTTTAAATTAAATAGCCCCAATTGCAAAATGGAAAAATTGGTCTTCTTGTGTCTTGAAATGCACTTTTTACTCTACTGCATTGTCAGCTGAAATTTGTACATTCTTAGGCCAAGTTCTGTGTTCTGCACACCACTGATCTGTGCCATTTTCTTCTGCAACTGCACACAAAACTCTGTGGTTCTACTTAAATCCATGGGAAGTGAAGTTGGTTGTGATGATCCTGAAGGTTTAACTGTGGGTGGCTGTGAGTTGTTGGTTCAGGAGCTGTGGAAGAGTTGCCCTTGACTGCCCTGCTGATGGCTCGATTTGGGTGTTGGAGCTGAGTCTGCGCGGCTCAGTTGGAAACATTCGTGCTGCTGACTTTGGGCGAGTCTTCGTGTTCTTTGAAAGTTGTATTGAAAAACTCTTCAATCCATGCTACACTCCTCAGCATGCCAATTTTAAGTTGATGATTCCTTACACCTCTGCATATCTTTTTCATGAATGAATGTGCAAATATCAGTAAAAAGAAGTGCAGTAGAAAACGGTTTTTCTTCGTCCCCCTCTTTTTTGTCAAGTTTTCAGTAACTGAAACAGATGCTGGCTAGGTCCACATTTACAATTAGAAATGTAATAGCTATTAATCTTTTGGACCTCTTATTCTTCTGTTTGCCCAATTGGCATTGAGTACTTGTCCAAGAAATACTTTGTTGCAGCTGGAAGGCCTGGTTGTGATATTCTCATTAGCTGTGTAATAGATTATGGCTATGCAAAATAAAGGTTGTCAGCAAAGGGAAAACTAGGGAGGAGGTGGAGGGAGTATTGAAATTGCTTGGGTTTAATATTATTTTAGCTGTTCTTTCTCTGTAGCTTAATCAGCTCAGAGAATACTCTGAGACTTAACTTGTAATTATTGTAGCCTAGACATGCTACTTTAAAAATGCATTGTCAAATTTGTGTGTACCTGTGCGGCATAAATATCACTGCTAGTGCTCCTGGGGATGTGATTTGAAGAGCTAAATACTATTACCTATTTTGTGTTTTTTCCCATAATGCTGGGAGTATGAGTCTGGGTTGAAATTAAATGACTGTCACTTGCTTTGGACTGCTGTGGATGGTGCTTGGGAAAGCAAACGGTGTAAATACTGGCATTAGCACAAGACCAAGGCTGACTGTATTTTCCAGAGAAAGTACAAAGAAGAAAGAAGGAGCCATTGCCAGTTTTGGATAGATTGTTTTTTAAAGAGACTCTTTTTTGAGGAGGGTTGGTATCATACCTCCCTTGAAACATTTTGGTGAAGAGAAAGAGGGAACCAGTGGCCATTTGTTGGTCATTTGTTGGTCTTTTTGTATTCCAGATGGAAATCCCGAATATGGTGTGAGAAAGGGAAGGCAGTGAAAGGAAGAACAAAGCTTGATAATTTATACAGAATATACTTCATTGTATTTTGACTGGCAAGATCCTTGTGTTAAAGTTGGGGGTGTCTTGTGTAGGGCCAGGAGTTGAATTTAGTGGTCTTCGTGGGTCCCTTCTAGAATGTCAGACTCTATGGTTCTGTATCTACCTGCCTTGTAAAGCAAGGACTTAGAATTGGTTCTCAGCTTAGGTCTCTATTACACAAGGAGGGTATGTTTTTGAAGTTCTGAAAAGTACTCTGCTGCCTTGCATCAGACAGAGAAGCTCCCATTTGTTTCAATGCTTTGTCAGATTGCCTTTTTTAAAGAAAAGTCAATATAATATTTGGGCACTTTTTTGACGGTTTGGGCTTACAGACAGTGTTGTGATGAATAGAACAATAATTTTCAAGCTTGAACTTTGGCTTTTTGCTTAGATGCATAAACCATTGGATGAATGTTTCATTGTTTGAGTTGTGGTGTATATAACTGGCCTAAGACTCCAGCCAGCTTTCCTTCAAACATGAGTGTGCTGAACTGATGAGAAATGGTCATCACTATGTTAGGGAAGAAACTGCAGGACATCGTGCAATTATTTTGTGCCAGTTTGTATCTATTAGCGAGTAGGACCAAAAGCACAACACACGTTCATCTACAAGTAAAACTAATCAGCACCATTTGGAGTAAAAGTGGATACTGCTTTTACAGCACCAATAAGACTTTCTTTTTCTTTTCCTTTAGGTTCCTGATTGTTACAGAACATTTGCTGAAATGTCCAGAGCTGGTAAAAGCCCTCTATGCCAAACTGAGCAATCAAGAAAGGTAACCCCAAAACCAATGCGGCTTTTAGTATTTAGCATTCCATATAGAGTATCCTGTTCACATGATTGAAAAACTGTGTGGTTTCATAGTTGGCACAAAATCTCTAAATACATGTTTCTATGTCAGTAATGGTTTTAAATTGGTTGGTTAACATTACAGCTTAGCCACAACTGGCAGTGATTTATGTAGGGTTGCAGAATCCAGGTTGGCGCCATTACTCGGTAAAGAAATACTTCGCACACAAAAAAGGACAGGATTTCATGCCTGGGTCTTGATTTCATAAGAGCACCACGCCCTGCAGAGTTTTACAGCTTGATTAGAAATGTCCTCAGCTCTTCATACTTCTGTTGTTATGTCAAGAAATTAAGAGGAAGCCTTTAAGAAAGATGGAAGTGTGTCTCATAATGGTTAGCAGAACCTACAAAACATAGATGAGCAGATGCCTGTGATTACTTAATCTTTAATATTTCCACTGTTGAAAAGCTTCAACAAACCTTCACCTTGAAGAAGCATTGATAGTTTTCCTTCAAGTGTTTGAGTAAATGTGTGCTGAATTGATGGGAAATGGTCACCGCTATAATGGAAAAATGCTCATTGCTTTAATAGAGAATTGAGGAAGTTTAAAAAAGATATTTTGTCAAGACAATCAGATTTGGGAAACACTGCTAGAATTCTGCTGCTCCAACTGCTTGAAGATTTTGTGGTCTCATTTATGTGTTTAATGCACCTACGTTTAATCCACCCAGGGAAGCTGCAAGTTCCTCTCTAGTTTTTGCAGGTGAAAGACAAAGCGCTAAATAAAACAGTGCCTTTGCATTTTTTCTGGTTTGTGTTGTTTCCAGTGTTACCACAGATGAGGGTTCAGCCACTGATTGGAGATTATAAGAAAACTGAAAGGATATCAGACAAAGAAAGAATATGCAATCAGTTTGAACTGATTTTGATATTTAAAGAAAATATCATTATTGTACAGGGATGGGATTGGAATGGTAAGGAGGGAAATAATGTTTTCCTCCATAATTCAGGATGTTGGGTGTTGGGTGGCCAGTGAGGCTGACCAAGTGCTATAAATGAAGAATGGACAGATGTGGTATTGAGGTGTCTAGGGAAGGCAGCTGGAGCTCATGAATATATGGTAGCCCTCAGTTACAGTATCCTCTGTCATGCACATTAAATACAGGTAGTTTAACTGTGTTTGCTGAAATGAAATTAGCTGTGCTGAGGAAGTTTGCAAATATGCCCATTAGTGGTGACTCCCAAAGCTGGCAGTTGCCTGGGATGCCCAGAGTGTACATGGCTATGTAACCACAGTTACTTGCACTATTCACAGTATTTGCACTATTCAAAGTATTTCCTGCAGTTGAAATCCAGTGCATTTTTGTGTTACAGTGGCCATGGTGCCTGCCTCCATGCAGTTCTTGTAAAAGTGGATCAGGAATTTGAATTTTCAATTAAAATAAAATCCCTGACTTCTGGACAACTTTCTTTTCCTAACAAATTTAATGTGTTGCATGTCTAAGTGTGCAAATGGCCTGAAATAAATCCTGTGTTAGTGTGATCAGGTTTTTAGTGTTACTCTGGCTTGGAGAACTGCATGGTGTTGTGACAATGCCTGCTGGTTCTCTGGAAGGGAGTATTGTAGAAGGATATGGCCATTGAGCTAAATGAGTGTAGATTCTTGAATTCTTTGCCAGATTTGAGATTTTCCTGCACGTGTGTGCAGGTATTTGGCAGAAGTATTTAGAAAAAGCCTGGTTTGCATTCATCCAAGTTAGCCTTGAGCATGGACATTGTAAGTTCATGCCTTGCTTCTCTTAATTACATTATAAAATCTTGAAAAGTGAACACATCTGTTGTTGTCCCTTCTAAGAAGGGGTTTTGCTTTAATTAACAGCATGAAAAAGTGCAGCTGGATGGCTTTAGGTGTTTTTAAGATGCTCAAGTATTTGCATCTCTAGGTTTGATTTTAGTGTTGTCAGATGAAGTGTCCTGAGTGAAGGATGCAGCCATTGATGGAATTGCCTGCCAGGAAATGGGCACTCAGGTCCTGTAAGCAGCACCACTTCTTGCTAATGCAGCTACAGGCCTGCCATTGTCAGTGCTTGGGATGGTTTTGTTCCTGGCAATGCTCACAGACACAGAGTAGCCGAAGATAGCACTCAACTACAGTTACAAATTCACCAGTTTTCATTTAATATGATGCTTGCAAGTATCATTTTGAGGAAGGGCCTAATTTGTCTCATGGAACCATTTCTGTCAGGGAAGTGTTTAAGGAAGGAGAAGCCTAGGTCACAGAGGAAGAATGTCCCAAGTGTCTGGCCCTTGCTAAGAGGTTATAAACAAAGCACATTTGATGCAAACATTGTTGGATGCTAAGAAAATCAACAGAATTTTACACTGCTAGTTTTAGGCTTAGTGAGGCAGCATTTTATTGTGTAGTAATGAGCTTCCAGATTTAAATTGCACTTGAATTCTGTGGTTTATTTTCAGGCTGTAGGAGACAGACGTTTGTTTTACTGATGACTGCAAATACTTTATAGTGGATGTTCTAAGTTTATGCCAATTTAGTCAGCTTCAGGAAGAACTGGTTTAAATTTGGCTAGGGGAAAAAAAACAAAACTTCAAGAGAGTCACAAAGGGTTTTCCTCAGTGGTACATAAAGAAAAGGAAGATGACATGGCATGATTATTTCCCAACAGAAGTATAATTGTAAATATAATACACAAAATTAGATTTGAGATACTGAACTGAGTGTTAAAAAAAATTCAGCTGGTACTAGCAGTTGTCATATTTGTTGTATTTAGCTGCAGGCAAACAAGTAGGACGAAACGCTGTCATTTGAATGGCTCAACAGTTGTGAGATCATTTAAAAGAAATGGGCAAATTGCATTGTCTGGAAGAACTAACTTGGAAAAATGAGGGTGAGTCTTGAAAGGAAACTGAGAGAAACAATAGAAAAAAGGAATGTAAGGGAACTTGCCCCAGAACAAAGCACATCGCTCTCAGGAAACTATTGGCTAAATGGCAAGACTTGCTTGAAATTCAGGGAAAGATGGGCATATCCTGAATGACTGTGCCTGGAAGAAAACTCAGGGAAAACAGTTTGATTTGAATGCCTAAAGAGACCAGAAAACTTCAAAAGAAATTGCATTCAGGTGGTGTTTTAATGAAGGACTGGAGTTGTCGAAAAAGGCAGCCATTCATGTTGCAAGGGGAAGAGTAGTGCAAAAGAATTTCCCTGTTGGCAGCCATTTAATCTATTTAATGGTGTTCATGGAAGTCTGGTGACTCTTCAGCTTGTTTACACATGAACTGCTTGTCAGTTTTAAACATTTATTATTTGGATTATTGGCGCAAGAAGTGTTGACTAGAATCCTGTCAAGCAGAAGATAGTATTTGTTTTGAGTTTGCATGGCCTGGTTTTGGTAGTGGGGGGATTACAGGGGTGGCTTCTATGAGAAGCTGCTGGAAGTTCCCTCCATGTCTGGCAGAGCCAATCCCTGGCAGCTCCAAAGATTGGCATGCCACTGGTCAAGGCTGGGACAATTAGAAATGGTGGTAACACCTCTGTGATAAAATATTTCAGAAAAAAGGAAAAGAGAAGTTTTTGCACAGTTGTAATTGCAGCCAGAGAAGAGCGGGGTGAGAATATGTGAGAGGAACAACTCTGCAGACACCAAGGGCAGTGAAGAAGGAGGGGGAGGAGGTGTTCCAGGCACTGGAGCTGGGATCCCTCTGCAGCCCATGGCACAGCCCATGGTGAGGCAGCTGTGCCCCTGCAGCCCATGGAGATCCATGGGGATGCAGAGATCCACCCACAGCCCATGGAGGAGAGCCCTGCCAGCGCAGGGGGATGCCTGAGAGGAGGCTGTGACCCGGTGGGAGGCCTGTGGAAGGAGGAGCCCACACTGGAGCAGCCTGTCCCTGAAAGGCTGTCCCCATGGTGGGGTGACCCACGCTGCAGCAGTTTGATGGGGAGTGTTGCCCATGGGATGGACTCAGGCTGCAGCACTTTGCAGGGATCTGTTGCCTGTGAGATGGACTCACACTGGAGAAGCTCATGGAGAACTGTGTCCCGTGGCGGGGACCCCACGGTGCAGCAGGGGAAGGACTCCTTTCCCTGAGTAGTGGGAGAAACAGTGGCTGAAGAACTGACCATAACCCCCATTCCCTGTCTGCCTTCCCCACTGGGGTAGGAGGTAGAGCTGGGAATGAGAGGGGTGGGAGGAAGGTGTTTTTAAGGTTTTATTTTACTTCTCATTATTCCCCTCTGATTTTGTTAGTAATAAATTTAAGTTACAGCTCTAATTTTGAGCCTGTTTTGCCCATGAAATTATTTGATGAGTGATCTCTCATCTCTCTTATCTAAACCTATAAACCCTTTGTGAAGTTTTCTCTCCCCGTCCAGCTAACGGAGGGAGGGGAGGCGAAGAAAGTGAGGGTGACTTTGGTAGGTGCCTGGCATCTGGCCAGGGTCAACCCACTGCAGTACTGGAGTAATTCCTTTGTTCATCAAGTCTGTGACCAGCCTGTCTTCTTAGCTGAGCATATCCTTGATGAAAACTGACATGTCAAGTCTAGCCCTGTGTCAGGAGCGAATGACAGATCTGTGGGTTTGAGTTTTGTATGGGATGCCAAATGGCCATGACTTTGGTCAGTGCTGGGTGTCGGGGAGCTGGGCTCTGGCTGCTTGGGGACAGGCAGGGTACACCCAGCTGTAACCTGCAGAACAAACAGAGCCCCTGAGGGAGGCTGTTCCAGCCTCCTGTCCGGAGTCTGCCCCTTACCAAATGTGCCGGCAGCACTTCTGTGCTGCCGTGTTGATAAAGCTTTTTGTCCTCCTTCACATAATCGTTTATTGCAGCTGTATTAATGACACTCAGAATTGAGTTTAGCAAGAACTAAGTAGCTGTTTTGTGATTAATAGAGGTGGGTTTTTGGAGGTTAGTAAAGCAGTGACCAAGCTTTTTCCACAGAAAAAGACATTTCTCTTCCTCTTCTGACAACCTGCTTGGTAAATTTAAAAGAAAAAGCATCTGAACTATTCCACATGTTTAAATGTTAGTCCTTCCATCTGAATTTCAACTATTTCACTGAAAGAAAAGCCCGAGCTGGGTTTTGAATTCATTCAGTAAACAGTGTTGTTTCAGTTTGAGAGAGTGACAGTGAGACTTCACCAGTCACTGTGTGCTGGACTGGAGCAGGGACCTGTAGGAGGGCATCTGCCATGTCCAAGTCCTACTTCCACAAAGTGCTTCCAGTTTGCCCTGACAACATGAAAGGACATTGGAAATAAAATTACATTAAAGCTGTTAAAAAACCCAACCCAAGCAGATTTATAGAGCAGCTTCATTATGTATCTAGTTACTTGCCAGCTTAATACATTGAATATCTCTGACTGGGTGTGTGAGTGATTAACTGGGATTTGCTTAGTCCATCTAGTAACAATTATAAAATCACAGTAAAGAACAGAGTGTGCATATCAGTTTTTATTTTCACTGTTTGGGCTCCAAATTGGTTTGGGGTTTTGGGGGAGAGTTAGTGAAGGACTTGTGGGCAAGGCAAGAGCTGTGAAAACCTCTATTTTTCAAACAGAAGCTGGCTATCAAATAGTCTATGCTTAACAGCTTTTAAGAGCTGGTTTGTTGGAAATTTTGGGTGGAGGGAATATGGAATCTCAGTAGTGTTTTGTTAGGACTTAAGAAATTATAAATTGAAATAGACTTGAGAATAATATTGGCAGTCTGGCCAGATTGCCTTAATTGAATGATGAATTAAATCAATCCTGTACAGAAAAAAAACCCAGGAGACAAAAACTGATTGCCAGTATTCATGAGGCTTGTTAATTTTTAAAACTCTTCTCTGTTACTAGCATGACAATTTTTATTTTTAACTACTGCTTTTTCTACTGATAATTCTGTGTGGCTCAGTGAATCTGACTAACAAATGGTTTTCTGTCTCCAGAGTTACTTTGTTAGAGCTGATGATGGTGAAAATAAGTGACAAGAATTCAGTTACCAGTGAGGAAATGAATGTGTTTGTGAGACATGCTGACTTCCTTGCAGTCTGTTTCCAAGAGAATTGTGGAGCTGTGCTCAAGTTAACTGCTGCAGCAGACTCGGAAGATGAGGTATGACTGATAACAATTTACATACTAGAATTTGATGTGAAAAATCCTCATTGCCACTGTTGCCCAAGAGGGCATACATAACAGTATCTTTTCCAGTTTATGTTGGGAAAGCAGTGGCAGAGCACACTGGTTGACTGTCTGTGGGACAGCAGTCAACTTTTGCTTTTAATTTGAGGATGGCAAAGAATATGGTACTTTGAAATCAGTCTACCCCATTGTTAAATATTTCAAAATCTAAAAAACGTTCAAGTTGTCACATATTTGGATATTTTATTATCTTACTAAGGATCACTTCTATAATTTGAGTTGTGAATTGTAATTCGTTCAAATTTAGAAGGGTGTGTAGTGACAGGACAAGGAGGAATGGCTTCACACTGAGAGGAAAGTAAAGAATAGACTGGAATGTAAAGAGAGTAAAGATAGATCAGATGTTAGGCAGAAATTCTTGCCTGTTAGGGTGGTGAGGCCCTGGCACAGGTTGCCCAGAGAAGCTGTGGCTGCCCCTGGAAGTGCCCAAGGCCAGACTGGACAGGATGGCCTTTAAGGTCCCTTCCAACTCAGACCATGACCTGGATGAGCTCAGTTGGTCAGAGCATGATGCTGATAACACCGAGGTTGTGGGTTTGATCCCCATAAGGGCTGTTCACCTAAGAGTCAGACTTGATTATCCTTTTGGCTACTGTTCAGCTCAGGATATTTTGATTCTGTGATGATTCTACAATTTAAATATGCACCAAAATAAAAAATATTTATCCCCATACATGGGAAGCAGTAATATACATGTAGTCAGAATAATTTTATTGTTAATACAAAACTAATGTGCAATAGTTTCACTTCTAGAAACTCTAGAGAAGAAGCGTCATAAATAATCTATTATCAAAGTAAAAAAATGTTAATCTTAAATGCTTTAATATGATAATGTTAAAAAGTATTGTACTCACTGGGGTTTATTTATTTAAATAGGCACAAAATCTTCAAAAGTTGATTGGGACGTGTTGTGAAAAAATACCATAAATCACTTTATGGGGAGGTGGTAGTTGGATGTGTTAAAAAACCAAAACACAAAACGACAAGTGCACAATCTCTTACCTGTCCAAGCAACACAGCCTCCCCCACTGCCCAAGCAGTTTAGTCTAAGTTTTGTCAGATAACTTAATTGACTACTTCTGGAAAAGATACTAACTTGGCAGTGAGAGGACATACATCAAGACCATTCCATCTTTACTTCCCCCCCCCGCCCCGCCTTCCTTTCTTGTTTGTTTGTTTTGTTTTTTGGTTTGGTTTTGTTTTGTTTTGTTTTTTTATCCTTTGTGGTTACTTTCCACACCACTTTCTGTGGTTTCAGTTCATGGAAAAAAAGTATTTGTTTGCACCCACCAGAAGGAGGTCTCTGTCCAACCAGAAGGTGCTGGGGCACTATTGTGAATATTGCTGCATAACTTGCCCTGCTTGACACTGACTTCTTATTCTTCTCTCACATAAACAAGGTGTCTGATGAGTATCACTGTTTGGTGGGAAAATGAGGCTCATGGAATGAACAGAAAATAGAAGTCCTAATAGGTGAATAAATGGAGGACAATATGTGTGCGTGGATATATGTGTATATATTTGTTCACAATATAGGCTTCCTGTGGGAAAAGAGAAATGCCAGTCTAATTTCATAAAACTGTTCCTTTTCTTACAAGAAATTATAAAGAATTGCACCAATTTCTCCTCATTTGTATAAGTATTTTTAGGTTTTGTGTAGCAGTTGTATTTAACTGCAAAAAATGTAGTTGTGCATGTAGAGTCTGTCATTAAAAATGCTTTAGGCAACATCTGTGATACTCAACTTGGCTTTGCCTGGCCTTTTCTGTGGCCCACAAGCCAAGTGCCTTGCTCAGGCCATGTCTGTAGTAGTAAGCTGCCTTAGACTCCAGAACTCTGAGGCCACATTTGAAAACATTTGGCAACAGTCCTTGGACTGGCCTGACTCCCAGAACGTTGTCTGGGTGTCCCATCCACTGTTTAATTTGTTATATGTAGACACTGCTTTGTTTTCTTAAGGAACATCAGGTCTTGTAGCTTGCATCTTAAACCCATGAGAAGCTAATCATATGCTTTTGCAGTGCTCAAACCAATGTTTAAAATAGCTTTTCCATTCGAAGCCTGACTTGAGCATCAGTTTGCTTGCACTAACTTTCAGCCACACTTGCAAAATAAAACCTTTCCCTGGACTTAGTTCATCTCTTTATAAGGAACATCTTTTCTGCGTCTTGCTCTAAATATGTTTATTTAAAAAGTCTTCAGTTATTTCCTTATTTACTTTTCAGATTATATCCATATCAAGATGTCTGTCAGAGTTCAAACTACTTTGGGTTTTGAACTTCAAAAGAAAGTATTTTCCTTTACTGCCTTTCCTTTCTACAGGTGGAGGGCAAAAAATCCCCAATTTGGGAAGTCAGCAGCAGGGAAGGAACAATTTTTTGAACTTAGCAAGTTTCAAATATACATGAAAATGTGGGAGTTCTTCTATGATTTTTAAATAATCTGTTCCTCTTGAAAATTATGCAAAGCTGGTTACTATCTCTGAAATACAGTTGCAGTACTATTACTATTTGTAACAGGATAATGGCCAATGTATTTAGAGTCTGCTTTTGTGCTGATGAAAGCAGTTTATTGAATAATTTAGGGCAAGACTTGCATTTTCCTACACCTGTATGGGTCAAAATTGAAAATACAGGTTTAGTACCTGGACCCTATAGCAATTTGGTGTTTCCAAGGAGCAACGAATGACTTTAATTGTACTACCTAATTACTGAACACTATTGTTGATGATTTGAATTACGATGTGTTGATTATATAGATCCAAAATATTATACTGTTGGTAAGTAAACCTTTTTTTTTTCTCTACACCAGAAAAGGCAGGAATAGTTACTGTGACCAATGTCTGATCCTTTTCATGGCTACTTGCAGTTTATGTAACACACCTGGAGTGGGATCATCTTGCAGTCACAGACTGGCTCTTGAGCAATATGTGGTGTTCCAAATTCTGTCATTTGCTCTTAAAGTATTTTCTGTAAGTGCTGGATTGTCATTATAAGGAGGACCAACATATTTGGTGAGAAAAAATAGTTCTCTGGCTGAATAAATAATATGCAAATGAAATTGTGTCTCGCACCTAACCAAAACGCTGCATCTCTGATCACAGTCCTGTTTACCCAAGGATAATGTAAATTCTCACAGCCAAAGTTTGTTTGACCACAGAACTTTACAGAATTCCTGTGGATAACAAATTGGTGTCTTGCAGGCGGTGTTTGTGTCTTTAAAGCAGAACGCTCTGACTGAATAAACTCAAAGAAAACATTTGTACAGAAATAATTTCTCAGCTAGTAATTTTCTGTATTTCTGCTTTTGGAAGCTACTCTGTTTTTGTTAAAATTTTATCCCTTATGGCTCTGTTTTGGTTTCCCCATGATTTTTCAGGCAGATATAAGACTAACTGTAGAAAAGAAATTATTGCAATCTAATACGTTATTGTTATTTTAGAAAGTTGCCCTAATTTTATATAAATTTATTCTTGGCAGTTTGGAAGACCTGCACAGAACCTGAGGAGCTGAGAGTTCCTGTCCCCTGTTTACATTTCTGGGTTTATGTTTTTATGATAGTCTACATGAGCCATTTTCAGAAATACAGTTTTCATTCCAGGAAGCACTGGTGACAATTCGTCTTCTCGATGTTCTTTGTGAAATGACCTCAAACAACAGCCAGCTGGAACATCTGCAGGCATTCCCTGGTCTGCTTGAAACAGCTGTAGGTGAGTGAACAGCCACAAGGCTTAACTGTTGGTACTCTGTGAATGAAAACATGTTTTTCACAACTGCTGGTAATTACAATTCTGACCTTTAAATAAGATAAATAAATAGGAGATGGAGTTAATCTGCATTTTCAAATATTTGATTTGTTCCTGGAAATTTTCTGCTTCTCCACTTTCTCTGTTGGCCCTGTGTTGCCCAACAGAGCCTTGATTCAAGTATCAGCAATGCTCTTTTCTTAAGGAAAGTGGTGCAAGGGACAGCTGCTTCCTGTGTTCTTCCACTGGCTGAATGCATGGAAGAGTTTCTTCAAAAAGTAGAAAAAGGACTTTTCCTCCATGCCTGTTCCTTTTTGTTTCCCAAATTTCTGAAATTTAAGTGCGGTTTGAATGTTATTAACCAAATCCAGTGACTTTGAAAGGCTTTTAGAGAAGCTAAGAAACAGCAAGGGAAGGACTGTACACAAAGAAAATTATGCCAAGATGTTCTAGAGATGCTCGAGGGAGGAAGGAGGGATGATACATACCATGACCTGTGCTTTTTTACATCTTACCATTTTGAGACTGAGGTACGCTACCATTTTGTGAGAAAATTGTAAGTTTGTGTACTTTTAAGATAAATAGGAAAAATTAAAAAATAAAAAGCTGAAACAGCTGTCAGTGGTGACTTTTTTGAAATGTTCGGAGGGTCCTTATCGTAAAAAAGCCGAAACAAGCAAATAAAAAACCAAATTAAAAAAATACCTCCAGCAACAACAAAAGAAAAACTTAAAAAGCAACCAAACCTCTATTTTTGCTGACAGGTTCTTAGATTTACGGTTTACACTAAGATTACTAACAACAGGATTTATTTTGTGCATGTGTGTGTGCTCAGGAAACTTAAAGTTGATCAGAAGGATGGAGCAACTCTGCTGTGAGGCTGAGACAGTTGGGATTGGGACAGGCTGGAGAAGAGAAGCTTCAGGGAGACCTAATTGTGGCCTGCCAGTACCTGAAGGGAGCCTATGGGAGAGATGGAGGGATGCTATTGACAATGGCCTGTTGTGACAGAACAAGGGGAATGGCTTCAAACTGCTGGAGAGTAGGGTTAGATTGTGAGGCTGGTAAGGCCCTGGCACAGGTTGCCCAGAGAAGCTGTGGCTGCCCCATCCCTGGAAGTGCCCAAGGCCAGGTTGGATGGGGCTTGGAGCAACCTGGGATAGTAGAAGGTGTCCCTGGCTGTGCCAGATGAGATAGGGTGATACTTGAAGTCCTTTCTAACTCAAACTGTTCTGTAATTCTGTGTACTTGAAATTTCTTGTCATGCTACAGTGCCAAGAACAGGCGGAAGAAGAGAGGAGAAAGGGATTCTGTGCTTAGTATGTCTTTCTGTGACAAATTCAAACTACAGGAAGTTTTCTAAAAATCTTGCTTTTAACGATATATTTATGGTTCCAGAATTCTCAACAGCCTGCAAATTCTGACTCTTCAGGTGGAGATTGACAGCAGCAGCTTTCAGCCTTCATGTGTGAACTATGTAAGGGTGTAAAAAGGACACAAAAATGCCTTCTGACGTTGGGCTGGTCTTTATGGTTGGTTATATTAGCCCAAATCATACAGTGTGGTAAACGTTCAAAGTTCTTTGACGTGATGTTGAATATCAGAAGTTATGTTGCTTAGCATTGAACTCAACAATTGATAATAAAGCTCTGTGCCAAGTGAGACTAATTTTCTCATGGAAATGTATTAAAATGTTTTCTCTAGATACCTTGAGATTGACTCACCTTGCTGGGAAACAGGCTGTAAATATTTTCACTGCCACACATGCTGTGACAGGGCAGGAAGAAATTTCACATCCAGCTGTGGGTTTCAAATCTCATCTCATTCGTTTGATTGGAAATCTGTGTTACAAGAATAAGGAAAACCAAGACAAGGTGAGTTCATACATTTTTCTCGCAGAACTCTGATGTGTAAACAGATGCCTGACTATAAGGTAACTGAAATATATTGTTGATCTAGAAATTGATTTGTAATTTGTAGAATTAATTGTGTAAAGGAGGCTTTTTTTTTTTTTTTTAGCTTCTATGAATTACTATCACAATTATGCTGGCTTTTTAATAGCAATGTCATGTTTGTCTGCCTACCTTTTGTTTCAGCCCTGTAGAATGCAAGCCAGTGCCTAATTCCTTTGTGGTTTTCACTTTTGCACTTTCTTTGATAAGTCTCAAACTAAATTTCAACTTCACTGTGAAGGGAAATGGATGTGAATTGTTGCATAAACTTAATTTTAAATCTTTGAATTAGTCTAATGCTTCTTCTCCCTTTTTCATGTCACTTCAAAAATGCAGGTCTGGCTTTATCAAATCACTTGAAACGCTTTATCTTATAAATCCTATATATAAAATCAGTTTTGTTTCCACAGTAGGGAAAAAGAGGAAACAGCACCAAGCTTTACATATTAAACTTTTTTTTTTTTTGAGTGATAAAAGATGTGGCTTTCCTCCAGGATTTGTTAGACTATCTTAGTTTCAGCAAGAAAAGACTTGCAAAAGTGTCTTTGACAAATTCTAGTATTATGCTCCTCTGGATGGGTAATATGGGAATGATCTTCCACTTTCCCATTCATGTTAAGAGTATGTAATCAAAGTTTTTAATATGTCTGAAAAATATTATTAATACTATTAATCACTCCTGCTTAGCTGTGTCTCTGACCCATAATGATGTAATATGTGTGGACGTGAAATACATTTTTGTGGAATACCTAATGATAGCGGAGGGGAGGGGGTTGCTTTCAATGGAAGTTGGATATTAAATTGCTATAAACTGCCTGAAAAAATTATTGCCTTGTGCTGTCTTAAAAATTATTTCGATTCTGGTGTGTGATACCATGGTACTTTATTTAAGACATTTCAGAAATGCCAGTTGTATCCTATCCTGTCTGGACCTTCAGTTTATTTCATATATTTAAATCAGTTGAAATACATGTACTTGCCATTTGCAAGGCAGTTTTCATACATAAACACATACTTGTGAGGATGGGACAAGCAGCTGCCATCACTGCACAGATAAGACGAGTTTTGAGATAAGAGTTAGCGGTTCAAAGTGGTGCATGGCTCAGACCTAGAACTGTGTTCCCACCTCTCTTCAGATCTGTACCTCACAATCTAGGTCTGATTTTGTAGCCGTGATTGCGTTTACACAGTTTGTTTTGTGTATTCAATCAAAAGCAATGTGAAAAGGGTGGACTGAGGTGTTTATGTAACAAGCCAAGGGTCTGGTGCGTGTGAGAGACCTTGGGCCTTTCCCAGTGTGTCGCAGTGGCCTCTGTCGAGACTCCGCCCGAGTGCTCCACGCGGCGGCACCGCGGACAAGCGGCGCCACTACCCCGCGCTCCCGGCTGGCCGTGCTCGGGAGCCAAGGGCAGTGCCTAAGGGCCTTCCCAGCCCTTGTGGGAGGACCTTTGGCGACAGCGGCGGCGGAAAGGAGCAGTCCTTTCCAAGGGGGTATAATCCGAGTTTATTGAGAGCCCATGGGGATATCCTCACCTCAGGGGATACAACTCCACCACACGGTGTGTCTGTGCCTGCAACAGTTTCAGTATGGTGGTGGAAGCATGGGAGGAGGCTGACCACCAGCCAACGGGAAAGTGGGGGTGTGGAAACGGGAATGAGGGACATAAAAGGGAACCATTCAGGGTACTCTAGGGGAGGGGTCTCTGGCCCCTGGCCAATCACACGACGCCCCTCCGAGAACCTTCTGGATGAAGGGGACAGGGAGCAGGGTGACTGACATGGCCCCGGGGGAGGAGATACAAGGAATGACAGGGAAAAGTCCAGAGACTGGCAGGAGTGGGGAAGGTTTGACGTTGCAGAGGGAGGAGATAACTTGAGGTACAACCATTAACGGAGGGGCATACAGAACAAACCAAAGTAATCCAACACAACACCGTGCCTGTTGCTCTCCTGTGACTTACAGTGGGAACTGTGGGTGTAGGCTGGGGAATCGGCTTCCTGTGGGGACAGCCTGGATGGGTGCCTTGCAGGACAGAGCTGCATGGCAGGAAAGGCCCAGAAACACCCTTACCAAAGACTCTCCAACAGCACTCCTAGACTTCAGGCTCTTGAGTGAGCTGAGGTTTTCATGCTTGTTTTCTCTAATATTTTTCCATAATTCCCAATCCCAGTAGAGCTCTTTCCCCAGTAACAATGCTAATGAATTAGTAAATGGAGTAATAGCAAACTGCTAATAATAAATAATAAATAATAAAAAATAATAAAAAAGAGCTCTGCTGCTTATAATGTATCTCAGTTCACATTTTGGAATAAAATAGTTTCATGGAGGAAATAAGCATGACATGAAAGACTACATTTTGTGGTGAATTTACTGCAGTAACTTGGTTTTAGTGGCATACTGTGCTGCATTCAGGGTGAGGAGAGCACCAAGGAGACTTTGTGTGTAAGGGGGTGGTGGAAGACCCCTTCCAGTGATCAGCAAGCTGGGTGTTAAGCACATGTCACTGAATGCTGATACTAGCTTTCCCACCAAAATCAGAGAAGCACTGAGCTAGACAGAAGCTCACAATGTGCTACCAGTTTCAGTTTCACCACAGTGGGGTTCAGTTATTGACTCCCTCCCCCATGACAGCCATTATCAGGTTCAGTAGAGGTGTGATGCCATGCAGGCTTCAGCCCAGCTTTGCCTTGTCGAAAAGCAGCTGTCAACCTTCAGTTCTCTCTGCCTGTGTGCCCCTGAACCAGCCTGAATTCTCTTACCAGCCCTGAAAATTAGAATCATAGAATAGAATCTCCTGAGGTAGAAGGGACCCACAAGTATCATGTGGTCTAACTCCTGGCCCTGCACAGGACACCCCAGCAATCCCGCGCTGTGCCTGAGGGTGTTGTCCAAATTCTCCTGGAGCTCTGGCAGCCTTGGGGCCATGACTGCTGTCCTGGGCAGCCTTTTCAGTGTCCATCCACCCTCTGGGGGAAAAATATTTTCCAAATATCCAACCTAAACCTCCTCTGACACAGCTCTAGCCGTTAATTAATTGTTTTCTAAAACTCCTGTTGAAGGATGTGAGGCCATATCAGAGCACCTAGTCTTCAGATAGAGACCAAGCATTTGATTTTACTAGGGTTTTTTTTTCCATTTCACCTGTTTTCCTTCATGTATTTCAGAGGAGCCAGAAAGTGTAGTGACAGTCATCTGCAGATTTGAATTTCTGCCATTGGGTGATGCTGTTTGTTCTAAATTGTAGCCCTGCAAGATTCTGCTTCTTGCTCTTCAGCATGGCAATGCTTGAGCCAAGTTCATTCATGCCTGTGCCCGAAGGAACTAAAGGACTGGTCTCATTTTTAAAGAGGTGGGGGTTGAGATTGCACGAATCCTTGTAAGCAAAGGTTCTGCCCATTCAGATCTTATTTGCAGAACTCCATTCAGTTGTCTTTTCTGCTTGAAATGTGGGCTCTTCAAAGAGCATCAGTGTTAGAAGAGGGTTGCAATAATATAAAAACAAGTGTTGATCACTTCTGCCTGTGTTTATCAACTAATTTAATCTGCCTGCCATCCTCAGCCAATGATTGGAAGAAACCTTCTTACCTTTTTATGTGAGCAGTGGTAGAACAGGTAACGAGAGAAGAACTTGCAGTCTTTAAAGAGATTTTAGAAAACTATCTTCAGTCCTTGCATTGTTTAAGGACTTAATAAATATTCAGGATCAGTACACAGATAACGAACTGTTTTGACCAGAGTCATTCTTTGCAAAATAAAGCAGGATTAAAGTTCAGTAAAATAATTGTTGCGGAGTCATTCTGATTGGTTATCACAAATGTCCTCTGAGGTGGAGAAGCAGGAATCTGAGGAGGGACAGAGGAGAACCCTGTCTGATTTTTTTTGTACTTACCTTTCTGTCAAAATTGTGTTCTTGTCTTACTGTTCTCATTTATGAAATGGTTTAACCAAGACTGGTACAGTATTCTGATTTTACTTTCATTATGCATTCTGCTTGTCTATCTTAAAAAATACAATTTTGTTGCTTAAAAAAAAAAATTAGATAGTTTACTACCTCTAAAGTAAAAATAGCCAGCGTGCTTAATTTCAGTCTAATAATTGTGGAGGTTGTATGTGCAATATTTCAGTTTGCTTTAATATTTTTCCATTATTACAATCTGCCTGATATTTGAAATGAAATACTGGATCTGGCCAGGTTGGACAGGGCTTGGAGCAATGTGGTCTAATAGAAGATGTTCCTGCCTGTGGCAGGGAGTGGATTGAGATGAGCTTTCAAGTCCCTTCCAACCCAAACCAATCCATGATTTTATGATGAGGATTAACTTCATTTTGTAAAGATAGAATTTTCATAAACTAGAGTAAGTATTGAACATAAGTGTCTCTCCTCTCTGTTTTTCAGCATGTTTTAGCATTACAGTCAGCTTTGGTTTGACATTAATCTTACCTATGACAAAATAAGAAGGATTTAGATTTTGGTCTAGCAATTACGTTCTGAAGCACAATTATGGAGCTCAGTGGATTCATACTGAAGCTGGCCACACATGTTGAATATATGGGAAATTATAACATTTACCTTCAATTTTTTCCTGTCTTCTTAGAAAGTGAGGGATGCTACCCATGGAGCTGTTCAGGGTTTGAAATTTTCCGTAGGAGAATTTCCAACTTGTCTAAAAATCTCTTCATCATTGAGTCCAGCAGATGTATGATTGTGCTTTTCGCTTTAGAAATATTGAAGGGCTTTATTTCAGGCAATTACTCAGTATCGTAGCTAAACAATAATAAAGGAAGCAGTGTTTTGCCTGCAAACAAAAATGCAAACAGTTCAGTGTAATTAGTCATAAATTGGTAGGTTCCTTTTGACCTGCATCTAAGTTTTGTTCCCTGCTACTTGAATGTTGCTCCCTCGGTGTTTTTCAGCCAGGTCTGTGTAGTTGTCCCAGCTCTGCCTGTTCCCCACAGCTCCAGGCATAAGAAGCAGAGACAGTTTTAGAGGATACTAACAACTGCCAGTTCTTCTGGAGCATGGAATCCAAATGAAGTATTTTGTGCTTGGGAGTGTCACCTCTTAGTTCTAGCTCTTGAATGATACAGATTCACGAGCACCTTACCAATTGATGCACTTTTTTTAAGTGCTTTTAGAATTTGTAGCTGCTGAGAAGAAAAAAAGCTTATAGTTCCCCTACAATAGATCAACCTCGTGGCAGCTGATTGAGGTTCTGATTCAAGGCTTTTTCTCCTCTCACCTTCTGACCCACCATTACTGTCAACCTCTTCCTTCAGGCATTTCTGTAAAAGTGCTGACCTGCTCCTTTGAAAATCAACTTCAAATGAAGGTGTTTATTATTAAACTCCTGTAGAAATTTTCTTTCTTTTAAAAAATAGTAAAAAATAGTGACTTATAGGATTCAAAGTTTTTTGTAGAAGTTTCTAGTTTTTATGATTGCAGTAATTATTGTACAAGTTTCTTCTATGGAAGTGTACCCTTAAGATCTGTTCATATGAGGTTTTTTTTCTTGTTAATGGACTTGCTAGGAAGAGTTGGCTGTGCTTGGGTAGGTTTCCTTTAAGTAATTTTTAATAACATGGTGTATATATACTTAATGTAGGGTAATGAAATGGTCTTGAAACAAGAACTCTTTCTGATTTTCAGTTACAATATGCAGTCTTGCCTTTATAGACTGTCATTAAATTAATGATCTGTTGAAATAAAAGAAATAACAGTATAAATAAAGCAAACCAGAACATTCAAAATCATATTAACAATTAGCTTAGTGCTTGAGTGTGTATATATATATATATATATATATACATATATATATACACATGCCTTGTTTTGTGCAATAATATTTTCAGGTAAATTAACCCTATGAAAGGATACATTTACTATGGAGTTTTTAAAACAATTTGAACAACACCTTTGCAAATTTGAAAAAACCTAGAATTCTGTTTGTCACAGATATAAGAGTTCAGCTAGAAATGGGAAATCTTACTTTCATGATACCTGCAGTTGTTATTACCAGACTACAAGACGTTTAGAGACACAAATACTCAGAAAACCCTCTGGTAGTTGTAATTTAGAGGTAAATTAAGAAACTACTATGCAATCTCCTTGTGTACAGCTTCATGTATCATCTCGCTCAGTAGCCTGAGGCATTAGCAAGCTTTCAGCATGAAATTTAGTGCTAGAGCATGCATTCCTGAGTTATTGTATATCATGCATACCATATATGTGGCTTTTATAGACATATAAATCACAACATCAGGAGTCTTGTTTTCTAAATGTAAAGTTGATCTTAATCTCAACAAGGTGGCTAAATTTATCTTAATAAGAGAATCTGATCCTGTGCAAAGGTTATGCTTGGTGAATCATTAAAAGGAAATGTGTATTCGTAGAATTTCAGGTAAAAGCAGAGAATAATTGCTCAGCTTTCTCTAAGTCTGGATTGTCAACAAAGAAACAGTGTCAATGGCACATGAGGGCTGGGCCAGTCCCTGGTGGGTACACCAATTTCTAGCCTTGAGGGCAAGTTGCAGAGTTTGGCATGGCTCACATGCACATCCCAGCATTCTCTTCTTCCTTCCCTCAATCTTCCCTCACCAAAATCAAATCACAGAACTGCCTTTCCTTTCCTTGGGAGGAGACCATAGCCTGCACTGTGTACTCAGCAGTTCCTGAGTGTTGCCCAGAGGAGTGGAGGTTGTCAGGAGCCAGCAGCCCCAGGGACCATCTGAAAAATGCAGCAAGGAGCAGCACCCCCAAGGCAGTGCCAAATCCCAGCATCCCAGCTCTGTGTCTGCTTGTGCACTCAGGAGCTCTGCTGAAATGAGCTGTATAGACCCAAGCTTATTGCAGCCTTCAGACTTCACTAGTGTATTGTTCACTTCAGATGAGGTTGATTAATCTTGTCCCTCCTTCCACCCTACGTTCTACATCTCCTGTAATGGTCGTTGTATTTATTTTGATCACACTGGGAGGGATTAGTCCTTGGGTCCTGTTGGCTTGGGCAATGGAGACCTGCACCTCAAAAAGTTCTATGTGGGTAAACCTTTGGCAGATCATTGCTAGTTCATTTGCTCAGCTCTTGAATCGTCACACGTGGTTTTGAAGCTGCAGTGTGCCCTGCTCCTGTATTAACCTCATGACATTCTCTGGTTCCTGACCTATTCAGTAGTTTGTTTTCCTTGAAAACAGTTTTCGAAGTACAACCAGCTCCCAACCCGCATGAGAGGTTTGTTAAGTGGTGCATTTATCTGCTTGTCTGGGGGTCAGGCATTCTGTAAGTCCTATGAGGACCAGCTCAGGGAGCAGGAGGGGCTCAGCCTGGAGAAAAGGAAGCTCAGGGGGGACTTTCTTGCTCTCCACAGCTCCCTGACAGTAGGGTGAAGCCAGGTGGGGGTCAGGTTCTGCTCCCAGGGAGGAAGGGACAGGACACGAGGAAATGGCCTCAAGGGGAGGTTCAGGTTGAACATCAGGAATAATTTCTTTGTGGAAAGGCTGGGCAGGCATTGGAAGGGGCTGCCCAGGGTGGTGGTGGAGTCATCACCCCTGGAGGTGTTTAGTGACATGATGCTCAGTGCACTGGTCTGGGTGACAAGGTGGGGATCAGTTGCAGGTTGGATTTGGTCATCTTGGAGGTCTTTTTCAACGTTGGTGATTCTGTGGATCTGAGCTGTGTTATGGTGCAGGTGGACCATGTCATTTAAAAACGGATGTCTTCAGTGGTCCTGGGGCTTCAGTGTAAGGTGCAAGGATTTATCCTACTTTGATTTATTGCTATGGTTGTACATAACTGCTGAAAGGGGGCAAATACTAAACTGTTAAACTACTGTAACATAGAGTGTCGTTCAGCTTATTTTCTAAATTCTTTTCTGGTTTGGCAGTTTGGGACTTTCCAAAACTATAATGGAAAAAATACGAAAATTTTATGTTGCCAGAATCACACTTTGTAAAAGTTGTCAGTGGAAAAACTCTCTGTTAGTTACTTTTAACTGCAGTTACATCAGCGAAAGAGATTGCAAATGTCAAAAATGATGAGCCATCATAAAAAGATCATCATTTAGATTTCTTTTGTAGTTAAAAATGAAACACTGTTACTGACAAGACCCTGGAATCATTGAGGAATTAATCCTGAATGTATAAAAGGTATGAAAAAGACCGCAAACCAAAGTAAACCCCTTTCTGCTCTGCAGTGTGAGAAACATGAAATTTTTCAATAATATACATGCACAGGGATTCCCCCCACTTCTTTCATTAAGATGATCAATCATGGAATCCCATAATGGTTTGGGTTGGAACGGACCTTAAAATTCTCTCATCCCACCCTGTGCCATGGGCAGGGACACCTTCCACTAGACCAGGGTTCTCCAAACCCTGTCCAACCTGGCCTTGTTAAAGAATAGCACTTGAATTCAACTATACCAGTTTACAAACCTTAGGTTAATATTTTGTCTTTAAAAAACAGAGACGACTTCTTTGTCATGCGCATATACAGTGATATTTTCCAGATTTTATATTTGCATACAGTGCTGTTAGCCACTCTGTAACAGGGTGGCAATCCAGAACACTTTTGTTAGTATATCTCTACTTCTCATTAAAGAAAGAGATTATAGAACACACATCTGGTGAGAAATCAAGTAAAATTTGATTTTAAAATAATAAACCAAATGCGGAAAATGACATTTATGGAAATAATCGCCTTTTTTTCCCAGAGTACCAAAAAGTGAGAACAGATGCATCATATTAATGAACATTAACTTGAACAAAGCTTCTCATTGTATTTAAACATTTTTTCTGTCGAAAAGTATTTCTGTCATGCCACAGCTTCCCTCATTTTAATACTACCAAATCTTTTAAATATATCACAGAAAGTCTTCTGTTTTCTTTGGTTCATTTCAGCATATGAGAAATCATTTAGTCTGTCTGGGATACTCTTAGTTCAAGACAGTATCTTCTTCAGGCAAAGTTCTTAATCGTGAGGGGGTTTTATTTGTAAAATGTGTGACTATTGCTCAGTAAAATTGTTGCTGAATTAGTTTGTGACATTACTTCAGTTATGCAGAAATAAATTCCATCTGAATCACAGAATAATCCAAAGCTGGAAGTGAGCTACAAGGGTCATCAGGTTCAACTTCTGGATCTGGCTTGTAAACAATTAAAAGGAACCAAAAATTCACTCTGTTCATTTTATAATCACTTAATGAATAGTAATTTCTTGGTTTTGACAGTGTTTACAATTTGTTTTACTTTGCAGTAGATGCTTTCTACAAAAGCACAATACCAAAAAGAGGTGTAAGAAATCCCAGCACCCTCAGTAGGTCTGTTACTGCTACCTATGAAGTTAACCTGGTAGGTTGGGGTCACTCTTCAGGTAACATGGGCAGGAAATGATAGCTGAGTGTGCAGAGCTTGAGAGGGAGGAATGTAAGGGTCTTGCTGTTGGATCATTTGAAGAGGACCTGCTCCTCATTATGGAGTTAAGCTGAATACTTCAGCCTTCTCTTACATCCCGGAATGTGCCAGTGAAGTTGTTGGGATTTATTTGTGCATTGAACAAATAAAAATTGTATTGAATTTGATCATAAAATGACAAGAGGAAGAATTGAAAGGGCTTTACAGGACGTATTTACATCAGGATTGATGTTTTGTATGGGCTTATAAATTAAAAAAATAGCTAATGAATTACTTTTGAAAAGTTAAAGAAAGTATAGTTTCTTTGCTTTTGTATTTGAGAGGACATGCCATCAGTTTTATTTGGGAAAAAGAATATTTTATGACTTGAAGGTATCATGAAATACTGGGAAAAAGATGTGAATCAGTCTCAGCAGAATAGTGTATGTCTAAAGCTTCTTCCAGCTCGAGAATCATTTGCACTTGCATTGGCCTCCTTTGAAGCCATCCCCAGCAGGCTCTCCAGTAAAGTGAGACAACATCTGTTAGTCCTGACAGAAAACAGTTTCTATAATTGTGAGATTTGGGGTAGTGGGGTTTTTTTTGGTTTTTTTCGGTTTTTTTTCCTTTCAAAAGGACCATACTTCCATTATTTACATATTTCTCAGAAAACATTACATTTCATATAAAATAAAGTGTGAGGTTGGCATTGCTCAGTGTGACATATTATTTACTGCAGTATTCAGTGATGGGATTGTATGGCTGGCTCAGGTTTTAGGGCTTCCTTGTCTGGTCTGATTTAAAACACAAGCAGCAAATACCATTAAACTGTCTGCTCACTGTAGTAGCCAGCTGGGTCCTGCAGTCTCCCATTTACCATTTCTGCAGCATTCTAAAAAGGCATTTTACAGTCCTTTCCAGAAACACTTTGTTTTACTGTGCTTTAACCTGGTGAAAAATTTCATTATCATCAAGGATAGTTTTGTACTTAATGTGTAACAGAGTGCATGTCCCTAACACATGTACTAGAAAATTAATGGTTTGTTCTTTGACCCATCAGTAAAATCTTGGAAGCTCTGCATACAAGGGAATGTGGAAGCAGAGAATCATGAATGCCTTTAATAAATGTCTCTGTGTGATTTGCAGTCTTCTAACCTACCAACTTTCTCCTTTTCTTCTTTTCTCACACCCCCCCCCGCCTTGGCTGTGAAGTTTGGGGTGGTATACTCAATAACTTATTCTTTACAGCTCCTTAAAAAAGTTTAGCAGTACTAAAGTCACTTTGCAATTACAATAGGAAACTGAGGAATTACAGGAAACTGCCCCCAACTTTGCTTTTGGTCTTGAGTCTGTCAGTGCACTCTGAAGTGATGTGGTTCAGTGTGCTGAGTTCAGGTGGAGAATTTAACCATGAAACATAGAAATCACTGGCATAAATCATTGCATCTTCTGAAATCCTCCTACATTTTTTCACACATGTCATTTTCCTCATTCGAGCATTTGCTGCAGATGGAATTATATGTCTGACTTTGATTTTTTAATTTTTTAAAAAATGCTTGTTTGAAAGTGAAACTAAGTGAGAATGCTAAATAATGATGGACACAACAAAAGTCATCATTAAAGCATGGAAGACCTGACTGGCATTTATTTTTGCTTGCTGAATTCAGAAATTTCCAAGTAAGAGTTGTAATCCTGAATGTAGGGAGTGGAAGCAGTTTCAGAATATAGTTGTGATGTGTGAGAATGATGACATATGTGGCCTCTGCGAGGGGGATGCATTCATCAAAACAGGGTATGATTTTGGATTATTTTTCTTCTTTGCAGCCAGCAGTTTTCAAGGATTTCAGCTGGACTGTGTGTCAGGGAGCAGTGGAAATGTTGTGAGAAGGAAGCAGCAAGGCAGGTGTGCCAGCTGTTGGGGAGAAATGAAGTAAGTACCAAAGCTGGCCTGAGTAACAGAGCAAAGTAACAGTCACAAGGCTGGGGTGCCCATTTTTGTCTGGAAGAGTGTGTGAGCACTAGTTAGTGTAGAACACTAATGAGAAAATCTTCAACAGGAGCATTCGGTGGTTATCTGTTTTTCTGTCAATGTCAATGATTTTCAAAATCAGGATATTTTATGGATTGTCTGGAACTCTGTTCCAGAAGAAAAGTTATTTGGATGTAATATAAAATGTGAAACTAGAGAGAACAAAACTTTAAACAAACAAACAAACATAAACAACAAAAAAATCCCCCCAAAATAACAAGCCTGTACACACAATCCACAAAACAGTCTCTCATTTTAATTGAGTTATTCATAAAATGCTTTCTAATGCTTGAGGTAGAAGACAAAATTACTGTAGCTACCAAAACAGTGGCAGCTTGCTGGAATGACTTGGAACTTCCTATTACAATGGTGAATAAAAAGGCTGAAAGGAATCATGTGATTTGTTGTTCAACCTTTATCCCTGTATTTTTTCAGAACTTTGAAGTGTGAAGTCTTCAGTTTTCACTTTGCTTTAGAAATAAATAAAATTTTGAGGTTCTGATGGTCTTGTAGAAGTTGTCTCTAGTCACATAATGAATTCTTACACTTAATTTCCTTTAAGGTTCCTTTTGTTCTGATGAAAGAAGACAAGAGAATTAAGAATCACTTTTGTAGCAGTGATTAAAAATCAGCAAACTAAGATCATCTGATTGCGGGGTTCCGTGGACTGAGAGTAGGAGAGCGTGTGACTAGAAGTGCATAAATGTACACTGTGGTGGTGATGCAAATTTGTACAAATTCAACTGATTTCAAGGGCAGTGATGAATACAGGATGATGTTTAGCACCATTGTTCTCTTCTCCTGCTGCTGCCAGGATAGGCAAAGGCTACACTAGCAAGTATTTTGTGTTTCTAGCAAAATGAGTCTGTGTTGGACCTCGCTTTATCCACTTCAAGTCACAGATCTAAACCATACCAGAGCAAACAGCCTGCTTCTCATGGCAGCATCTGTTTGTTGTGGCTGCTGGTTCGGGAACTGGACGTAAGAGAATGAGGAAAGTTGCATTGTTTAAAAAGCAAATGTTCCATTTCTCTTGTGGGAACCTATTCTGAATTCTCAAGTGTTTGTATTATCATCTCAATGGCTGGAAACTCCCGCGTTTTGCTCTTGGAAAGACTAGTTGCAAAAATGATTCAGCAGCTGAGTTAGCTTGTTACCCTCTCCTCATAGTTGGACACTCTGCATCTGCTTATTTTGGCTCAGGCCTGATGGTGTGCTTGGAACCTTCATCTTCCCTTCCTCTTCCATAAGGCCAAAACCCTCTTTTTCTAAAGTAATTCTCTGAGGAGAGGTTTAGGATGTGACAAAGGTACCCCTCATTTACATTCTAAGATATTTTTTTATTATAATTTTTTTTACCTCCAAGAAAGAGGCAAGGATCTCCACTTTTGGGACAGCTGAAATAAACCTCATGTCTCTCTGGGAAATAATGCTGGAAGAGAGCAAATATCTTTGAAATTAATGTTGCAGGAACAACAGCTTTTGATGCCATGATTTCTGAGTTTCAGACATTAAAATGTTAAATACATGCTTACCTAGATGGTGTAGAGGTGGGAGAGTGTTCTGGGGACGTTGCCTTGATTGAAGTGGACGTGAGCAAAGTCATTGATGCTGGTGCAAGGGGCTTTCAGACCAGCTAAGCAAGGCTGCTGTGATGTCCTGGAGAAGGGAGCCTCTCTCCACAAGTGTTTCAGTAGATCTGCAGAATGTGGTGAACTCCTGTAATAGACTTGGTGGCCGCAAGCCACAGCTGCCTGTGTTCTAAACCAAAGTGCCTGTAGTCTGCCATAGGCCTTGGAATCCAGTAGCACCGAAGGTCCAAAGTATTCTTTTGTCTTTTGAAGTGGAAGATCTAGTGTATATCTCCTGTCACTTTTGCTGCTTGGAAAAACAAATGAAAAAAGCCCAAAACCAAGACTCAGAAATGAAAAAAATGGAGTAACATTTTTCAGTATCACAATAGGTGCAGAGGAGCCTGTTTGGGAACCTAACAGCTGCTGTGTTCCTATTCTTATTAAGCTGTTGCATTACCCACATTCAATGCTGGATTCTGCCCAGATGTCTAATCACTAATTAGGTGCTTGTTGAGGAGGTTTTGGAGGAAAATTGACTCTGTTGGTCAGCCTGTTTGGTGTCAGGGTCTGAAGGACATATTTCTCACTACGTAAGTCATTCTGTAGTCTCATGTGGTACATTCCAAAGGAGTAAAGCTTAAAAATATCTTTAATGGTGGCCAAAGACTGGCAACAAATCCCCAGTGTATATTTCATAGGATTCTTTTTCTTTGGCATAATTTAGTATTCTACTGTGATTTTCTGTCTTAGGAAGTGATGCAGACTTAGAGACAGAAGGGATTGAGAATGTTGGAACCATTCACCTGTCCAGAGCAGGACTGGGTAGGGTGTTCATGGCTAAGGCTTGCTAGGTCATTTGCAGGGACCTGCAATATTGGAGTCTGCTCCAGGAGTGTGAGACTTGTGTGTCAGTGTATTGCAATGCTTCATTGACCATTAGTGTTAAAAATATTTAATGGATGTGTAATGTGAATGGTCTGTTCTTTAGGCTCACTGCTTCTTGTCCTCCTGGATGTGGATAATAGAACATACTGTTTTCCTAATGCAAGGTTGCTGTGTTCACCAACAACCTTCTGCTCTAGGTTAACCATGTTGCTTATGCTCTTTTTTTTAAATTTTCAGCATTTGTGGGGTTTAGACCTCACTTGTATTTTTTTTATTTTCTTCACAGCTAATTCAGGTATTTCTTCAGTATATTGAATGGTACAAAATTACTACTTTTTACTCTAGAAAACATGAACTTGCTTCCTTTTGTACAGTTGGGGAATCCTTTTTGTTTGCTCTAAGGCATTAATTCAAAGTTATGTGAGTTTATAAGAAGAAATTCATATGAATGGTCTGGCATCCAAAATACAAATTATTTTAAGATTTTTCTGTCATGTGAAGTCAGTGAATATGCAGGATTATTCCACTAATGGTTAAGAATCATATTTTTTCTAGAACTGCTTCCAAATAATACATCCTTTAGTAAATGTCTGACAACTGTTTCCAACTTTATAATCAAGAAAATGTCATATTAGACTAGAAAGAATCTGATCTTAAACTAAGTGTGAGGAAAAGAATTGACTTGTGCTTCTTTCTGTGGTCTTAGCCTTTTCATTTTTGCTTGAGTGAGATGAAAATGTCTCAGATTCACACAGCCGTTCAGAAAGGGATCTCCTGCCTAAAGTTGAATTCAGAGTAGGTTACTCAGGGATTTTCTAGAAAAGTCTTGAAGTCCTCCAAGATGGAGAGTCCACAGTGGCTGCTCCATATCTTCATAGTAAAAAATTTTCCTTGTGTCTGGCCAGAACCTTCTCAGTTGCACTTTTATATCCACATTTTCTCTATTTAAATTACTTTGAACCTGAGTGAGGAGAGCAGCTCTGTCTTGGTGACCGGTTTGTAGGGGTGTGGGCAGGCTGCCAGCAGGTTCTCCTGAAGCCTCCTCCTCTCCAGGCTCAAATCCCCCAGTTCCCTCAGCCTCTCTGCAAGGCATAGCTTCAGCCCCTCAAGTAGGTTGTCTCATGAGTGTCAGGGAGTGGAATTGCTTCCCTGGTTCTATTGGCTCCACTCCCACGGATGCAGTTTAGGATGCTGTTGATGGATTTGCGATGGATGGTAATATCTTGCTGATTCAGCTCTTGAGAAGTATGTTGTAATTTAATAATTTCAGTCATCTAGGGCACTAAGTGAAGTCATAAAATACAGTCATCAAATGTGTTCTGCTAGCTTAATACATTCTTTAGGATTCCTGTGGTGATGCCAGCCCAGCTGTGTTAATCTTCCCTTTCTCTCTGACTTCACCTCCTCCAGGTTGTAATTGCATTAACCAGTCTAATTTGTCAGAGAAATATGGGGATCAGATTTACTGTTATGCTCCTACTTTTAGCCATGTGAGACTCAGTAAACAGGGTAGATGAGAAACCCAAAGTGCTCCAGAGAGGGGAAGTCAGGTTGTGGCTGCTGAAGCCCTGATGCACTGCAGACCAGGGCTGGCATTTGGCAGCCAACCAGCACAGCCATACCTGGGCACCAGGCTGTGCTACTTGAGTGGGTTTGGGCACTTACAGCTGTGTGACAGAACTAGAAGCATTACAAAGAGTGAAGGGAAGGAGCAAAGTTTATAAAAATGTGAAGTTTGCCAGTATGATTGCTCCCAGAAACCTTTTAAGTTCCATAATGGGAGTTAAAATTTCCTACTGTGGAGCTAAACATGATTGAAGACAGATTTTTTTGTCTGGTAGGAAACTGGTGATCTGTAATGAATATTGTCTCTAGAGGTTTTCCTTATGAATAGTTCCGGCTTGTTCCTGTTTTTTGACTCATTTCTAGAATATGTTTCCTACCCCCAACCGCTTTTTAACCTAGAAATTTGTCTTTCTGTTTGTCAGCGTGATTGTAAACAATGTGTAAAAAGAAGAGTAAGCGTCAGCATTACTTGGACTGTTACTAGTCCACTTCTGTTTGAGAGAACATACCCTTCTTGCACACCTATAGTTTGGCAAAACACAGCTTCTCAGAAATAGAAGTTTTTCTGTGACTGAAAGAAGCACCTTTCTCATTCTGCACTGATTGAAAGCTGAAAATTGGTCACATTCTGGTGGAAGAGTAGTTCATGTTCAGTTGTTGTTATGTAAAGGCATGGATGTTCTTTTCTGCTTAATAGTACTCTTAGTTGATTAGGTAATGTTTCTAATGCCCAAAATGTTAATGATTCTTTGAAGAGATTATTTTTGCTGTACTGTTTTTTATGTTTTCCATTTTTGTCTGTACAGTTGCTGGACCTGGAGATTGTAGTTGCATTTCACCAGATGCAGGCAGATTTAGCAACAAGCACTGTCATGCTCTGGGAATTTCCATTCTTACCCCTGAGCTTTGCTCCATTGCTGCTAGAGGGAAAGATTCAATAAGGAGTCTCAATTAAATTATACTTTTTCTGGCCTCTGCTGTGAATGATTGTGTTAATGGTAATTATTTCTGTGTACTTCATAAGAAAGTGCTTGGAGATTGTCAGGAGCAGTTCTGTTTAGGCACATATCCTTCACTATGCTACTGACATTGTTTATATATTGGTCAATAAATGTGACTTTGGTAAGATAACATAAAGATGTCAATTTTTGTCCGTATTTTTTTTCATTGGTTATCAAGAGAAAAAGCATAGCTTTTTCCTCAGGGCTGACATGTCCCAGATAATCTGAATTAAAAACGGTATCATTCTTTGGCCATGGAAGCAGTAGGCAAATACAGCCTTGGACTAGTTCTTCCCATAAACTGTTTTTATATTTGTATAGCACCTTTGCTTACGTGAGCTTCTTTTTAGGGCCTGGTTTAAATAATTAAGATGGATTATTAAATTCCAGATACACAGAAATAAAAAAACTAGCAGTCACTGTCACTGGGAAGGGCATTTTCTCTCCAGTGTAATACATCTAAATTTTTCTTACTGGCATGGTACACATTTTCATTATGTTTCAGAAGCAAGTGCAGTAAACAAATGACAGTAATATAAAGCTGTGTTGTGAAAGTAGGCTTTTTAACTGGCAGGGATGGATACTTGCCTTGGAATGCTGGATATTCTATGTTTCTGCTATTTTAGAATACTTTTTCGGAAACTGACATCATAACATTAGGGCAAGATATTCATTACTGACTTGACTGAATCACTGGAGATCTTTAGCACAGAGCTGGATTGTTTAAATTTTAAACTTGTCTTAAGTAACCTTGCAGCTTCATTTTCTGTTTCAGTGTAGTTCAGGATACTGTATTATTCCAAGCTACACTGTTCTTGATAATAAAATAACCTTGTGGCTTTGCTACAGTGCAGTGTAGTTCCCTGTTATTGGCCAGCTGTGTTGTCAGTAATGTAAATGGAGAATAGATTTAGTGACCTTTTGTAACACAGGCCAACGTGAGCAGTTCTGTTCGCCAGACACCACAACTGTCCTATTCTTTAGTTTCTGTCTGTAATTTCCTCCAAAATCTGGACAGATTACAGCCAGTTTCACGCTAGCCACAAATGTTCTCTTCACAAGGTACTTTGACATCATATTGAAAGTAAGATTGGGGTTTTGTGTAACGTTGACTCCTTCACCAAGCCCTGCAGAAGATCCCTGCAAAAGTTCCACTCCCTTTCTCTACACTGGGCATTTCACAGACAGTTCTCTTCAAAGCAAAAACTCTGAGACCAATGATTAGTTGGAAAAGTTCCCAAAACACTTTCTGTTGGGCAGTGTAGTTCCAATAGATCTGTGTAAGAGGTTGAGATGTAGGATGATTTCTCAGTGTTCGCAAAATGTGCTGGTTTGGGAGGTTACAAGGAGATGAGAGCAACACAAGAGACTCTCAGCAATGCAAGTGGGACACTGGGTGGGACAGTGATTCTTCCCTCTGACTGCCTGTGGCACTCCTGTTGCAGATGTGGCTCTGCTATGTGAGAGCAGTTGCTGAACTGGCTCACATTACGGAGCACAGACTCTAGGTTGCCATAAAATGCTTTTTCAGTGGACCACTGGAGGTTCAGGAGCAGCTGGCATGGGCTGGAACTTTTCTAATAGTGGTTGCTCAGGATTTGACCTCTTCATCTCATGAGTCACTTGGAGTATATAGATTTGCCTTGGGTAGGTACATTGTAAGGTTTTTCTTCCTGCTCCATTTCCCTGTGTAGTAAGTCACAGGTGACATTCTAAAGCTGGCATTGTGGTGGCAAAAGCTGTGCCTAACTCACGCAAGTTGTATGGACAGTTGTATTCTATGATGTTAAAGGAACTCCCCACGGGGGAGGTGCAAGGCTGTGGTAGTTAGCAACTTGTTTTTTCATGAAGGTATCACTAAGGCTGTGGTTTGCTGCTGCTGTTCCTGCATAACTTCGAAGGAATCTTATCATATTCTCACAGTAAATTTTTGAAGCATTGGTGCATCCTAATTAAAATTTACTTTCCCAAAATGCTTACTCTGTTAACCAAACATCTCGTTTGAATCAAACTGGAGCATATTATTGCATGGTTTGTTTCTGTTGACAGCACTTTATCCCTATTAATTTCTACTGTTCAGCATTTCACTGGTGGGAAATAGAGGTAGCATTGTAGGCACATCAGAGTTTGGCTACAGCCTGAACATCAAAGACTCAGCATTTCCCAAGCCATCTGCAAGTGCTGTGTTACTGCAAGGTCACTGCTTGTTGAAGCTTTGAAGTATGATGCTATACACAGTGCATGGCCTTTGGAGAAAGCACAAACATTTTGTGGAAAGAGTGGATATTTTTAAACCTGTATTATTAACTGTACTTGATGTAGGTAAAGTTAGGCATGTTAGCACAGATGTGCAATGTGGGTTTTAAGACCCAGCAGTACTCTTTGCTTCTTATACATGTAAGCATTGCCTGTGTGTGTGTGTGTCACCTCTGCTTTCTCTTGTAGCTTGAGACTCCACAATAACATTATCTGAAAAGGAATTTGTAAGAGGCATGTGATCATCTTTGTGTCTGAATTCAGTTTTATTGATCCACAGGCTGTTTGGGATTTCACATCTAAATCTACTCGACTTATCTCTCATCACAAAACTTGTGTTTCAGAAAGCTGATGGTCCTGCAGTGTAAACTTTGGGTTTATTGTTTTCCTTCGTACATAAAAATGCATCTTGTTTGGAGCAAAAAAGATGGAAGAGAGAACACCATCACCAAGCCATGGCCTGAATTGGTGTTACATTAAATTCCTTTAACTGGCAGTTCTTGGTTTGAAATTAAATTTTAAGAAATTCAAGAACTTAAGATTTGGACAGGTATAGCTTGGCTATCACAGAGTGGTCGAGGTTAGAACGGACCTGTGAAGCTGTAAATATGCATGTGTGATGTTACAGTGTACCTTAGGAGTCTACATAAATTTCTTATGGAACATGCTTTCGATAAGATAATAATGTTCCATGTTTATTGTTAAGAAAAGCTTGTCCCAAGACTTGGTGAAGTGTATGTGTTTGAGTCTGTTAGGATTATATGTTGTTACCTCATACACACACACACAAATGTAGTAGTGCAGTTTGTGAACTCCCATGTGCGTGTATGCACAAGGAACTAAAGACACCAGATCTCATCTTGGCTCATTTGCCAGTAACATAAGGAGCACTTTCTCAGAGAAAAAACATCCACGGCTCTTACTTGATATAAAGAATTTGTGCTGGGCATGTACAAGTAACACATTGCTACTGAAGGTACAGAAGATGTGGTCTCATGCAAACTTGTGTGTGTGTGCAGGTGTATTTTTCAGTTTCTTTTTTTCGTATATTTTGCTCCACAGTTTTTGATGGTTCTTCCTTCTGGAAGCAAGCAGGAGCTGTAAGTGAGCACAGCTTATCTGGCTCAGTGTGAGAAGCAGAAAACACCTCAGTCAAACATTTGCTAAAAGGGAAAAAGTGAAATTAGTGCCTGCTTGTGTTACTGTTTTGTGATACTCATGCTGAAAACACGAGGTTTGCTCTGCAATTCATGTTAGCGTATTTATTATTTTTGATGAAACAAACATCCCTGTTACGGTTTTACTATTTCCTGCCTGAAACATCATGAGTACTGTTGAGACATCTGTTAAATTAAACTTTTGCTTTTGTTTAGGTGTATGACTTGGATGGCATTTCCTTGATTCTGGATAATTGCAGCATTGATGACAACAATCCTTGTATCCTTTACAAAAATCATTCTGTTTATTGACTCATGAGAAGAAGCCTGGGAGTTTCATGGATTTATGCCAGCACTGCTTTCACAGGGTATCTAAATGTAACTGGCTTCATGAACTTCTCGGTTATACTTAAATGGTTCACAAGTGAGCACGGGCACAAATAGGCTTCCATGAACTGGATTCTAAGTGAGTTAACTGTGGTTATATTCTGTTTCCTAAAATAATAACTATTGCTGGTTTGCAAGTGTCCATTCAAAGAGCTGTGACAGAAATCTGAATTCAGACTCTGGCCGTTGTATCAGATTTTAGAGCTTTTGCTTCCACTGAAATCTGTTCAGGAAATTGAAGCACCTCATCGATTCTCTACGCTTGTTAAATCAGATTGGGGAGCTTATTCTAAGCACAGAGGCAAGGCTAGCAAGCTGTTATGAAAATGTGTGTAGTTGAGAAAATTAATGATGCAAATTACTGAAATGTTGGGGAGATTTTAATACAAATGGTGTTTTGCTTCATATTAGAGATTTTTTTTCCCTGGAATTTAATAGCAGAAACTTTCAAAAATAGATTGCTATTAGAGGGAAATAATCTTACATTGAAGATAAGGCATTGTTAAGCAGAATTATCCATCTCTTCAAGTAATACAATGATGTTCAGTGACTGAGCTATAATGGGCACTGCTGGATGTGGTGGGATGGGCAGGGAAATTTACCTTTCCTAAGTGGAAAAGCAGCCCTGAGAAAACCTAATAAGGAGTTTTTGTCCCAAGTGACTCTTCTTTGCTGGAAAGCACAGCTGTGCAACCACTTCTAGGATTAATCTTTCATTTTAGCTGTAGTAGAAGAGGATAAAGTTTGAGACTCTCAAAGAGCAGACTTGTAATTTATGATCTTGAATGAAAGGAAAATAAAACACCATGAGAGTCTTTACTGTGTTTTGAGCAAAGTGGAACTTCTTGCACCTTTTGATACAGGCTGACATTTTATGGCTGTACCATAAACTTTTTACTAGAGGATAAAAATTGGTTTACTTGGTTTTTAAAAGCATAATAACACCTCTTAATGTGAGATTTCACCAGTGATCCATATCATACAGTACTGAGGGATATGGAAAAGTGAGTAGCACGTGAGCACAGGGAGGACTTGCCTGCTGTGGCAAAGTTTGCTGCATCAGCTTCTGGAGTGCAGCTCCTGGCTATGGCTCTGTTTATTGTTTTGACCTCTTGCTATTCCAGTGCTCTTGTGCTACATGAAGTTAATGCTCCCCTGCTTCTCTCCTGCCTTTAACATTCCTCATCTGCTGCCTTCCCAGCAGGTCATACACAGGGAAGCAGAGGAGAAGTTTGCAGTTTAGATCTGTCTCCACTTTCATCTGCTTTTCAGCGTGTTCTGCTACTTCTGGACACCATAAACCAGGTCCTTAGTAGCATGTAGGGGCCTGAATCCATTGCATAATGTTTCTCTGAAGAGATCTGACTGTTTCTTTGCACACTCTGTGTGCTCCAGTCCTGCCTGGCACAAATCCCAGAATCACAGAATGGGTAAGGCTGGAAGGGACCACAGTGGCTCATCTGCAGTTTTCCAAGGTGGGGTGGAAAGCTGCAAGAAAAAGCTCAGCATAGCTCTTCAAACATGGCTCCTTCAGGAAGTCATGTCCAGAAAGTTCATTTTACATTCTTATTCCTAGTGCCTGTTTTTGTGGTTTCAGGCTGTGTTACTTGGATTTCTCCTTGGATGAAGCTGACTGGAAAAAGTTTCACCCAGAATCCTTTTGTATAATAACTTGTTAGCCTTTTTAGTAAGTCTTGGTAGATGCACATTTTTTGTTGACTCTGTTTTGGAGTCACCCAAGCTCTACAGTTAAGATGTCGTTGTGTTTTCTCCATTTTACTAGAAAAGTTGTGCCTCCAAATTACACATACAAGGTTTCTTATCAAAAAATGTGACTTCTGTGGTAAAAGTGATAGGATATTTTTCTGTATGGAAAAAAAAAATTTCCCTAAAGTGTGCAATTTATCAGGACAAGCTGGACTGCACATTAGATGTTAAAGGAGCTCTTTGTTACCTTTGAGAGGAAAAATTCTTTGATAAAGCTTTTTATTTACAGCATATGGAAGTATACTGAAAGAGGAAATGGGTCTTCTCTTATCCTAAATGAAATTCCTTTGTAAACCTGTCATTACCTTAAAATTGCATCCTTTGAGATCCTGAACAGTTCTGTAATGTGCATAGGAATACCAGGGACTTTGTGGCTTATGAAGTTCAATTGGCATGTTTGCATTGCTTTAATTAATTGTTTAAATTCATCTTTCAGTCCACAGTTTGAGAGAACTGTTATCTTGTCTAATTACATCTCAGACTTGTAACTTCTACACTTATACTAGCAAACAAGTTTTTTTTTCCTTCAGGATATTTCATGAGTAAAAACAAACTAACCAGCACTCTCATAGTGACAGACATGAAGATTATTATGGACAGTTAAAAGCAAATTTACTGTACCTCTGTAATTATTTGAATTGGTATTCTAATTTTCCAGCTACTACAACTTTGCATGTAAATTCAACAAAGAGATGCTGAAAGATGCCAGTGTTTCTGTGACTCATAGGCTTTCAGCACAGCACAAAAGGTAAACAGAGTGAGACTGGGGAGATGCAGTTCATTATGAGTTAAACTTGAAAGAAGGTTTAATACCACTTTTTCTATACCTGGTAAATCATCCAGGGGTTGGCTGTGTCCTAATCATAACTGTCCTTCTGTTTCAAAGGAAAACAGGGTGTTTCAAAATGCAGGCAGAGTTGTTTGCCTTTAGATTAAGGAGAGACTCCTGTATGAGCTAATGTTTTAGTTCTGAAAATTCAGTTTCTTGTTCTGCTTCTGAAAAGTGGGAACATTGTGCTTTGCCTTTGTAACCTGTGCTTAAACCAAATAAATTCAACCTGCTAAAGGACAGCAGAGTGGAGATGCCTATCTGGGTAATACCAGTAAAAAATTTACTCCAAATCCTGCTTTTCAGGTTTCTTGTGTTGAAAAGATGTTCTAAATTCAAATATCTTCTATTTTGCTCTCTGAGTCATCGTCTTCGTCATCTCTGACTGGCTCTATCATCAGACAAGAGCCCTTCCTTTTGTTCTTGCCTTTTACCTCATTCTAAGCTCTTCCTGCTCCTCCCAGCTTCATTTCTGCCCTTTCACAGGTTCCATTTCCGTAAGGTAAACATGAGGAGGGAGGTCAGCCCATTCTGATCAAAATACTTTTGACCCTAATCACTCAAAAAAGGTGCTTATAAGAGGGTTTAAATAAACTAACCTGTTTATTATTGAAGACTTTTCAGTTTACCTTAACTAAGCTGTTCAGTTTTTCACTGCTTCCTAACAGTTGTGCTTATGAGTAACACACACAGATGTGCCTTTTTGCATTTCAGTGGCTGTCCATAGAAATATTTATTACTATTTTGGGAAAAAAAATATTATCCAGAGTACTGCAATATAATAGCTGTTAGTTAGTGGTTAAACTTGAAAATCAGAAGTGAACTGCAGTTTTGAAGATGGAATAGTCTTGGTTTTTCAGGCTGCTTGCCAGTATTACCCTTTTGAGATTCTTCTAGAAAGTGTCTCAATAAATTGATTTTGTGAATGTCTGGATTTAATCAGAATGACCTTATGTATTTTATATAAACTGTTGATTAACACAGTTTTCTATTAGCCAAGAAATCAGTCATACATTAAGAAAATATATCCTGCTGTGCGTGTGTACATCTATATGTTATATATGTGAATATATAAACACCTGGCAAGATGTGTTTTAGGACTAAGAATTGTCAGCATTTGTGAAAGGAGAAGCTGTGGTTGATATGAATATCCATACACAGATCCCTTAATTTGAATAATGGATGAAAATGTAGAAAGAGTAAGTTAATTTTCAGATACTCCTTCCAAAGCTGCTTCTATTATATTCAGTCATCTGAGAGGTAGATTGAAAATACTTTTGACTTCATGGCAGCAGCAAGTATAATTGTGGTTCATGAAACTGGCTAAAGCTGGAGGAAATCAAGTTGCTATGGTCTACAACAATGGCAGTTTGTTTTTGCAAGATGCCAGCAAGGACTTTTGGGGGAGCTGACAGACATTTTTATCTAAGTTACAGAATGCAACCATAAACAGGCCACATGCTGTAAAACAGCCTCGCCACTGAATGAGAGCCAGTAGAAAGAAAAATAGGAGAGTGAGTTGACTTTTTAGAGTGAGCCATCACAGAGCTGAGCGTTTTCATGCATGTGTGGCTATCCCATGTGTGTTGCCAAGAAGATACAGCACAGTGTCACTTCAGCAATGGTTGCCTTTTTTTGGACAGCTCATTTCAGGCACTGACAGTGCATTAAGTAGTTTGATGTGACCTATTTGATTCTGTATTTTCATAAGCATATGGAAAATGACATTGTTCTATGATCACTGTAAAGGACTCACAGTACTGATAAGAGCTGTAATGGTCTCCTCACGCCCAGTCAAGTTGTGCCCATTTGGACAGAACTTGGCTGTGATTCTATGGAATTACCCTTTTCCTCCTCACAGTGACACTTGATTTGCTGCACAAGTAAGTATGAAGTCTACTTAGGCTAAGGGGGAGTGTATTCTTTGGTAGAGGGCCTCAATTTTGCATCATTGTTGATTGGTCTGTGTCATGGATGACACAGAGCACTGCAAACATCTTACTTGCTATCAAGCGGTACTGAATGTGTCACTGTGACTTTACAAGCAGTGGTTGAGGTCAGCAGTGGAGCAGTGGGGCTTGTCAGCACAGGTTAAGAACATAAATTGGTTGGCCTGAACACTTCATTCATAGAGCCAAAGGCAAAGTAAAATAACAGCTGAGTGGAAGCTAACTCTACCTGTTCTCACTGGCACAGATTGCCCAGAGAAGCTGTGGCTGCCCCATCCCTGGAGGTGTTCAAGGCCAGGTTGTACAAGGCTTGGAGCAACTTGGCATAGTGGAAGGTGTCCCTGCCCATGGAATTAGATGACTTTAGAACTAGACTTGGAGCTGGTTTGGTGCTTGATGAGCTTTAAGGTCCCTTCCAACCCAAACCAGTCTGTGATTCTACTCTGTGATTCCACCATAGATGGAACTAGGAAACCAAGAAATTACTGTATTGCCATGCTCCAGTTCAGACTAATTCAATTCCTATGTGCTGAGAATTGTTTTTAAAGAGAGTGGAGAGAGTGGAGGATTCCTACTTTGTGACATATGCACAAACCTGAGCTCTGTCTGAATGTAATTGTAATGTACAGAGAAGAACTGGTCAGGCAAGAAGCTGGAACAGGTACAAGTGTGGATATTCATTGAGCAAGAACAGTCTGAGAGGGGCTTATTTCTTTCACCTTATTCAGTAGATGAAATCCTGCCCTGTTCTACAAGTTGCTGTGAATTCTTTGTAGCTGTATTTCGTCAGTGGCTGAGGGAGACCAGGGGCCTGTATGGGTTTAGAAGGGAATCCCTCAATGTTGTATCAGGGTGGGCCTTTAGCAGGCTAGTTTCTGAACTGATTCCCAAGAGGCTGAATCAGCCAAACAGCTATTTCCAAACATCACTTTTGGTTGTAGTTGGGACGGTCACCTGCCTACCTGTGCCTACTGCTGTCACTTTCTATCAATGGTTTTTTTTTCACTCTTGAAAGAAGCATTGCCAAATTATCCAGTCTTTTCTTACATCAGTGCTAATTGACCAAAGACATCTCGATTCCACTCCAAGTAGATTTTTTAGTATGTTGCCTGAAGTGTCCTGAGTGGGATTATTATAGAGCTCCAAAGGGGGAGGAGCTGAGTGCTGCTCCATGCTGGAAAGAAGACACTCCTGTAACCTAATCTTGTTTTAAATCTCGCTTAACACTGGCTGCACATCCAAAGAGTTGGGATAACACCCGTGTCTTAACTCACTGTTTACCTTTTCTGGATGCTGCAAACTCTTCAGGGCAAAACTCAGTTAAAGGTGGAAAGCCAAGGGAAAATCATACCACACTGAGCATGTTTGGTAGATTTAAATTCTAACACTAAGACTGCAGTTCTCAAGTATTTATTGCCAGAAAATGTTTAAGAATGAAAACAAAAATACGAAGTTTTCTTGTGAAATGTTCTACGTTACTAATTCTGTCTACCACAGTGGTCCCCAGGAAAACTTTTCTCCTGTCAAATGCATCATTCTGTTCATACGAAATGTACTTGAGACCACAGAAAGAATGCAGTGTGCAGTGCAGAAATAGATACTCTGAGAAATTAAAGCACTTAACCTTTTTTGTCTTCCAGAAATGGCCACAGATCACACTCTGTGTTTTATCATTTAACAAAGTTACAATTTCTAATGGTATATTTCAGGTTACTAATTGTATAATTCCTAAAATTCATTTTTTAGAGCACCTGCAGGATGATTGAAATACTGAAAATACTTCAAAAATAGTTCAAAAGTACTGAACTTCAGAGTCTGGGGTGGGGGGAAATGTGATGGTGATGTTAGTAATTTCCTTGAGAATATATAAAATACTAACACAGATTTGCAGAGATGTGATTATGAATCTATTCTTCAGTATCTCATTTCTACCCAGCTATCACCATTAAGAAACATGTGATATACAGGGTCCCTCTTAAAGCTGGAGGAAATCTAACAGAGCTTTACAGAATGCAAGAAGGCTCTTTCAAATGTTGCATTCTAATATTTCTAATCCCTTGTGAGGAGTAATCTCTGTAGGCACCAACTCATGCATGTAAAAGTGAGGAATTAAAGTTAATAACTCTATTTCTAAGCCAAATATTGTCATATTTGTCCTCTTCGCTAATCCTCTTGGTGGATTTAAATCCATGACAGGCTTGAATTCTTGAAAGAAAGCAGATTTTTAGTTATCAGGAGCACCCAAAAAAAAAAGAAAAAAATAATATAGTATTTCACTGCTTTTATAGCTCAAACAGCTTCCTTGATTTTTCTGTAGACTTACTTTTGAAAAATTCCCCTCTGGGCTGAGACGGTGAACTAGAAATTTGAGAGCCAAAGATTTTTGGTTTTTTAAAGTAAAGCTAGGAGTGGTTCAGAAATATTGTTGAGAATGGAATGCCTTCTACAACCACCTTATCATATTTCAGTCTGTCTTCTTGACATTTTTTCTTGTGCATGCCTCCAACAAATATTTGGATGTCATCTGACCAATGCTTTGAATAATATCTTTATTCTGCCATTTTTCTGTTGCCCCATTTTTGATCACTGTAATTAGAACAGTTTTATCTTCAGCTGGTGAATATATTCTCCTGTGTAGCTCTTTCCTGAACCTTAAATAGTTTGCTCTCACTTCCTCAGATCTTTGGTTAAATTTTGTTCTTTCGATTTGCGAATGGTTTCTAAAACCTAACCTTTCCTTCCTCACTCAGGATATATTTGCAGTCCATGCCACTTGCCTTGTGGATTTGTTCCTTTCTCTTGGAGTGTGGAGGTTTCCTCAAGGAGGTGCAGCCATTCCCTGAAACTGTAGACAGAATTGTGGCTAATGGCTATTTTGCTAAACAAATAGTTGGTTGTAATTTAGTTGCATCTTTGAAACACCCATTTATTTAATGGTTGTTAGTTTTGGATGCTCACTGGGCATCATTTGGTGTCTGTGACCGTGGAACTGGGGTGTCATTTACCTTCAATGTTTTGATTATTTGTCATAAAGTGACATTTGAAATGACCATAAGCAGCAGGGGGGAAGGTATGCCACATAAGTTACTCAGAGAACCTGAATCAATAAAATGCACATGTATTGTGCTGAAAGATAAGGTGACAAAATCCTTGTTGGATTATAATGGATGGATATCCTTGTTGGATATAGGTGGATGAATCTCTAACATTTCTAAACAGAACAAGTGCTTCAGTCCAAATTGTGTCAGCTTAACTCGTCATCTGTCCTATAGTGGTGAATTATAATTAGCTTGACCGCATCTCAGGCATGAATTAGGTTGGGTTTTTAAGTGTAGTGCCAAATTTCTGGAAGTTTTATTTGACTCCTGTAATTGCCATTTTAAAGAATTTTAGGAAAGGTGTTTATTTCTCTATGTGTGCATAGAGAAATACACATGAATATATTTCTGTGTAAAGGTGGAGCCTTTTTCTTTCCGTGTCTCAGGAAATTTTAAAGGACCACAGCCTGCCTGATGATCAGTTAGTGAACACAGTTACCATCCCCCTGTGCTTCATTGCTTCACATCTCAATGTTTGTGGTAGGTTTTAATAGTAATTTGATACATGAGGTTTCAACTGAATGGAATGTTGCATTTTTTTTCTGTACTTGGGAAGAGAAGAAAAGGTAAGGCATTTTTCACAGTAAGGTAACAGCAGTTGAAGCTTTTTAACATACCAGCCTGCTAACTCTGGTACCTCTTACAGATAGCTAATAGATTTAGTTATGAACTTTTGAAATGGAATTATTGTGAAAGAAGGGACTGAAAGAACTGAATATTCTAACTGTGAAGTACTAACTTGAGATTGATCAAGAGTGTGATTCTTTCTGTTTTAAAACCAGATGATTTGTAGTTGCTCATAAATTATGGGTTTCTATTAAAAATGTAAGTCATAATTTAAAAAAAATTGGCAGCCTAAGCAGCAAAAAATGAATGTGTCATATTCTTGGTTTTAAGCTAGTATTACAAGTCTGAGTATAGGGAAAAGGAAAACAAGCTGGAGTTTATGGCCTAATTTTTTGTGAAAGTTCTGTAAGTTTTGGCATAAGAGACATTATAATAAAAGGTAGCCTGACAGAGCTAAACATGTCCTATGGCTTTTGTAGCTCTGAAGTGCTAGACCCAAAGATGTTCTGGCATTGGGTTTTAGGTCCCACAGAACATGAAAGGCTGCACATAGAATATAGATTAAATGTTTAGTTGGCAGCCATTAAAGGCTAATAGCAATCTGGGTGCATAATACTGCTCAGAACTGTTAACCCAGAAATACCAGTGATCTAGGGAGAAAAATTCCCATATGACTGTAGGTAAGAAATGTCCCAGTAAATTTCAAATTTCTGAAGTAGTGAACCCCGTTTAGTGAACACAGGGTGCCATTTAGCTGGACATCACTGATGGGAGGATGTAGTTAAAAATGGGGAAGCCTTGGAACTCAAACAAGCCTTGTGATCTGCCCTGGTTGTCAGTAGTGGACAGTACTGAAAAGGTGTGAAAATTTGAAAGGCTGGGGAGCTTGGATTCTACTTCTGGGAGCAGAGTAGATATTGCATATATGTATATATTCATAATTATGTATGATATATTAGATATACATATATTAGATATACAGCAACTGGATATTGTGAGCTGTTGTTTTTCTCTTTCTGAACTACTCACAGCCAAAGGGCCAGGAAACTGTGCTGTACCTGTAACCAGCCAGATAGGAAATTTTGGCAGATTTTATTACTTAATTCTGGTGCCAGTTCTTCAAAAAGGATGCTAAAAACATAATTTGAGGGAAGAGACGCAAAAATTATGGAAACCTTGGAGTATATCCATTGGTTACTTTCTTTAGTTCATGCAAAAAATACCAAATGCTGGTTATAATCTGGGAATTATTATTTTTTTTTTAATCTATGCTGAAAAGCTGTGTTTGGAAACAACTCTAGACAAATCTAAGCCAGAAATAAATCACAGGCTGTAATGAGTGAGATATTTACCCACTAGGACAGTTTATTTAGGGACACAGTGAAATCTTCCGAGTTCAACACTGAAAGTTCTTCAGAGAAAAGTCATGAAAGCATCTTGTGCATGAAACAGAATTGAGAGTCTTGATTTCAAGAGGAGCTGACCTTTGGTCATTTGTGTTAATGCAGAAGTGTTGGGCAAAAGAGGTTTAATAGTCCATTCTGGTCTTCAACATGTATTTGTTGTCCATGGTTCTTAAATGGATGAATTGTCACTGAAAGTCATACATGAGGTTTAACATGCCTATGTCCTGGTTATACAGAAGGTTCAGTCCCATTTTAAAGAAGCCTGTGTCCCACAAGGCACACTTTAAAAATGGATTCATCATTGGAGATCATGGGTAGACTGCTGAGAGAGAGATAAATCCAAGTAGCCAGAAGGATGGTGTTTGTCTGCAAGAGGAATACTGCTGGTGTGGGAGGCTAGTGAGGGCTTCAAAACTGAAAAAAGTATTTAATGTACAATTATTTTGTGCTGTGGGTGTTTCCTGTTGTCTGTAGGCTGTGAATTATAGAGAATATTGCCCTAAGATTGAAGCTGTTTTGGTGCCTTTAAACCAAATGGTTTTGCCCACTTGTCTGTTCTGAAATGGTGTACTTTAAAATCTCTGTCAAAGCCATGTTCTGCAGGGCAGAATTCCAGCCACAAACCCCAATTCAGGTTTTGGGGGATAGGCTTTCTGTCTTTACTGGAATATTTTGTGGAAGCAGTTTCCTTTGGGGAGGGCTGCAGGTGAGGGGTGGAAGGGCTGGCTGCAAGCTCCTCATGCCACACGTGCTGTCCAGTGAAGCTTTGCTGCCACACTGTGGTGGAGATGGAGCCTTGTTTGGTACCGGATGGTCCAACCCTCTGACCCATCCCTTGCACCAGGTGGGAGCTGCCTGTAGCAGAAACATCTGCTTTCACTTCCCCAGTGTTACAAATCTTATCCCTAAAAAGTGTAATCAGGAATAAATACCTCTGCCGGCATCCAGTGGTGCCTCCGTATTTTGGAGGCTTCTGGATTAGATGTGTTGTGCTATGTCAGCTCTGCAAGAGCAAAGTCAAGCACAGGGGGAAGGGACATTCCCAGCTTATACAGTACTGCCCATTTCTAGCTTTTAAACCCAGAATGTGGTGACTGCAATCATAGTTGATAAGAACAGGTGTAGAATAAATGAAAATACCTGCAACGGAAATACTCAAAATTTTTTTTCCTACCTTCTAGGCAAAATATTTTAAGTTTGTATAGGATGAATTCCTGGTTTTCATCCAGGATGAAAACATCCCAACTGTTTTCTGGTGCTGGTAATTCAATGTCAAGTATAAATAGAATCTAAAGCATTAATTCTAAAAATATAAATTAGCTTCTTGAAAATAAGTAAATAAGATAAAATATTTGATTTGTTACGTTTTCTGTTACTGCTTTTTTGGTAATGTCTTAATCACAGGTAGAAGTCACATAAAAATAAAGAGGAGTTGTAAGGAATTGCTCTCATCTTATACAGCTCCTAGAACTTCATTAAACTACTAAAACCTTAGACAGAAGGAAACTTGCAGAGCTTTGTAAGCAGTTTGGCTGATGGTGAAGGGCCAAAGTCCTGACTGTCTGCTACGTGTGGTCCATCACAGCCCCAAGCTATGACAAACAGCTGTGGTAGTTGTCTGGAGACCTCTTAGAGTGATGGGAGGAATTATCTTCAACGTTCTGTGAAACAAAAGTGCTTGAAAGGACTGAAAGCCTGGAAAGAAAAATGGTTTATGTCTTTAGAGTATGGTCCAGTCAGATCTGCAAGTGGAAGTGACTCAAAGTGATTCTTCAGTATTTTATACCAGTCTGCAGACATTCTAGTGATAATTGGATTACTTGTTAAAGGCCAGAAAGAAATATAATTATTGTACAATACAAATACTGTATTTTCATTACCTCTGTTTTGTAGTCCTACAGACCTGTTCCAGGATAGCTCTTAGAAAAGTTGGCTGGCTTTAAGAAATGGATCACATAAACAGCCCATTTGACAAGGGTTCCAACCTGTGAGTGCTGACTTTCTTAATAAGGTTTTGTATCTCTTCCTGTATTTGATTAGAATGTAATTGCCATTTAAATAATAAAAATTTTGATTTAAATGAGGTAATGGGATTGGGCAAAGAATACTCTCTTTTTTGCGTAAGACTTAATTACTCGTAAGGAGGAAAGTTCCTAAGTAATAATTTAGTTATGGAAAACTGACTGTAGTGCAGGAAACAGTCTAATTTTTTTAAAAAGTCTCTACAGTATGCAATAAATCAAACTCTCCACAAAGAATGTTATATTTAGAGATACTTCAGTATTAATAACTATGAAGGGGACTTAGGAAAACAGATACACGTATTTCTTTCTTTTTGTCATCCCTTCAGTATCCTGTATTAGTTAATGATAATAATTAATTTCTAAAAGTTGCCTTTTTCAAGCAACATACAACACACTTCCAAGATTACTTGTGCATTGCCTCTTATCTACTTCATCAGCTTCCAACCTCATTAATAATTTTTTCTGTTCTCCGTCTCCCATAGAATCGAAATTGCTTTATAGAACGATTCATTGGGGTCCTGGTGGCTGCAGTGGGCTTGTCAATAACGTTTAGTTCCAATTGGACTAAGAATGAGAAGGTGAAATGCTCTCCCTGAGAAATGGTCTGTATGTCCTTCTCTCCAGCAGTATTGCTTAGCAGTTCCTGGCAGGACATCGTTGTATTTTCACACCCCATTAAGCTTACAAACCCGTCACTGTGCTCTTGCATTGACTCCAGCAACCTCTTGTAGCAGAATCCAAGTGAAAAGAACTGGGAGAATTGTGAAAAGTTCCCTTCCAGTCAGTGGCAAAACTTAGTGGCATAGATTTTCATGACTTCCAGATAGTAATGTTTTTCATCCTCAAGGGACAGTTTTCTCTACCTTTCTTCCTTTCTCTTTGTGTTCCCCTCTCTCTGGCAATCCAAGTTATGACCCAGAGGACGAATCTAAATTTTAAATAGTGGAATGAAGATGTTACTTAAGTATGGAAGACAGGGCAAGTTGATTCAGTTTTGTTATTTGTATATGTCAAAATAGCACAGGAATCCCAAAGCACACAGTACTGAAGGATTTTGGAAAAGTGTTGCTATAAATGCACAGAAATGTTTGTTTTCAGTCCCTAAGCACAGATAGTCTAGTGATGAGGCTTCTGCAAAATAAAATGAATTGTTTTCTTCCTTTTGTATGCCCTCTTCAATGTGACAGAATATCATAATCTTCACTTGCCTGTAATACTAATTTATTTGAGAGTGTAATATGCCCAGTTGGAAAAACCTAGATGAGTCTGTGCAATCAGATCTGCTGTGTTGCTTCTCTTCGGTGCAGTTTCACAACAAACAGGCTCATGCTTGTATTTGTAGTAACTATGGCAACTTTAGAAGCTCTCTTTCTAAAGCTGAGCATACAATAAAGTGCCTAAAGTGTAGGTAGGATTAGAGACTCTCGAATATGTTTCATTTTCTCTCTGTGTCTCTGTCTTTGGAGAGGAGCAAGAGGGTAATGTGAGTATTAGCTGGGGACTGGCTTTAATCTCTGCAGACACTCAAGTCTGCCAGGGTCTGCTCCCAGCTGTCCAAAGGCCTCATCCTTCCCCAGCATGTGAACAAGGGGATCATGAATATTCATGGCTGTAATCACAATGGAAAACCTACACACAGAAAGGGGTTTCTGAAGGAGTGAAAATGTTATTGAAACCATTTTGCAGCTTCTGCTACAGTAGTCAGTAATGATAAATGCTACAATGGTGATAGAGTTCATAAGATAATAGGGATGTCTTAGATATTATGTAAGCATGAATGGATCTGGTAATAGGAAAAGAGCATTTGCCATGGGGTTTAGCAGTGGGTTTGTGTTGAAGGACATAAAGACTATAGTAGCAGAATCATTCCCAAGGCTAATACCCACAAAAGTTTTGAGAGTACATTTTTGGTCTGTGTGGCACTGCGTGTGATTGAGAACTGTCACTCTCTGAAAACTGCTGTTAATATTATAGAAAACATGCTTTTATGCAAGTGCCATATTCTATGCAGAAGCTGTATTTTAGGAACACAACAAGAAAAGTCTGCTTCTCATCCCAGGAGCAAAACCAAACCAGGGAGGGTGGTAGGATATTTTTCACAGTCCACTGAGAGGACTTCATGTTACTTTTTGGCACTCGTGACATGCCCTAAATCAGACCTGGAAAAGACCTGCTGGGTGTCAGCCTTGGTTTATCTGCATTCATCAGCTTGTATGCTTTGCTGGTCTGACATCTGTTCTCACCACTGGTGCTAATGACTGACAGTCTGCACATACATGATTTTATTACTTTAGCATCTTATTGTTTTATATACTCAAATGTAATCTTCAGTGCAAATACCAAGTTTATATGTAACTTAAATGTAGCTTGGCACTTGTTTTTTTACTTAATTCTAGTAGTGATGCACTGACAGAAGCAAATATATTGATATTCTGTGTTGTGTTCACCTGTTAAGGCTTTGATGTGATGCATAATTTGTTTTGGTCTTAATTTCTCTCCTGTCATTACCTCACACTGGAATTTTTTTGAATGAAGGTATGCAGCATGCTTCCTGACAAAGTTTAAAGTGGTCTATCAGGAAATAAGCTCCATAGTTGTTAACACTTTATTATTTTTGATTTTCAATTCTGGACTTCTTGAATTTGAAAATTAATATAAACTGCTACAAAAAGGCTGTTTTACTGACACATGCCAATGCAGGGCTATTCTCTTCTGTTTGTGTCCAAGCTACTCTTCATCTAAACCTTTCTCTCTGTTGAGGTTGTGTAAGACTGTTTAAGTCCAGTTCCTCTCTTCTGCTGTTTTGTCTGAAGTTCCCCTCTGTCTGAATTTTCCCTCCTGTCACCCCCTGGCAAATGCCCACAAGAACATTTATCTCTGTGCTTAGATGCTCCCCAACCCAAAAGACGTCAAGGAGATGAGTAAATTATGCATATTCTTCTACTGGATGTGAAGCTACATGTAGTAAATAATTGGTGCCCTGCAGGCAAACCACTCATGATTCAGAAAGGCTTGGCTCCTGTATGGGTAACTTGGGAAAGATTATATCATAAGTTTTCAGCTGAGAATTGGGACCAACATCTCTGACACTTCATAAAATGAACACTGTAGTTTGCTTGGAAGATGCCTGGCTGATAATCCTGGGAATTTAAATCCTTTGTCTACATCACTGCCATGTGCCTCAATCCTGGCCTCAAGGGGCCACCTTGGGAGGTGAATGAGTTGCAGCTTGTGCCCATTTAAACATCAGCGGGAGCTCCCTGCCAGTGATCGTAGTGTCTGGTCTCCTGGCAAGTGTGTAAAAGCACCCAGGCATAAAGGACTGAGTGTAGGTATTTTTAAAAGTCAAAAAATATATTAAAAGTCAAAAAAGTTTAAGTGTCTCTGACATTATTTGTGCTATTTTCAGATATTGACCCACATAAGTTGTCTTTTTCTACATCTCTTCCATTTTTGCAGTGAAAATAATAGTCATCTTTCCTGTACATGATGTACAGCTTATTTTGTTTGCCAGTGCTTGGAAGTGTAGTGTTGACGTGTTCAGATCATAAACAACTGACTTATTTTTTATTTAAACTCACTAGGAACATCATTGGAACATATCAATTGACTGTAATTTTAGTTTAAAACAGTATGTCTTTTTAATTCCTGCAGTTCATTTGGTTGGGGTTTTTTGGATGAGTATAAACCCTAGTAAATTTACGTGAAGCTTAAGGGCATAACTCTTTTAAAATTAAATTGCCTCATATGCAAGCATTTGCAGGTTCAGTGTCAGCGCTTGGTAAATGTCTTAGTTTTCCAAACCCTTGATTTCTACTAGTTTTCTGAGTTTAAGGGATTGGGGAGAGCTGGGGGAGGTGAATGCAGTAATAAATCAAAACATACGGTGTTTCATCTTTAAATGAATAAATGACCCTTAACTGTGCCCAACAGTTGTGAGCCAGTGGGCAGTTTATGCCATCCGGAATCTCACGGAACAGAACGAGCAGAACCAGGCGCTGATAGCGCGGATGGAGCACCAGGGGCTGGCAGACAGCTCTGCCCTCGAGAGGATGGGCTTGGAGATTCAGCAACGAGATGACAAGTTAATTCTGCGGTCAGTCAGGAAAAAGCCCTCCTGAGCAAAAATATTAGAAATAGTCAAATCACTCAAAGGGTATTTCTCTTATAAAATATTTTCCCTTGTTCAGCGACCAGTTTTTTCAGTTTTAGTGCCAGTCTGTTGAAAATGTTGTGTTTGTTCTCAGAAAAACTGCCAAATGATGCTTCTGCCTCCCTTTGCTGTAAACAAAAGGTCACCTGTGAGTTTTCTATGTACCTGGGTAAATCAGCTTGTGAAAAAACGTCCTTCTTGTCAGTTGGTTGGAATTTCATTACTTCTTTTTCCATCAGTAGAAGAATGTCATACTTGCAGTATCGACTTGTTATAATTTCCTTTGCTGGACCTGAAGATAGCTATAATTTACAAACTCTACAAAGGATGAGCTCCTTTGCAGGCTGCCTTCTCCCTGTAAAAGATCTGTACTGAGTCAGGGCTAAACAAGCAAAGTTACTAATTTTCAATCATGGGATCTAAATATCTCTATTTATGTAAGCATCAAGGGAATGTTGGATGTACTTAAATATTTAGTAAATTAAACACAATGTGCCTTTTGTCTATTTAAATTATTAGTAAACTGTCTTTTCTACCTTGATACCTATCAGTCTTCATGACAAGTATATTAAAACCAAAGCCGAAGCTGTTGTGGCAACAGATGCTGCATTCCTTTGCACTGGGGCATGTCTCTGTTTTGGAGACTTGGGTGTTTGTTTGAATTTTATTTGTTCCTTTGGAGGGTAAGTCAGCCCACTTTCCTTTTATTTTGCACTTCTCATGGGTTTTCTGAACTTTGGCAGACTGCTGAAGAGGTAGTTTCTCACTGTGATTAATTCTAGCAGTTTCTTTTCACCCCTCTGCCTTTCCAAAACATTGGCAAAACTCATTTCCAGTTAATTAATTCAAGAGAGGCAGAAGAATAGAAGGCCCTGCCTCTTCATTTTGGGTACCCTCCTATATTGTTGTTGGACCCTGCCACTGTGGAATGTGGCATGAATGAGATGGGGGAGAAGGGGGGCGAAGCTGGGGGGCAGGGGGAGGAGGGCACAGTTAACTCTGTGAGTGCCATAGCTTTGCCCTGGAAGCCAAAAAATGTAATCCTCCCTGCATAAGCAAAACAGGAATTACAGCTTAATATTGCTGGTACTTGTCTGCAGTTACTGTCATTGGATTATCTTCAGCCATGTCTAACTCAGAGGTCTCAGAAAAATTAACACGTTCATGTTCTTGTTGACATTTAGTCCCATTCTTAAATAGAAGAGCAAGTTCATGTCCTTAAACTCCACATTTTGTGTAACCGACCTTCATCCACATGCATGAGCTTTTGCTCGTTCATTTGCATTTTTGATTAAAAAATGGAAAAAAGTACACACTGCTTTGAATTCTGAGAAACACATCATACTGCTTAAAACTGATGGTGAGTAGAGCTGGACTGCTGAGGTAATTTCAATTTAACAGAAAGATGTTGATGACTGCCATGCCAGCCTGGTGGGACTATGGAATTGACCCAGTGGGATTTTAGACACCTGTTGGCTTTAAAGGCAAGAATACAAAACTCCTGGCTACAGCCGTTTATTAAGTAAATGATGTCTGAAAAAGGATAATGGCAATAGGAACAAAGGCTCAAACTCTTACTGCTTTTAGTGACTTTTTACTTGAAAAATAAATAGGGGCGAAAAGTGTTCTTTGCTTTAGCGAAGAGTAAATATGAATATAAGCAAATTGATTTGTTTGCTTTTAAAAAAAACTTGACAGGAATATTTTGTTGGGTATTAAAAATTGTGTTGAAGTGCTGTCGTATACAGGTAGGTGCCTTTTGCTAGCTGAATGGAAATGTGATTATGGTTCTTCTTGAGCACATGGTTTCTCAATGATTTCCTGAAGCTTTAATTATTATGTTTAAGCCAGAATTCATTTAGCGTTTTCATTACTGTCCCGTAAGATTTACAGCTGGGTTTGTAGGGGGTTTTGATCTTTATCTCCATAACACAATGGAAGATTTGTACTTCTAGCACCTAAATGGGAAAAAAAAGAATTCTACTCTAAGAAAAAAAAAAAAAAAGAAAAAAAGGAGTTGTTTGGAAGACTGCATCATTCAACTTTAAAAGGAAAGAATTAAACTTCTGCCAACAAAGGAGCATCAAATATGACACTATCTGAAATAAAGTGAAGTTGTTCTTAATTTGGCAATTAGAAAAATTCAAACACTTTTATTTTAGTGCCACTACTTAGGAAACTCATGTTAGATAATTTAACAAAGTGAGAAAAAAAATTCCTGAATAGAAAATGGACTTTCTATGCTTTCTCTGTAAGGAAAAAAATGCAAAGAATTTCCTTTTATTTAGGGTGATAAAGAGTTAAAATCCTGTTCACAAAGCAAATCCAGAGAGAACTTTGGTTGTGGAAAAAGCAGTGGGAGTCCGTTTTTCTTTTTAAGCAATAGGGAATAGACAGGGTGGGGTTTTTTTAACTTGATGGTTGTATACCCACCAATGGAATACACACAAACCCATAAATATAAGCGAAATAATAACAAACACAAAAAAATAAAAAAGAGTTTTGTGTGTTTCCATACATAATGGAGTAATAGTTGTGTTTTCTGAAAGGGAAGCGTACGGCTCTCATAGTGGAGAACATGCTGATTACTGTATTGTGAGTGGCTGGCTTTTGATTTTCCAGGATGGATTAATTCTCGGAAGACAACAGCTTCCCTGTCCTCCCCCAGTGGAGTCCTGGTCTCCAATAGACTTGTTTTATATGCTAAGGGATTAATACAGCACAGCAATCAGTCATAAAAAGCAAGCTTTAGTGAGTTTGTAAAGGGGCAGAACAGGCAAATCAAGTCTTGTGACCATCTTATTGCTTTCGAGTGCTTTCAAACAATAGTGATCAGATTTTTTTTTTCTTTTTTTGAGGTCCATTTGTTATTAAAAGAGAATAGGGAGTTGGTTTTTCATTGTAAGTGAAGAGATTCTGGAAGAGCTTTCTGGCAAATTGTGAGACATAAACTGAAATGTTTGCAAAGCTCTGAATATACTTCTAATAATAAAAGTTATTTTTGCCTAAAGTGCTTGTAAAATATGTTTGTAAATACAACTCTCCCCCCCAAAAAACAGAGGCAGTTTATGCCATTGTCACAACCTTCATTTAACGATTGGTTTGTATTTTGAGGTTGGTGTGAGTGTGTAGTGAGAATCAAAAAAAGTCCATTTGATTTGCAAATGAGAAAGTACTAAAAATATGAGGCTCTACCCAAAATTACCCTCAGTTTTTGTACCAAGCCTGAGCTGTGTCATTGGGTTGTATTGACTTTGAAATCCCTGTCTTCTTAGTATCGACTTCTTTATACTGAGTGGGGGGAATTTTTGAAGCAATGCAGAAGAATGCATTTTAGGAAGAAATTTTTCTCTGTGAGGGTGGTGAGGCCCTGGCACAGGTAGCCCAGAGAAGCTGTGGCTGCCCCATCCCTGGAAGTGCCCAAGGCCAGGTTGGATGGGGCTCGGGGGAGCCTGGGATAGTGGGAGGTCCCTGCCCGTGGCAGAGGGGACTTGGAACTGGATGGTCTTTAAGTTCCCTTGCAACACAAACCATTCAGTGATTCTGTGATTCCCTGGACTTTGCGCTTCCTTCCTAAAATCCCTGTGTCCCCCTTAGGCAGTGAGCACCGCCGGCTCCCTGCGGTGCTGTCCAGGGTCCTGACGAGCTCCCCTGCTCTGCCAACGCGCCTTTCCATGTCGAGAGCAGCTTCCAGTCTCTTGCAGCTTGGCCAAGGCATAACCATTCCAACAGGGGGGCTTTATGCTGCTTTAGGCTTAATGGGTTTCTCTAAGGGAACTTTCTCTTCCAGTAGTTTCTGATAACATCCAGCAATTTATGAGGATGAGAAACTGGCACTGATTTTTGAATAGGTCTTTAGTATCCCTAAAACAACTTCATTTTGGAAGCTTCAGCTATTCCCAATATAAATGAGGGTAGTGAATTTTCCTCTGGCATAATCTGGTCTGAACTTGGCCACATTGTAAGCTCTGGAAAACTTTAGTTTATACGTTGGAAGTAGGGACATGGGGGCTGAGCTACTAAATTTACTGAATTGATGTTCCAGTCATGGATTCAGTGTCTGTACAGGACATTTCCCACAGCTATTCCCCCTCACTAGGGTGGTGCTGGCAAAAGAAGGCAAGAACTGAGAGACTCTCTGCATTTCTCTCAGACCTGCCTGGTGGTGTCCAGCTAGCATGGAATTAGGAACTGCCTAGACTGGAGAAGGCAGAAGCAAATAAAAGTGGATCGTGGGGTGAGAGAGGGAGGAGTTGAGGTCCCAGGAGAGATGGAAAACACGTTTTCAGTCAAATAAGAGAGTATTGTTAGTTTGCATCTTTCCTCCTGCTGTCTGGACACTCACAGAAATTTGCTGTCCAAAAAGTATCTTTTTAGGAAGAGCCTCTCCTTTCCAGACTAAGATAAAAGAGTTGTCTTCTTTCACCCCAAATTTCATCTTGGACAGGATTGGCACTGTATTGCTTTTAATTGCCTTATAGAATCATGAAATCATTAAGATTGGAAAAGAGCTCCAAGATTATCAAGTCTGCATTGGAATCAAGGATACTCTGCAATTTTGTTCAGCATTTTCTGCAGCCTTACAGCTTACTCTAAAAGTCGTATATAATTCAGAGAATACCTAAATAATTGAAATATTTAAGTAGTAAAGAGAAAATATACAAACAAATCAGAGGATTCTAGTTTTGCATGGATTTTCTTTGGAAAGGAAAACACAGCTGGATGTAAAGACCAAGGGAAGCCCAGAGCATTTAAATTTAACCTCCTGTTTTTGCTGCACGGCATCTCATCTCAGTTCAGAAGTGAAGCTGATACCACACTGATGATGACGTGGAGATGTCACAGAAGTTCCTGAGCAAGACACACTTTAAGTTGCACTCGGTTTTGTTTCAATTTAAGACTGCTTCCATAACACATTTATGCTAAACTTTAAGGTTTCCTTTCATTTTTTAGTACAAGTAAATATTAATGTAGAAACATAATTGCACAAAAGGGATTTGTGTTTGATTTTTTAATTTTGTCATTCAGGCAGTATTTCAACCTGTTTTTCCACTTGCAGCATTGTTACACAATGCCTTTAGTTCTGTAATAATTCAAGAGTGCTGAAAATCTTCATGCTTTAGCATATGTTCATAGTCAATATTTGTTACAAGACAAACAGTCCAGTCTGTAATGTGTTTCTTTGCGGTTGTTCATAAAACATTTTCTTCTGAAGTTTTGAAAATTTGATGAAAGCACAAAAGTTGTGTTGCCTAAGGGAAAAAGTCTGGATAAAGCTCTGAAGTGGTAGTGCATTAGTCATTGAGAGGTACCTCACCATGGTAGTGTTAACTCTAAAACATAAACAGAACAAATGGTGGTGATGATCACGCTTCTACTGCAGACCTTGTTTTCAGGTTACATGTTTATTTAGTATTCATAGCACAGTAATAAGGAAAAAAAAATTAAGATAAATTAAATAATCCATACCAAGTCCTCAGTCTGGGTGGAGAGAGGATTTTCAGCTGTTGTGATGGGTAGTTTTGGTTTTGAAATTGTGTTTCCTGGATGTTACTATAATCATAGGATGGTTTGAATTGGAAAAGATCTCTTAAGATGATTGAGTCCAACCATTCCGCCGGCACTGCCAAGGCCACCACTAACCCATGTCTGCAAGTGCCACATCCACATGGCTGCTAAGCCCCTCCAGGGATGGTGTAGTGAACAAGTAAAAAGTAAGGAATATTTCTCCATTGCCTCTCTGAATATTAAGTTTTCAAAGTTAGTTTTGAACTGCCTCTAACAAAAATTTTAGAAACTGCTTTATTTTAGAAAATGAGGCACCCTGTTTGAAGGCCATTAAAATAGCTTGTAATAAACTGTTGATACATCAGGCTAACAAGCAATAAAGTTTTGATATATGAGAAAAGCAAGCAATAAACTTTTTGATACGTGAAGGGAGCTGTGCTTGGATACCAGTGAGCAGCCAATGAACTTTAAGGAAGCAAAGATGGAGTTCTCCACAGACATGCTGATGCTCTAAGGTAGGTATGAGGTTGCCACTCTGTAAGCAAGTGCCCAACATGCTGCAGGTTGCAAAATCTCCAGTGTCAGAGTCTTTGCTGTCTGTGCTGCTCTTTGCTGTCCTGGCTGGTCCTATGAGGCTGCTTGTGCCCCACCCTGCTGGTCCTGCTGCCATGGCTGTGCTCTGCTGCTGACTCCGGTTCTTGGAGGGACTTCTCTGGGGATGATTTTCCCCATCGCACTCTATGAGCCAGCACTGGACTCATAGAGGTGGTAACCCCTTTCTTGTGCTTCTTGTAATTATTCTTGGCATTTTCCTACTTGGCTCTTTTATCTCTTTCTTTCCTTCTTTATGAAAAAAAATGAAGCTGAATGATCACTTTGCATTCTAACATTTAAGTTCATTTGGGTTTTAATCTTGTTTTCCACTATGCTGAGAACCTACTTCCTTTTTGCAATTTTAGGTTGAGATAAGACTCACCTGTCCTCACCTTAAATGGATCAGAACAGATGGGATTCCACCACTGCCCTGGGCAGCCTGTGCCAGGGCTGGATGGCCTTTTCCAGGAGGAATTTTTCCTAAATAGCCAGCCTAAACCTCCCTGGCACAGCTTGAGGTCATTTCCCCATGTCCTGTCTCTTGTTATCAGGAGAACAGACCAATCCAAATCTGGCTGCACCCTCCTGGCAGGGAGTTGTGGAGAGAGAGAAGGTCTCCCCTGAGGCTCCTTTTCTCCAGGCTGAGCTGTGCCCAGCTCCCTCAGCCACTCCTGATGTTCCAGCCCCTTCCCCAGCTCCGTTCCCTTCTCTGGGCACACTCCAGCCCCTCAGTGTCTTTCTTGCAGTGAGGGGCCCAGAACAGGCTGCCAGAGTCACGGTGCCTCAGCAGGGCCTGTTTAATGACTGCTTATAAAAGCATTCAGCTTTCATGATAAATCCTATGTATATCACTTGTTTTAAATGTATTTAAACAACTTTGACTAGGAATCAGTTTAACACTGAGCATTTCCATGTTCTGTGTTGGCACTATTCTTACAGAACAGGTCATGGAAATAGTGGACATGGGCTTTTTTGGCGGGGGGAGTTCAGGGAGAAGAATCAGTTTGCTGCTTCAGATTGCCTCTGTGTTGATTGTGGAGAAAGTTATCTACATTTGATACAGAGCTACAGAGCTGTTAATGTTAAATGTAAGAATTAAAATGGAGGAAGGGAAGAGCATGCTGGAAGAATACATGAGGTAGGCTGAGTAAAAAAGATAATCCCTAGAAAAATCATAATCCCTTTAGAATCATAGAATGGTTTGGGTTGGAAGGGAAGCTCATCTCATTCCACCCCTGTGCCGTGAGCAGGGACACCTTCCACTCGGCCAGATTGCTCCAAGCCCTGCCCACCTTGGCCTTGGGCACTTCCAGGGATGGGGCAGCCACAGCTTCTCTGGGCAGCCTGTGCCAGGGCCTGAACACCTTCACAGGGAAGAATTTCCTGCTAATACCTAATCTAAGCCTACTCTCTTCCAGTTTGAAACCATTCCTCCTTGTCCTGTCACACCATGTTCTTGTAAATAATCTCTCTCTGTGCAAGTCCAAGCTGACAGTGTCTTAAGAAAAAAGTTGAAGCAAACCTTGCAGATCAAGGCACTGGGGCAGGGGAGAAGTAGATTTTTTACTTCAGCAGTGATTTTAAAAGAGAAAAAAAGCATATTCTGAAATGGTTGATAAACCGTTTATAAAACCACATTTTCCCAGACATGGGATGTGGAGTGGCTGGTATTTCTGTTCCTTACTCCCTTTACTCTGCACCATGCATTTCTTTTCTTATGCACATCACAGGCTGTGCCTACTTTTGTTTAGAAGTGAAGCTGATTCACATAAACAAGGGCGAGAAAAAGGAAGTGTTACATGTGCAATAAAAGGGAAAACATTGATAAGGAAATAATAGATGAAAATGCCCAGCTATTTTCTTAGGGTATAAACCGTCCTTAGTGGCTGATACCTGTGAGGAGCCTCACACTTAATGTGAAGTCTTCTAAACTGGGAAAACAGGCTTGAGCACATCATTTCTGCCCCTCACCAGGGGTAAAATGAGTGCATAACACTCACCAAGGGATCTTACTAATAGTGTCACTAACATTACAGCACATCCCATGTCACTGTAAATGTTTGTGTGTCAACTGTTGGCTTCACTCTCTTCACTGTCTTCTCCTTGCCCTGTAAACTCTTCCTGAGTGGAATTGTTTATTACTACATTTAGACAGACCTTGGCACCTCCTATCAACTGCCCTCTAGGCAAATATCACGTTTTGTTATAAAAGCAAGTTTTTTAGCCACATATTTTATAAAGTGGTGCAACTTCAGTCTTTGCCCCAAGCCCATGTTTGATGATACCAAGATGTGTCTGGAAGAGTTTCCTCCTCAGTTCTTTGTATTTCTCGTTGCCGAGGCTTTTTTCTAAATTGCAGCCATCTGTTGTGAGTCTGCACTCCATGGGTTAAAGTTTATTTTTATATTAAGACAAGCTTTCATTATGTTTTCCCTCTTTCCCCATTTCTCCCACCCTCCCCCAATCTGGAAGTTTAGGCTTTCTAGTTAAGCTTTTATGGTGGCCACAAACAGGTGCGTGCTTTACAGAGGGTCTCATTCTGCAGCTCCCACTGGCATCCCTGGCCTCCTGAACTCCCTTTTGCTACCTCCTTCCCCCTCAATAATTTTTTATGAATGATAGCTTTTCAGCACCCTGGGAACAGCTTGTTGGGAAAAACACTCTTTGTGGGGTGCAGTCAAATCCTACACATTTCTCCAAGGGTTTTCTATGAAAGGACTGGTTCTGTGTTGCAGGTATGACGTGCGTGTGGACTCCCCCTCCCTGCTGGCTTCCCCACCTCCTGCTTCTGTGATTCACTGCGATAAATTTGCTTTTTAATAATGCTGGTAGACCCTCGCCACAGGTGCTTCTCAATTAAAATCCACTTTGTTTAAAAACTGAAGGCTTGTTTAACTGAGCCCCTGGGGAGAGTTGTCAGATCCCAGGATAGGTGACACAAATAGATTGGTGACCCTCTGGAGCTGCATTGAAAATACCATATCCTGGGGTACCAGAGGGCAGCGTCACTCTGAAAACAAATCTGCACGTTTGAGAAACCCTGGGTGGAATCCCTGGGACTTGTCGTTTTCAGTGTGGGGCCTTTTTAATCCATCTTTTAGCATTTTGTTTTGTTCCTGCTAGCCTTCTCACACCCCCTACCACCCCACCCCCCCAAGTACTTTCACCTTCTTTCTAGTACTGATTTAGCTATTTAGAAAATACAAAGGTAAAAGGAACTTTTTTTTTTTTTCAAGGACAGTCTCTATTTTGTATTCTGTAGATATTTGCAAGAAATTAATTGGAATGGAAAAGCAGGGTATGGAACAAATATTTGGAAAAAAGGAAAAAGCAGCTTGAAAGTGAATGACTCTTTTTTTCTTTTATTTTCTTTTTTAAAGAGAAAGGAAAATGTACTTTTGAGTGATCTGATCTTTTCCCTGCCTTCTTAGGCATGTATTTTTAGCGTTTTGAACACATGTAATGTTCTCAGATATTGCTTACCAGAGCACTTTGAAATAACTACAGAGGGTGGATGGGATGACTCAGGGGACTGGTAATTGAATGCGGAGCCTTTTCACCTCGAAGTCCCCAGTTTGAATCAAACCCAAGTTGAGAGCAACCTCGTGGTTTCCCTCAGATGGGTGTTTAGTGGCCTGTCTGAAGTGAGTTGGTGGTCTCAGTCCAGCTCCTGGCAAACAGCTGCCACATCACAGCAACCACGGCCGCAGTTAGTGCCAATTATCAGCCGGGCTGGCAGTGCTGGCAGCAAGGGGAAGGATGGAATTAGCCTGTGCTGCTCCTGCTGTCAGAGGTGGTCCCTGCTGCTCTTGGAGCCCTTCAGCAGCAGCAGCAGCTGGGTTTGGTGCTGTCAGCCTTGTGGGATGTGTGTTCCTGCGCTCTGGGGAGATGGCAGCTTGTCCTGCTCCCAAGTGCTGAGCCGGGTCCCCGTGTGGGTTTGGTTTTGCTTTGCCTCTGCAGGTTATTGGTTCCTGGCTCCAAGGGCAGCTCCATGCATGGGCACTGGACTTTCCCACACACCCTTTGTCAGTTGGATTTGTCTCCTGACATAGCTGCTAAGCATGCCAAAAATGAGATTTTTCACATTTGTGAATCCAGAGAAGGGAACGGAACTGGGGAAAGGGCCTGGAGCATCAGGAACAGCTGAGAGAGCTGAGGGGGCTCAGCCTCGAGAAAAGGAGGCTCAGGGGGGACTTCCTGGCTCTCTACAACCCCCTGAGAGGAGAGTGCAGCCAAGGGGGTCAGGCTCTGCTCCCAGGAAACATACAGGAGAAAAGGAAATGGCCCCAAGCTGTGCCAGGGGAGGTTCAGGTTGGACATCAGAAGGAATTTCTTCACCAAAACAGTGATCAGGCATTGACAAGGACTGCCCAGAAAGGTGGTGGAGTCCTCATCCCTGGAGGTGTCCAAGGAACACCTGGACATGGCACTCAGTGCTCTGGTGTGGGTGGCAAGGTGAAGATCAGTCACAGGTTGGACTCAATGACCTTGGAGGTCTTTTTTGACCTGAATGGTTCTATGAGTCTGTGATTTCAGTCCATGTGTTTGATAACAATAGTCACACTTCTGGTAACTCTCAGCTCCCAAAGTTTCCATGCCAACCCATTATTTTGCAATCCTCTTTCTGAAGTGGTTTTACATTTTATCTCTGAAGAAATTGTTGTTTTTTGGTTTTTTTTTTCTGAAGCTAAACTAAAATGTAGTCATTTTGAAAGTGTGAGGACAAAATAGATAATTCTTACCCTTTAAAATCCCTTACAGCTGAAAAAAAATCTTGCATAAATGTCTCACATTTTGGGAGTTTTAAGAGTATAACCCTCACAGAGATTCTGAATAGTGCTTTAGTGGATTCCAAAGCCCACAGAGGATCCCTCTGCTGGTAGTAAGATTTTGGGTTGATGCACAAATCTTATCTGTGGCAATCTCTTTGCAAAATCATGACAATTTTCACATGTAAAAGAAAACTTGAAGTAAATATGGTTTACAACATTTTAAGCTGTAAGACAGTTCTTTCTGAAAATGGGGAGCTCATTTTTCACACTCTAAATTTTATTCAAGGGAACAATATTAACACAGCTCTAATCAAAATGCAGTGGATTTTCCCCCAAGCACTAAAATAAGTCCCTTAGAAACCCATTTTTGATTTTTTTTCCCTGAACTCCTAATGTTAACTATGGTTTCTGTAAAAATAAATATTTCCTCAAGGTATTGGCTGCCCAAACAGAGATGCTGAAACTGAATGTAACAAGAGTGACCTTATGAGGATTTTTTTGCCTCTAATTTGAGACAAATGACTGCAGTGAATAGCACAAATAGAAACAATGAAGATTTTTAAGCTTTTGATTCCTGGTACCTATAAAACAGTAAGGAGGATTTTGTATAATAGGAGATCCAAGTGTTGCCTGTTGAGGAGGACAGGGATGCAACTTGTGGAATCTGTGGTTTAGGTTGGGGTAACGTCCTGCTGCACACATCCAAGTAAGTAGTTATGTTTATTTCCTCATTTCTGGTCACTCACTGATAGATGATTTGGCCAGGCTTCACTGGGAGGGGATGGATTTGGGCTGTCTTTGCAGAATATAGTTTCTTTTTATCCAGCAGGAAGACACAAGGAAGCAGGTGGGAGGGCAGCTTTCTGGCTGGGAACAGCACTGCTGGAGACGAAGGGAAGCCTGGCTCAGGCTTTCTCTTGCCTTTTGGACAAGCTCAGGAAATTAACTCTCAGAAGGATCTACAAGGATAATCCCATGCTTGGTGTCTTGAGCAGTCCAGAAAAGAAGTAAATATAACTGCTGTCTGCAATTCAAGTTTAGTGGATAAAGCCAAGAAGATGTTGTAAGTGATTTGCCTCAGTTGTGAAACAGATGTGGATGTGTCCCTCACTGGGAGGTGATGGTGGCAGAGCATTCCCTCTTTAAAGCTCAGGCAGGAAGGAGGACTGTGCAAAACACTGCCCTGAAAACTTGTCTTGGAGCACGTGTTCGTAGTGGAAGTGCTGTAAGTCTGGAGGAGATGAAGTCTTCTAAATAATGATGGTTTTATGGAGGAGGTGACGCTTTCTTCTCACGAAGGAAAGACATGGAAAAAACTGAAGTGGAAACAGTGGGCAAGGTAATGCTGTCTTGTTGTCTCAAGAATGTCAGGAAGGAGGCCTCCAAACAAACCAAAGGCTGGGACTGAGGCTATCACTGTTTCTTCCTGCTCAGATCAAATTCTTGTTCAAGGCATTTCCAAATAAGGGTGAGGAACGGAGCACTGCAACCGCAAGATGACGGTGCAAGGCTGCTAAAACCAAGAGTCCTTTTTCTTTCTACTTAAAATAATCCGTGTCCAGCCATGGATCAAAGTGCCTCTGTAACCTGCCATGCTCCGAAACAGACTGACAGAAACATATACAAATCCTCCTGGAAAAATAAATGATGAGAAAAGCTTTAGCTGGAAACACCAGAGTAAGAATGATTAGCAAGTTGTGCCGTTGACTTAACGTGATTTTAATCATGGGCTGGTTGTTCATCTCAAGGCTAAAAAGCCACAATGTGTCTCTTGTGCGAGCACAAGGCACCTAGAAATCACGTGGCAAAAGTAGCATTTGCATAATGGTAACAGTAGAAACAAACAAAAAGAGAACAAGGGGCAGAATTTCCTGGCTAGTATGAATTAGCCTGAAATCAGTGGAGCTTTACTAATCCATACTTTTGAAACCCTCCCCTTCAGCTTCCCAGTGTTACAGCAGCAATGAGCCATGGAATAGTTGTTGAGATGCCTCACTGAAGTAAAAATCAAACCACTGTGCTGCTGAGGGAAAGAAGGAAAGAACAATTTTAGCATGTAAGATTAGTGCAGTGCTGTCAGGGCAGAACCAGCCTGGAGTTTGCCAGTACTTGAGCCCACTTACACTTTGTATAAACTTCTAAATATTCGGGAAACCTTTCAGTGATGTTTTGATTTCAAAAGCTATCTGGCGGCCTAAGTGTCCATACCCAACAATTAAACCAATAAATTCAGAGGCCAGTCTTTAAAGTTCAGAGCTTCAAATGCTCCCACTAGTGCATTATTCATGGGCTTGGTTTTGTCCTTTGATATCTCTCTATGGTGTGATCTGTATAGCAGAAAAGAACCCACATCTGTCTGTTTACACCACCCTGGAAATTCCTGTGGGCAACCAAAAAAGTCAACCACAAATAACTGCTGGGCTACCAACAAACATAGTATCTGGAGTGCCTCCACCCACCTGCCATCAGGCAGACTTCTAAGTCTCATTCAAAGTGGGAAAAGTCAGATCAGGGTGGGAGGGAGAAGTAGAGGGAAGGCTGGGGGAAAAAACTAGATTGAAAGACTAACCTGAAATTAGCAGAACTAGGATTTTTGCTTTTTTTTCTTTTTTTTTTTTTTACATGGAGTAGGTCACATATGGGCCCTGAGCTGAGCAGCATGGCATGGCACAGTGGATGTCCTTCAGTCAGATCCTTTGACTCATTGTGGGGTTGGGGACTGAACCCATTTGTGCTAAAAGGGGACAGGTTCTTCTGAGCTATGTCTTGAGGAAAGGTGAACAGAAAACATTGTGTAAAGATTTCAAAAATTCCTGAAAGATTCTCCAATAGGATGCTGGGAAACACTGTAAATTCCTGTTTTGCTTGAGCCACTGGGGACTCTGGTCATTCTCACTTCAGCTGCAGGGTCTCTTTACATTGTTGTGGGTCCTATTGGAGAGAGTTACAATTTCCATTGGCTTGAAAAGCTTCCCAAAGCTTCCAGTGGTGACTTCCTTACCAAGGCTTTCACTCACCCACTTATTTTTATGTACCTGAACTAAAGCATTTGGGTAGTGTTCTCAAAATCAATGGAAGAAATTACATGCTTAAAAGTAGGCATCCACAAAGTTGGATGTCATCCCATGACCATTTACTTCTTAAGAAGTATGGAAAAGACTCTGATTTATTAAGCTGATCCTACACAATGCTACTTGATTTGCAGTGTTCAGAGAGCTTTAATTGTTATTTACCTCACACTAATATTCAATCACTTGGATGTTTCACTTTAACTTGATTTATGACTAAAAAAATAAAGCCATGGTGGAGATGGTATAAGGATTTCTTTGTCCATAAATAGCTTTTCAGTCAGGTGTTACATCTATTTCTGAGGCTTTAATTCTTGGTGAGGTAATTTCTCCCCGACGCAGATCATCTCATGTGCTGGAGTGTACCACACTGATGTTCTCACCTGCTTAGAAGTTTTTTAGTCTTACAGCTTTTATTTCCTGAATCTGGGGAGCAGTTTTTCCCCTTCCAGTTGTGTTCAGTTTTCTGAGAAAGGGGTGCCTCATTGACTCATCCCGACTTTTTCCCTTGTTCTGTTTATCCTTACTGCAGGAGATGGCCACGATTCCTCCATTTCGTGCAAATTAGAGGTAGTGCTAGGGTCCCTGGCAAGTTCCCAATACAGGTCTCAGATGACTTAAATGCTTCCCATGGGTACATTGACACATTATTGAGCAATTACATTCTCTTGTGGCAGTCATCTGTGGAATAAGTAAACTGCCTCTGTGAGCCCCACGGTGATATCATGCACCATAAATGCATGCTTGGCCTCCATTGTGTCAACAATCCCTCACGTTCTCAAAGACAGAAATGCGAGTATAATTCTCAAACTACACTGACTAATAAACAGGTTCGCTTTATTACTTGTTTCTACCTTGAAAGGCAAGATTAAATTTAATTTATAAGGCTACCCTAAAAGAAGGCATATGGGTAAGTATAAAGTGATAATTTGTTTATTCACTGTAAATTTATTAATTTGGGATTTGAGGAGCGAAAAGGGAGGCCAGTAAAAGAGAGTGACTTACATTTAGATCTTATGTTTTTTCTTCTGGCTAGGGGAAGGTTGGTCATGAAGATCATTTTCTCATCAATAACTTTGGGAAGACTGTGACATACATTACTGATCATTCCCAGCTCTGCTTGCACAAGCAGAATATTTATGCAACTAGATGTCAAGTAATGCTCTCCTGAAAATTAGGAGATCTTTGATTACACAGTGTACTGTAAGGTTAAGGGTGTAATGAGTCTTTTTTTTTCCCCCCCTCCCTTTAAAAAACTTGTGTCTAAATGTTTTGTAAAACTTTGAAAACTCCCAAGGACAGAGTGTAGCTAAAAAGGTGACATGACTGCTTGTGTACTCACTCATAGCATACGTTAGTTATCATTAATGAGCCAGTTCTTTCTTCAGCCTTTGTGTGTCCTTCCATGATATGTGGTTGAAGCTGATCACTCTCAGCCCAGCACACAGGGAGTTTGGGGGCCCAGCACACACAGCTGGGGCATGTCCAGCTCTCACCCACTCGCACCCCAAGTCCTTTGCCAAGGGCTGCTCTGGATGACACCGTCCTCAGATAAATTTTATGGCCACCAGGTGTGTTGAGACCTCTGAAAGAGAGAAGTCCATCACTCCTGCCCAAATCACCCTGAAGGTGGATGTGGCAGTGCAGGGTGTCCTCCACACGAGCCCAGCTGGGTTGTTTCCTGTGGATCTTTGCTGTGGCTGGGGACAGAGCACAGATCCCAGTGTGCTTTTCAGGCTTGTACAGTATTATTCAGTCTGGTTGAATGACTACCCTCTGCTTTGTCATCAGAGAATATTTATGACCATCGAAGGAAGGCTGAGTTCCTGGAGACGGGATAACGCATGGCTTTCTGCTGCCAGACAGAGAGTTCCTTTCCGTGGTCACACCAATGTTTTTTCATACTCCCACGGACACCACAACTTTTTTGGATAAGGAAGAAGATGATGGAACACAGATGGGGGAAAGAAATGGCCTCAGAGAACTTGGATACGTGGGGGTATTTTTACCCTTTGGGGTTTTTTCTTCCTGAATTTCAATGAGTGACTTATTGGAGACTTCTTTGGGTTTGAAGTGTTGTTTTTTTTTTTTTTCTTGTTCCACACACACAAAACTGTTTTGGGTTGTTTTGTTTGTCTTTGTTTATAATGCAGCTGAGATAGGGTGACTTGATACTTTTAAAATAGAAAACATGCCTTCTGAGGGAATAGAGGGAAGAGAGGAGGACTTTACTAGCTGGAAACATGGGTCATACAAGGGCAACATTTTACTGTGAAGGTTGTGCTGGATATGGGGGAGAGGATTTGGTGAAAGTTGGTATGGGGGCAGGAGTAGTGCTGCTTCTCCTTGGGTGCCAAATCCACTGCTGGTTCTCCAAATGGAGATACCAAAGGTCCCTGCACCACAGCCACATATCTCTTTTTATTTATTAACTGTTTTTCCCCCCTCTTTCTTTTAAAGCAAATTCTAGATTAAACTTTTCCAATCCATGGCATTAGAAACTATCAGGCACAGAATGCCAAGCCGGTGCCTTCAATTTCACTCACTGACATTCTGCTATCCCCTCTCATGAAAATAAACCTAAAACAAACAAACAAAAAATCTTGTTTATTGGTGAGGTAAATGAATGGGATTAGAGATACAGTTTTTGAGTTGCTAAGATGCAGAACCCTCACAGAAAATGCTTAACATCTTGTCCCTTCTTGTTTTGATCATTGCCAAAGGCTACAAGGCACTGGGAGTTTAGGAGCATCTTCTGGAGCCTGTTACCCGCTGGAGGCTGTTCAGCACACCCTGAAGTGACAGCAGGTTTCCAAAGAAAGAAGAGTTGTCCAGTGTGTTGAGGAACAGAAGTTTAGTATGTCAATGACAGAGTGTCTTCCAGGGATTACCAATCAAATGAACAGCATGAGTCTCCACAAGAGGCCTCTCCACTTGATGCCTGTTGGGAAAAGCACAGTGCTGTTTTCCATGTTGTGCAATTAAATTAATGAATAGTATAAGGTATTCGGCTTTTTCAAAACCATCACCCTTGGGATTACTTACTAGTTTGAAAGGAATATTTCCTTGTAATTTCTATGACTATATTAAAAATATTATGCATATGCTAATATTGGCAAGCAATCACTTTAGGGTAAGTCTCTTTGATGGTAATCCTCTTTCCCTTCTCTGCTGTCACTGCCATTCCAAAGCTTCTGGAGTTTGCTATGGGAACTATTCCAACTGGAGACACAGATTAGAAATTAATGAAATAAATTCTGTTGTGCTGAGATTTCTGAATAACGTGTTTGCACTGGTGCTGATGGGTTCAAGCACAAATTTGGATATGCTTTGGTGGCTCCTGCAGGTGGACTGAGTCAGAGGGAGAATATATATATATAATCACCAAATTTTGATTTTGTTGTTCTGAAATAGTTGAGGTTTCATATATTTTGAGAAGTTTAGCAAAGGTACACTTTGTGCAGATGCACTTCAAACATCAGCAGATGAGCGCCAGGAAATAATGTTGGACAGGGCAGTGTTACAGTCATCCTTTCTACCACTTCCTCTCAAACTGATGTAAACAGATGCATGTTTTTATGTCCTTTCCCTTGGGAAAGGGAGAACTCTGAGCTCAAGTGATCAATATGTGGCTTTTCCGTGGTTACTTGGGAAACTTCATCCCTGAAATCCTTTTTAATCACAAGTTATCTCGCATCCTTTGACACGATCAAGCTTTTTGTTTTTCATCTACTGTAAGTTATAGAATCTGGCTAAAAGGAACAAATCTGGATGAGCTGGTTTATGCAACAATAAAAACAGGTATGTGTGTGTGAAAACTAAGGAGTTTTAAAAAGGGAAATAATCACTGTTTTAAAAATAGTGATTAATTTTAGATTTTAGATGTACTGTAGACTTCCGTATTAATTTACTGCTCCTTGCAAATATTTCTCATGTTTTATTTTTTCCTTCAGCATTTTTAGCAGATTTATAGAAGCTGGATTTGATGGCTTCTGGCATATCATGATTTCTCTTCACTTAGGAAGGCCCTGAGTGAGGCAGTCCTGTGTGAACATGAGGTGCTGTTTTGTAGTGGTCAGTGCCAAGACACGCTGGTGTGCAACTCCTGGATTGTATTTATGATTGTATTGCAGCTCTGGACAAATCACATCTGGGAGGTTTTGGAGGGCGCACATCTGGTGTTTATTTACCACTGACACGCAGTAACATGAGGGGTTAACAGCCACTTGTATTTTTCTGAATCCCTCCCATACAGTCTTTAAGTTTCCACATTCTCAGTTATCCAAAGAAAAGGTGAAGGCTTTGGGTTTATCTTCTCTGGAACTGAAGCTCTGCAGAAATACTCTTGCAAAGGTCCCTCCGTGAGCAGCGGCAACTCGTTCTTACAGCTGGAGCTGCTGGGCACCAGGTGAGCATGGGCCTCCCAGCCTGGATGTGAGAGGGGTTCTTGAGCCACAGCTTCCTTCTAGGCACTCATGGATGGGTGAGACTTTGCACACCGTGCTGCCAGATCTGCAGGTTTGGCAAATAAATCGTGAGGCAGGTTGTTCAGAGGGCTGGGAGGAGGTGGGAGGTCTGTGGGGTTGTGTTTGTGTGACAGGAGAGAGATGGGATGTCAGTGCTGTGTGTCTGGGAGCTGTGCTGGGAGATGCTCCTGGACCTTCCTCCAGCTTTGAGGGGGGGTTAGGACTTGTGAGGCCACACATGGGGGTTGTTGGAGGTGAGAGCTGGTGTTTTCTAATGGTATTGAGAGCAATTTTAACAAAGCTAGGTGAGGGCAAACACCATTACAGGTACAAAATAATAGCGCAAAATAATAATCAAAAGGCATAATAGCCCTGTGGTGCACACAATGGAGAGCAATTGGGAGTTCTTGGATCAGTTTTTGACTTTGCCACAGGCCTCCTGTGTTACTTTCAGGCAGTCACTTAATCTCTGCATCCACCATCTCTGAAGCAGCCAGGCTTGGAACAATTTGTGTCTCTGGAAGCATGTATCTAATTCTGCTGTTATTATCAAAGTTAAATATTAAAGAACTGTTCTGTTATCATAGGATAGAACCATGCCACACCATTTTCATTGTGAACTTTGTTCTTTTGCTGTTACATTGTTTTTCAGGAAAAACAATGTTTTCACTGCATAAAGGGAAGTTAGGCAGAAATTCATCATGCGTACTGTGCGGGCCGGCCTTGTAGATTTGATGTCTGACACTAAAATAAGAGATGCATGTTAAATGCCACTAGGAAGACTTCAGGGCTGATTGTTCAATAAAGTGAAGCACAAGTCTGGGCATTGAAAGTGAACAAATAATGTAAGACATTGTAGAGATCAACCTTCCAAAGCTGTTTGGAAACTTCCTAACAGTTGGACACATAAATTGTGTCTAAATGTAGGCACTCCTCATCCCCGTGGTGACAGGCATGCTGCTCTGAATTCGTTGTTCAAACTTCCATTATTATTCTGTGTCAGACAAGGGAATAACTTAGATAAGATCAATTTTTGAACATGTTTCTTCAGGAAGGAACTAAAGAGCAATCCTGAAAAATATCTTCTGGAATGGAAAGATTCTGATCCTTGGGAAAATAAAGGAACTGCTGTGTGAGAGGAAAAATGTCAATACATTTGGAGGACAGGTGAGTTTGTTTGCCAAACTATGCAGCCCTCAAGTCTGTCTTTGAAAGTACATGAGCAGGTTATGAGGAGGTGTTTTCAGTTTTAGGAAGCACTGGTAAATGTCAAAACTATTAATATTCTTCACATAATGGAACACGGAAGCTTCCTGTGACAATTGGCAATTTGTCCATGTGGGGGAGAGGATGAATGGAGACTTTTGAGAAGTTCAGTTTGGGCTTAATTGTGTTTTTCGGTATTCATTGACACTATGTGAGGTGGAACTTCCCTAGCTGAAGTCTGGAGCAGTGTAACTCCCCAGCAGACATCCACAGCACTGTCCCATACACCCAAACTGGCAGGGATGTGGGCAGTGTGGGGCCATCCATGTGCTGCTCAAAACCAGCACTTCCCCCAGTCCCCCACCCTGCAGTGTCTTTGTTCCAGCTGATGAGAAGTTTTACAGCATAAAGGCAGCTTCTGAGGGATGGAACCCTGAGAGCCACATCTTTTCTCACCCCTCCAGCCCTAAGCAGAGTGTAGTAATGACCCATAGGTTTTTACAGAATTTCAAATATTGCACCTGTGTTGTGTCTGCATTGTCACATGCACTGATGTGCCAACCCTGAAACATTTCTACTGCCCTGTTAGGTATCTTGTCTCAGCTATCTCAATTTACCCTCTAGAATTTTTTGGGGATGAAATATTCATTAGAAAAAGCGATCACCTTTTTTTTCCCCACCAAATGGTTAAAATGATCCACAGACTGTTTCAGATTGGTTGTGAACAGCTCCAGAACAATGTTTTGAGCAACTTCTGCTCCAAGATCTACAAGGTAGGCCACGTTCCAGAAGCTCCCAAAAGCGTGCCTGGAGCCTCTGAGTCAGGGAAGTATTCAGTTGGAAAACCTTTCACCTTTAGTGGAAAAAAAATCACCCGTATTCTTTGGATGGCCTTCTGTAATGCAGTGACTTTTACAAACCTCAAAACCAGAGATCTCCTGCAGCTTCTGAAACAGCTGCATCTCTGCCTGGTTGTGCTCTTGGATGGTTTGGTAGAGTGTTGCAAAGCAGAGCCTTGCTCTGAGGCACCTCCACATCCCTGCCTCGTCTGCTGGGACTGATGGGGCTGGTGATGTCTCTAACCCACCCTGAATTACTCTGTTCTTTACTGCAGTAGCATCTCCAACAACATCTGCTGTGTTCCTTCTGCTGGCAGAGGTTGTATTTTGTGTTACTGGGGTTAAATCAGCATATCTGGCTATGGTTTGTATCATTCTGTGTAAACTTGAGTCTTTGGAGTCTAAAATGCTCGGGACGTCCTTTCTTTCTTTCAGTGAAATTGTCAGAAAGAAAATACTCTTTAAAAGGAGGCATAATTTAAATTTAAGGCTTCAGCTGAGGTCTGCTGCACTGCAGGTTTTCACGTGGAGTTGCACAGCCATAGACTTTCAGCCACACAGAGCCCTGCAACAAGTTAGACAAGGGGTACTGAGCCCTCTCCTGCAGGAATCCCATTCCAAGAGAAGCTTGATTTGTGCAGGAACCTCCCAAAGAAGTAGCAAAGTCCCTGCTTGTAAGAGCCTGCTAGACTTTATATGGTAGTAGTGTAATAGGCTTTGGAAATGAGTATTATAATGGATCATGTGTGATCTAGTAGGTCCTTTCTACCTGTTTTCCCTCATATGTGTGCTGAACCTTAAATACCACAGGATACTTAACCCACACTATCAGGCAGAAGGCTTCATTTTAAATTACTCATTTAAGGATCAAACAATTTTTGTGCCTGATAGGGTCTCTGACAGTGAAAGGTCACAGAATAATTTAATTAAAAAGCTAAAGCAAAGCCCGAATAATACATGATATCTCACCAAACCCACAGTCGTCTCCCCTGCAGCTGGGAGGATTTGCAAAAAAAATTAAAAAGCCATAGAATAATGGATTAAGGATGCTTTCCAGCCTGAAAGCTTTGGGTAACACACTACCAAAATATGATTCTTAATAGGAATGTCATGAGGAGCATCATCATTTAGAAACCTAGCCAGCAAGCATTGGATTAATCTATTTTTGTTGTTATCGTTGCAGGCTGGCCGTACTTCTCTCCAGATGCACCATTTGGCACATTAAGCAATTCTTTTCTTAGAAGGGGAACCTATGGTTTTGCCATGTAATGCAAAACACCAATGGAATCACTACATAAGCAAAATGCCAGTAATGGTACAGTGGTCCAGCCACAAACATTGGTATGTTAATTTTGTTTTATTTTTCCCAGTGTGTCATCTGTAGTACTGTATTTTGTATCAGGACTATGGCTGGACTGTTTAGTATCAGATTTTAAAGTGTGTTTTCAGCAAGAGATTTAAGCTAGGAAACTAATGGTTGGGTGGGGTTTTCTACTTAATATGGATGTAACTATAATTTTAGCTTGATTTTTGAGACCAGGCCAAATTTTCCCCTCAATTATGCCTGCTCTATCACTCAGCTGTATGCATCCACTTTTGATAATGGTACCCAAATACATTGGAAAGCAAGTAGGTTACCCTAAGGCTGTGGTTTATGTAAGCCATTGCTTCCAAAGACCAGCTAAGACTGAGACTAGGCCTTAAAAGTTTCTTTCAATTCATTTGTAAGATTAGTTAAATTACAGCACGTGCCATTTCTTTGTGGAAAGCAGTGCCTGGCCTTTCCACCTTCTGTGCTACCTTTGTTCTCTAATGGATCATCCCCAGTCCTTGCGAAGGCAGCAGCAGCCCCCTCCCAGCTGGGGCTCCTCTCTAGGCTCAGCCCCAGCTCCCTCAGCCTTTCCTCCTCAGGGAGATGCTCCAGGCCCTAAATCATCTCCTTTAACCTCCACTGGACCTGCTCCAGCAGCTCCAGGTCTTTCCTGTCCTGAGGAGCCCCGAACTCTCCTGGGTGTGCATGAGGTAATAAGTTCCCCAGCTGCTTTGTGTAAGGACCTGAGAAGTGGTCATGGGGAAGTGTTCTCCAGATGATCATTTAGAGACTCGGGATGGTAAGGAAGGATTTTTCACCTTGCACAAATGGTAACAACGTTGTTGTAATTTCCTTGTCTTGCAGGTGAAGGACATAAGAGGAGTAAGGACATTGCTCATGTCCCTCTGTCACTGTCCACTGACTCTTTGTGTTTATTACAGAGTTTATTCCCATCAACAGGCCTTTCCCCTGTCTGGAGCTTCCTATGGGATGAACAACAGGACAGTTGTCTTCCTCCTAGCCTTGTGGCCAAGGGAGGAAAAGGAGACTGACCAGGCAAATCACACGTGTTTCCTTGGCAGGGCTTTGCACTGGGGAGAGGTTGTCAGCCTGGGGAGAGAGCTGTGACATACTGCCCTGCCTGACTGGCCAGCCTGACCCCTGGCTAGGGTTCCCTGGGATTTTTCTGTTTGTTACAACAAATATCCTGTAATTCAAGCTTTGTGTAAGTGGGGTCAGTAGAGTTGCAGTAGATAGCAAGTTTCTTTCTGGTTAATATGGCAGGTATTTAGTTTTTTCATGCCATTCTCCAGAAGTCTCCCCTTTATTCCTCCCATCTTAAATAAGTCAGTTCTGGCTTTTGCCTGTCCATCAGAAAGCCTCATTTTCTGCTTACTCTTCCCCTGCATAAAGGCAATAGAAAAGCAACAGTGAAGAAAAAAAAAAAATTTCTCTCCAAGTTTCTAATCAAATAAAGTTGTGTGGCCTTTCCAGTTTGATTAACTCTGTAGTAATGACCAGGTGAGGCAGGGAAGTTATTTCTCTTTGGGTGTTTTCTGTCCCATGAATGCTGGGAAAGAATACAAGGAAGCCACAAGAAAGAATGCAAGGAGAACACTTTCCCTCTCCTGCTGGTACAATTCCTAAAATCTGGCCATGTTTTAAACCCCTGTGAAGAGCACAATTTCATTATTTCTCCCCTAGACCTCTAGAGGATTTCTGCAAAGAAATTAATCCTTGGTCCTGCTCAGCCACAGGAGGGAAAAAGACAGTGTTAATGCTGCACCCTGCTTCGTTTGTTCTTCTGTTTTTTCTTTTTATCTCTCTTTGAAGCAAACAACCCAGGGCAAAACATGGTTGTGAAGGTTTGCAGCTACCCTTGGAGCTGAAGTGGAGCCACTGCAGCACTGCTGTGAGCTCAGCCATGCAGGTCCAGCATTGAGGGGAAAAGGGATGCACCCTCAAGGTAAACTACTTTTTTAAAAGTTACTTTTTAAAATGTTTCAATGTGGATTTAGTCTTTTCCCACTCTTACTTGTGTTGCAGGAAGTGATTCTCTGCTACCTGTGGGATGCCTGGGGTGGGGGGTTAAGATAGACTATGAGATTACCATGGAACTGTTTCTTCTTTAAGGCAAATATGTTAAAGTTTGAATTGGTGTGTGAATGTAACTCGCAGCACTGGCACTGCTTTACTCACCAGTATGTTATGATTAGGAGTCCATGAAAGAAGTGTGGATTAGCAATCAACCTGTGTAAGGCTTTTCCCTGTGGCACACCAGCTACTCTTCACATTTGCTGTATTTTCATAATAAGTGAACTTAACATATTTTCCATTCCAAAGTTCATTCCATTTCTTAGTACTTTTCAGTTAGAGATGGCTTTTCACACCTGGCTGTCATCCAAATTGCATGTTGAAGGCATTTTTGAGGAAACTTGAAGATTAAGTGTTGATAAAGTGCTGCCTGCCAAAATAAAGTCAGATTGGTTCAATGTAATGTAAAAGAGTAGGTAAATAGTAAATACTGAAATATCAAAACAAATACAGATAATTTAAACGTATCACCCTGTGCTCACAGTATGTTGGTGACATTTCATGACCTATTTTATTATTTTTGACTTAAAAATTAAGTCAATATGCACTTCCATATGCTAAGTATGTCAAGCTTCCCTTCTACTGCTGCTGTTCATATATTAGAGGATTCTTTTATAGTTATACAAAATCATGTTATGTTCTTTTCCTTCAAAATCTTCCTTGAACTTGCACCTCAGGAATGCCTACAAATACAGTTTTGTCTACAGCTTGTTGCAGGTACTTTTACAAAGCTGCTCTTTGTCCCTGTGTACCTTTTGTCTTTTGACTGCCTGAATCTGTATCTTCTCTCTTGACCTCTTTATTTGGAAGTTCTCTGAGGCAAGAGTCTCATACAGCACCTGGATAATGCTCACAATAATGCTCACTCTCAATACATCCAACAACACATGGTTTTTCCTAAGAGCCACTGCTTTCCTTAAGAGAGGAGTTAGGTTGGTCTTTTATGAGATTAGTCTTTCAGCTTAGTTATTGACTTGGTATGTTATTAGAGCTTTGGCATCAAACCAGTGTTCCCTTTACATGAGTTTTCACTTAGAAAGGGGTGTCAAGCTCATTGGTAGGACACACCTGCAGGCTGTCCCCTTTGCCTCACACCTGTCCATGTGTCTTTGTCTAAAAACCTCGAGGCTGTTGCACCATGTGCAAAATGTGGTTGTTGTGTGCTTGTTCTGCTGAGTTCTGTGGTGTTATGATTGGCCATGTTGTGGAAACTGAGAGGAGAATGATTCTGGTGCTGATTCCTGACCCACTGGGGCCCAGTGGATACATTTTAATTTGATTTACATGATTCACTGAGAGGTATTATGATGGTGTGTTGTTGCTTTCCAGGAAACAGGAAGAAGAAGAGAAAGCCTGGGAGAAGTGGTTGGACTCAAGGGTCATAAGAGTTTTTTCCAACCTAAATCATTCTCTTTAATGAAACCTTGGAAGGCTTTTCATGTATTAGCAAAGAAACTGGGTTCTAATGCCACCAAGACAACCTTTACCACTTTTTTCAAGGTGTCTTGAAGCACATGTAAAATTCAACTTCTTGTCAGTTTTACTATGCTTTTATACTACTGGACTCCACTTTAAATCAAAAACAACTCTTGGGTGAAGTTGGATTTGATGTAAAGAATTGCATTATGTCATCACATAGGAAAGTGCTGCTTAACCACCAAAATATATTTAAAATACTTTCCTGAGTAGATTTGTTGCTAATTATACTATATAAATTTAAGAGTGGAAACTTGGTTTCTCCATCATCATGGCTTGCATGTTTAATATTTTGCGCTGAGCTTTGGAGTACAGCTGAAGTGCAGCTCTCCCTGGAAATCTGTTTTTGGTCTAAGCCCATTTTCTAGTTCAACATTTCAAATTAAATATACTGAGCAAGAAAAAGAGGACTACTTTGTTTGGGGTATTCTATAGGCAGAAGATTGCCTGAAGACTTCCTTATTGACTGTACCTTATCTTTCTGTGTATCCAGTAACAGATTGAGTTGGAGTGTAGGTACCTCAAGCTCTGTTTAATTTCCTTTTTCTTTTGTTTTTTCATCTCCAGCTACATGGATTAGAGCTATAAAGATGTTGGTCTAAGTCACAAGAGTTTTGGAGACCGGAAATACTTGATTTCAGTAGTTGAATTTAAAGTTATCTGAAGGTAAATATCTCTTATCTAGAAGGTGTGTAAATTGTGTATTCATCTGATTTCCTTTCCTTAGTGGTTATCATTTTCCTTTGGTGAGTGGTTCATTTGGCTTCCTAAGCAGAACTAGACAAACTCCTAAACCACTCCATGCTTTCAGTGAGCTGTGTCACCTTTCTTTTTTTATTTTCTTTTATCATTCTTTTCATGCTTCCGGAACAGTTGAGCTGAAGTATTGTGAAAGATTTCCTATCATCTTCTGTGTGCCTGTCTCCAGCTTCATACCTTAAAACTCGGTGTGTTTGATATTCAGCTGCCGTCTCTCTGGTATTGCATGCATGGGGGTTGGGATTTCTGACATGACTGCAAACGTTACCTTTCCAATGATACGTTGTGTTGGATTAAAAGGTGCAAACACTGGAATTGTGAATACTGCAGTTATGTGCCCTACCAGTCTGGGGACCTGTAACCTGCTGCTGGAAATTCTTATTCAGGTTTCCCAAAGACAATACCTTGCTGGAATTCTCTGATAAATGGCTGTTGTGTGTTGCTAAACAGTTTGTGTAGAGCCCAAAGCTGACTGAGTTTCCGTGGTAGTCCCAGTTTTCAAAAAGGATGTGTGTGATGGATACTGTAATTGTATGGGCTATTTTGTAAGTACCATATGCAGATATTCGTTCTAATACCAAGTAATTGTAGCAACAAATGCCATTAATATATTAGTTAATTCAATGTTTTCTACTCTGAGAAGTCATTCTGAAAAAATTTCACCTTTCCTCCATTATTGTTCCATAACACACCATTATCAGCAAATACCTGATAATATATCCCTATATGCTTTCTGTTGTGAAAGAAATTGATATTTATACTTTTATTGCTGCAAGCACGGCCAGAGTGTGTGGCTGTCTCAGTTTTCAAATATGTCTTGGCATTTTTAACTGTTTTGCTACTGTGGATGCAATCCCGACCTTTAACTTAGCATTGTTCTGCCTTATGGGAAAAAGGGAGTTGTCCACACTGAGTTGAAAGCAAGGTTTGGCTCCTGGGAATTTCTGTTCCCAGTAGTGCCATGTAGGCAAAATGAAAACCAGCTTGACTCCTGTCAGTGTCCAGGTGAACTTTTCTCAGCTTGGCAACACGTCAGTACCATGTTGCACAACAGGTTGGTATGAGGAAGGATTGATTAACTAATATCTCTAGGTTGACTGTATACTTTATGATCATACAATTAAAAATGTTTTAAAAAAAGAATATTCTCCCAGAAGCACTAACTGGATCTTCTTACAATCCCTACCTGGTCTCTGCATGTGCGAACCTGATGGTTCTGCATTCATCCCAGCAAGTCCTGTGTGGAGACATTGTTTTCATCACAGCTCTTGATGTCCTTCCAGAGCTATTCAATTAAGAGGCTAGCATGCCCTCCTTTGAATACCCAAGTGAGAGATGGAGGTGGAAGTTTGGTACCATCCACATAGATCTCAAATCATTTAAAAGCAAATTTAGAGGGATTATAGCAGCAAAGAATGTAGGTGCAGCCTTGAAGTCATGTGAAAATACAACTGCTTTGTAGATCTCTCTATGAATTTATTGGCTGAGAAGCTTTGAAAAACCTCAATTTCCATGTCAGCTAAATGAAAAAATGGGGTCTGTCCTCTGGTTCTGTGGCCTTTTGTACTATTTTTTCTACATGATGTTAGGGATGGTCTCCACTGCTGCATAACCTTCCCAAGCAGGAATATTGATACACTTCCAGTTAGGCTGAGGTAGTGATTCCCTTTTTGGTGGCATTTGTGCAGTCTCCCCTGCCAAAGTTGTGCAGCTGCTTTGTATTTCTTCTTGGGAGTAGCGTTTCTTTGAAACCAGTCTTCAGGAATCCAGTGTATAACTTGGAGAGGGGGAGGGCACCCTCAATTTCATTAAAATTATACCCAGGACTTCTGTGGAGGAAAAGGCTTGGAGAAAGGGAAGAAGCCAGCGTGCTATTAATGAAAACACCAGATTCCTTGCAGAACACCACTTTCCTTGCAAGTCAAAGCCCAAAAAGAGGAAGAAGTCATTCTTGGGTTTCTGATTTCTGTGGCCCTTTGAGCTGATTTGCAGCAGTGAGAAAAGGTGCCAATATCTTTGTATTGTTTGGCAGAGAAAAGATTACCTTGTAACTCATCTTGTCTGGCTATGGCCTGGCACTGGATCATGACCAGGTTGATGGCAGCCTGACAGTTTTAAAAGAATATGTTGGCATTTTATGAAAAGGGAAGTTATTACACTTGAAAGGAAGTAAAAACAAAACCAGAAAACCTATGCTTGTCAGTTTTATGGCAGAGAGGCTGTAAAAATTCTGGCATGTTACTTCAGCCAATCCCTGCAACAAATTAGTGAACTAAATTGATTACAAAATCAAAGATGGGTTTACATAAGCATTTGTGTTTTAGTTACCCTGCTCTTATACTGTGTCAGACACTCAAAAGAGTCAACCCCATGCCCCTTACAGTTAAAATTAGTTTACAGCCTAAATTTAGATGTGTAGCAGCAAGAAGGGAGCATGGAAAGAAAAGAAGAGCATGGGAAGGGATGAGACCTCCTGGGTCACTGGCTCCAGTCCCTCCTCGTCTCAGGAAACCACATTGTCTTACCCTCTTTCAGACAGTGTTATGGTCCTCTGACATACTGTTAGGTGATTCAAAAGATGGGGAGTTAAATTTACAGATTTGTCCCAGTTCAGTATAGTTTTTGTCTATTAACTGCAGCATTGGACCCACACTGAGGCTTATCACAAGTTTCTGCTGGTGGACTCTGTTTTACAGCAGGAGATGTGCCAGGAAGCTGGGGACTGTGAAGACAAAGGCAGCAGCATTAGTGAGCAAAGTATGAAGAATAAGGAGGATTCAAGGTAGCTCTTCCAGCAACCAGGAGAAGCGTGAACTTGGAAAATTATGTTTTCTAACATTCTCATTTCTCTTTCTGTTCCCAAGCTGCTGTCAGAGGAGTGAAGCAGATCACTTCACCCTGGGAAAGCCTAATCTGCAGTGCAGTCTAGGTTTGGGTGCTGTGCACAGGCTGAACTGATGCCTGAGGAGCCACATGCTGTGCCAGCTGGGTGGCATTCCATTCCCATGCTAGCTCAAGTATTCCTGTGTTGTGGACTACAGGGCCCTGGAAACTCTTTCTCATGCCATCCTTCAAAACCTTTCGTTCAGTATCTTCATCTCCACGCCCGTGGGGGAGTTCAGTGTATAAGTGAGGGCTACAAGAAGGCTTGCTTGGCCAGTGCCATGGCCTCGAAAGCAGTTTAGATTTATTTTGCCTTGTCAGTCAGAACTGCAAACTGCAACTGCATGACTTTAGCTCCAGAGAGGGCTGCATGGAGTTCCTAGCATTATAGCATGTTTTTAGTCAGGCGACGTAGCCAAAGAAAACGATGAAACCAGACTTCTTCTTGTGGTCAGAAAGAAACAATTTGTTTTGATTGAAGGCTCGGTGCCGTGGAGAGGAGAGGCCTAGAGTTCTGAGCAGCTGCACAGGAATTACTGATACAGGCTGGTGATTGCCAACACAGCTTACCTCTGTCACAACTGAACCTACGGCAGACAAGGGGCTGGAGAGCTGAGAGACACAGAGAGCTGTCACTGAGCTGGAGAGCTGAGAGACAGAGAGAGAGTTGTCACTGAGCTGGAGAGCTCAGAGACACAGAG
>WAAE01003886.1:104991-257449 GCA_013400495.1 Nicator chloris | reverse complement strand
GCTGGAGAGCTGAGAGACACAGAGAGAGTTGTCACTGAGCTGGAGAGCTGAGAGACACAGAGAGTTGTCACTGAGCTGGAGAGCTGAGAGACACAGAGAGAGTTGTCACTGAGTTGGAGAGCTCAGAGACACAGAGAGTTGTCACTGAGCTGGAGAGCTCAGAGACACACAGAGAGTTGTCACTGAGCTGGAGAGCTGAGAGCAAGGCTTGGAGCTGAGAGACACAGAGTTGTCACTTCTGGCCGGAGGGAGGCCTTGGCCAAAATCTGCTTTTCTTACTGCCCATTGGGATTTTTGTATACTGAATGCAATTGCCTGAGTAGATGCAAATAATCTGGGAGTAACTTTCTGCAGGAGTTCTGGCTCCTGTCTTGGGAAGGAGCATCCTGATGGCAGGAGCTTTGGGATAGTAACATGTCCTATTACACCTGCCTGTGGCCAGAGAATCTTTCACTTATGGCCCCATCCCTACAGTGCCTGTATCTTCTGGGTAATGCAGCCTTGTGTTCTGAGGCTGGCAGCTTTTTTTTTCTTCAGCTCAGTGCAATTCTTGCCCCAAAACAGTTATTCAACCCAAGTAGGTCCAATGTCTCCTGTTCAGATAAAACTGAACCAATTTGAAAACATTTTCCTTGGATGCTGAAAACAAAATCAGTTGGGTTTGGGATAGAACTCAATACAGGAAGCATGTTTTTAGTATGCTCAGATTCCTTAAAGGATTTTAGACCTAAAGACTCCTCCTAGTATGGAATTCTGAAAAAGTTTTCTCCATGAGATAAGAATAAAGACCTCCCTTTCCTGAGGTTTCTGAAAGGTTTCAATCTTGTGCAAGTGTAGTGGAAAAACCTAAATATTACTCTAATAATTATTACTTATACTTACATTACTTAATTATTACCTATATTATTTATTGGTTTTTTACTGAAAAATATTTTGTCTAGACAGTGTGTTTGAGAAAGATGTGCTCAGATTTAGAGTCCAAATTTCACCTTGAGGACATTAGATGCTTTTGTTCAGACTTCGCCTTTTATTGTGGATTTGTTGGGGAAGGTTCCCTAATTCCTGTTTTACAGATGGGAAATTCAAAATGCTTCTTAACCATTCAGGGACATTGTTAAGATAAATATTTGAGCAAAAACAATAGCATGGTAATATAGAGTCACAGCTGACATATGGTGAGCACCCCAATGTCAATTGTCAAAATCTGTAGTTGCTTCATGAAAGCAAAGGGGAGTAGAAGAACCAGCTGCCATTTAAAAATGAGATTTGCATAAAGCTGTGTTGAAACGACATCTTGGGAATTTGTGCAAAAGGAATTTCTGCAGAGCTTGTTGTTAAGGCAATCCTGTGAGAAAATGTGCTAATTTTTGCTTTGAAGCCCTTGAGAAGAACTAAACCACAAACAAATGAAGTTTAGAGTCTGAGATTACTTTCAGAGCTCTACCATCCACCAGCTATCTGTCTGTAAGTCAGTGAGGCAGCTGTCTGTCTGTCCCTGTAAATCTGTGTGATGAAATATGGCCAGGGCCAGCAAGAGCTGTGGATGAGGCTGGGAATGGCCTGGCAGGGCTGCCTGGCTGCTCCAGAACACCACCAAGCTGTTCAAATAAAGATGAGCTGGGACAATGTCACAGCTGGCTGAGATGAGCATGGGAAAGAAAAATATGGTGACAGGAGATGCAGAAGTGACTCGGTGTGCTGGCATTCCTTTCTTTTCAGGGCAAAGACATGTGAAAGGGCTTGTCACTGACAGAAAGACCCTCTCACATTCTATTGTGGTGAAACTTTCGTCCTCCAAATAATACCACGAGTTGTGTGTTTCAAGATGTAGTTTGTGTCCACATATTCTCACACCATGGGAATTCAGCATTGTACCCTCACCCCACAGCCTCGGCAACCCAGAAATCTGCTGGTTTATTTGGGCAAAGGATTGGGGTTTTGCTTATTTTTTAATTTTTAATGCATGTATCTGGTAAATTGCTTTTCCTTCTAGTGTTAAATTATATGCAGGCTGAGGTCCTTCTATTGTGCTTGATTAACTGAAACTCATTGATAAATCTTTAAAAGGAGAAGGTTTTCTAATTTCCATAGAGTAACTGCACTAGAGGATTAGGAATCTTATCTTGCACCTCTAAGCATCTAAGCTCGAACTTTCAGGTTAGTGTAAGCAAAGCTAATTCCTGGGAAAAAATGAAACAGAGGAAGAAAATAATAGTATTTCCAAGGAAAAAAATGCAATGTACAATGGGGGAGTTTATCCATCTGTATTCAACATGAAACCCTGTGTTGATTAGGGGCTTTGTGAAAAGTTGATTTTCCAGTTCAGCAAAACTTATAGAAAAAATTTGCTTCAGGTCAGCTGCAGCTGGTTGCCCTCCCTCTCACTCATTAAAATGAAAAGCAAGTGTTCTCACTTCATTCAGCCTAGAGTGACCTTTTTGATCTAAAGCAGAGCTTCTCCCAGAGCTTGGTCCTGGTCACTGGACTCAGGAGAATTCTTAATTTCTGTGGTTACGATGGCACTTGAGGTCACACATAACTAGACCCCAAAACAAGGAAGGCAATCCAGGGTCCAGCCCCTGCTGGATGTGTAACCAATGGAATGTCATGGCTTGCAGGATAAGTTTTCATCAGTCCCTTGGGAGGAGCAGCTTCACTTTGTATGAGATGGGCCACAGATGAGAGGATGTTGGAAAGGGAACAGAAAGGGAAAGTGTCCCTGTGCTGGCACTTGCGAGACACTGCAAATCCTCTGGGCAGTCTGGGCTCCCCACTGCAAGAGAGACCTCGAGGGGCTGGAATATGTCCAGAGAAGGGAATGGAGTTGGGTAAGGTCTGGAGTACCAGGAGCAGCTGAGGGAGCTGGGGTGGCTCAGCCTGCAGAAAGGAGGCTCAAGGGGGACCTTCTCTCTCTCCACAACTCTCTGCCAGGAGGGTGCAGCTAGATTGGGATTGGTCTGTTCTCCCAAATAACAGGAGACAGGACAAGGGGAAATGGCCTCAAGCTGTGCCAGGGGAGGTTCAGTTGGCCATTGAGGAAAATTTCTTCATAGAAAGGGTTTTCAAGCACTGAAAAAGGCTGGCCAGAGAATGGTGAAGTCATCATCCCTGGACATATTTAAAAGTCATGGATATGGCACTTGGGGTCATGGTTTAGTGGTGGCCTTGGCATGTTGGGTTAACAATTGGTCTTGATGTTTTTAGAGATCTTCTCCAGCCTAAATGATTTTGTGATTTATAGAACAGAACATTGCCAAGTAGCACTGAGATGCTAGATTAGCTTCTGAATTGGTAGGAAGCATCAGTAGACTGGATTGACTGTTGGTGGAATAACTTTTCCAGATGGCTGTAAATTGACAGTTTAATCACAGTGTTGAGGAGGGTTTATTTTTGCAGTAATAACTTTGGTTAATTTTATTATGTGTTTCACTTTTCAGTCCAGCAATCTTCAATGCTAGAAGAGTAGCTTCAAAAATAGAAGGGAGAATGAGCAGCGTATAAAGGAGTGTGTCAGGCCTTAAGAATAGTGTCCTGCAGTGTCAGATCTTACAGAGCAGGCCAATCAACATTTTTACAGTCCTTTTTGAAAAACCTGCCTTCTTCAAGTTTGGAAAAGAGAGCTCTGCTCGTCTTCATGGTGAAGCAGTGGTGCTGAGGTGGTCTTGTCATCTGCAGATCCTTTGCTCTAGATGCTTTGGGGTTTGATATTGTGCCTGAGAAGGTATGAGATCATACCCTGACCTCATACCATCTGTTCAACAGATGGGTGTGTATGGCAAGGCTAACAGTTAAAATCCTGGCTCCACTTAGGTCAGTGGTATCAAGATTTTACCCACGACTGGAGGGGGAGGAGGAAAAAAGTGTCCAAAGATAGGTCTCCCAAATCACTGCTGGGAAAGCCTGTAGGCTTTAGAGCCTTGTTTATTTACCCTTCTGTCGTTTGGCTGATAGTTATTTGTGCTTGGCCCTTGGACAGAGTATTTGATCTTTATGTCTATGTCTGTATGTTTGTGGGTGCAGACTATTAATACATGTAACTGTTGAAAGATGTGGAAGAAGTGCAGATCTTATTTCCAATGAAACTGTGAAAATTATAAACTTAGCTAGTGTTGATCAGAATCCTGTTTGTCCATACTCTTCTGTAATGAATGTAGCACAAGTAGTAATCATGTTTATGCTAAGTCTAGGTGTTCTGTTTGCTGCACCAGGCCAGATAATTAAGTTGTTTTCTTGTTAGCTGAATTGCCCTCTTTTTTTTTTCTTTTCTTTTCTTCTCTTTAAACACCCAACAACACATAGATCATCTCTGAATTTCCTTAACCCACAGAATACAATTGTTCTGCCCTCACTGAAATGTTAGAAGTTTGTGGACTGGAACATGGCTGGGTGGGGCACTATTCAGTTTCCAGCCTGAAATCCGGCAGTGGCTCCTAAAATACAGTCCCCAACAGATGAAACCCAGCTGTTGCACAGGTGCACTGAGGCTTTGCAGCAAGGAAGTTTACCCACTTATAAACTTCTGCCTGTGTGCGTCATTAAACCGAGATATTTTTGGATGTCAACTATATACTTTTTGTTTTTTTGATTAGGCAAGACAAGTGGTCTTCATTAAAGCCACAGACAGCAGAATGGTTTCATCTAAATTTTCCCCTGTAATTGCAGAAAGACAAACACAAGCCTCATAATGCTCTGATTCTTCCCCATCCAGCTCATTCAGCCATTCTCATCATTGGCAGTAAAGCCTACAGAATCTTAATTGTTTGTCTAATCTGACACTTCAGCATCCAGTCTGCACTGAAATAATATACGTGGAGTTACATTTTATAGATTTTCCTCATTAACTCTGAAAGAGCTGTGATATAACATTAGGAATATGGTAAAGGGTCTAGACAGCCAGTCCTATGTGGAGCAGCTGAGGGAGCTGGGGGGGCTCAGCAGGAAGAAAAGAAGTCTCAGGGGGACCTTCTGGCTCTCCACAGCTCCCTGACAGGAGGGTGCAGCCAGGGGTGTCAGGTTCTTTTCTCAGGGAACAAGGCACAGGACAAAAGGAAACAGCTTCAAGCTGTGCCAGGGCAGGTTCAGGTTGGACATCAGGAGGAATTTCTTCACTAAAAGGGTGGTTGGGCATTGGCAGGGATGGCCCAGGGAGGTGGTGGAGTCCCCATCCCTGGAGGTGTCCAAGGAACACCTGGACGTGGCACTCAGTGCTCTGGTGTGGGTGGCAAGGTGGGGATCAGCCACAGGCTGGACTCAATGACCTTGGGGGTCTTTTCCAACCTGAACAGAGCTGTGATGCTATGGAATGGCCCAGGGAGTCGATTTAGTAGAAAAGTGGCTTTAAAGAAGTAGGATGGTGTATTTTTCTGAGCAAATTCACGTGCAGACAGACCCAGACTTCTCTTGCCTTTGCAGAATTCTGTTGTGTAAATAATGTGCAATAAACAGTTGCCCTGCAGGCAGGAAATAGTGACTACAGTGTATAACTCACCCATGCTGGCTCCTGGGGGAGCCCCAGGTAGTGGCAATGCCATTTGTTCTTACTGATTCCAGCTGCAGGTGTGACTGATAAGCAAGGGGAAGGAAAAATGAATTAGTTCCCACATCTTTTTGTTTTATGAAGACAGTTCTCCTAATGTGTGCATCCAGTAATGATGGGGCTAATTGGAATGTTTGCCATAACCCTTCCTGGCTCGAAGACAAAGCTTGTCACTTGCAGTGACCCTTCCTCAGGTGACAGCTACGGTCTGGAGGCAAAAAGCTTAGCATTTCTATGCTAAGAAAGGAGGGAGGTTACAATTTTATGCAACTGTTTCCATACCACTATGATTTTCTGATTGTTGCCTTGCTCCTGAGCAAGACAGGAAGAAAAAGAACATCTCTGCACAGGAATCCCCTTGAAATTTTGTATTTTACTTTAAATACTTCTCTTGGTGCTTCTCCCAGCCAGAGGTTCAGTCTGCACTCCTGGTTTTTATGGCTACTGACATGCATTGTCATTGTATTTATCTGATGGGTTTTTTAATCTCAATCCCAACACCTCCTGTATTCAGTGAGGTCTACAATTTAATTATGTGTTTTGGAAGAAAGCACTTCCTCTGGTTTTTTATCTGATTATCTGATCATTGCATTAGATCTTCCTTTGTGCTGTATTTGGAAGCAGGCTGTTCTTGTCAGTTTGACTTTAGTGGGCTCCAAACAGAAGTTTGCCATGCTGATTCAATTACTACATGCTACTGACTCTTGCAGGTTCTGAATGCTCAAGAACATTTTACAGTTCCTGAAATGTAGCTGCTTCCAAGCTGAAAATGGCAGCACAGCAAGGCATTGGCAATAGCATGTAAGTCTTCATCAAGCTGCTGTTGTCTGAAGTGGAATTTGGTGCAGAAATGCAATCTGGTAGTTTATATTCTTGCAGAAAAAGTCAACATGAGGAATTGAATGCTTAGAAGAATTGAAGCTTCTATTTTCATTCAAAAACAAATGCTTAAAAGGAGTTCTGAAGCAGGAGCTCACTGCTGGGGTCAATCCTCTCCTTGGAGGCTTGAGGCCTGGTTAGGTTCAGGCTCCTAAATTGTGCACACAGCTGACAGAGCAGTTATTGGGATTGTGATCAGTGGCTTCAAATGCATCGAGCTGATCCCTGATGTTTCTGAGGTGGACATTAGCAAGCATGGAACTTGAACAGTCTAGAACCTTCACTTTTGCTGTGAAGAAGATTTCAAGGGCCTTTTGTTTTAAAGACATTTCACTCATTTACCAAGGTCTGCTTTCTTGTGTTCCATTTTAAAATAGACTAATGTGTGTTTTTTAACTCTTGTTACATTTACATTAATTTTTATTTCACTGTTTCTATCAATCCATCACTCTTGTTGCTGAGAATACAAACTCTTTTCCCTCTCCTCAGCTGATATGTAGTTGAATATCTATTGCCCCATTCATAAAGGACTGGAGAACTGGATTTTGATCCAGTCCCACAGCTGACATTCTGCTATGGGCTGTGGATGTCAATAATGTGAAATTTAAAAAGTGGATGAAAACTATTGTAAGAACATGTTTGTTAGGATTACTGTATTATGCAGTGGATTTCACCATATGAGAAAGCTGTTAACAAAGTGGAATGTATTTGAACTTGAATTCTTCAGAAAATAACCTATAGATAAAGCTGTGACAGCATCAGAAAAATAGATATTTTAAATTCATATTTGAAATGAATGATAAAATCAATGCCATAGTTCTCACAGGGGTTTTTTCCCCTGTTTTCAATAAATTTTATTGAAAGATGATGTGGGTCACTCTAGCTTCCCTCTTTGTGGCTGATGTTCTGCTGAGATGCATGTGACTTTTCATATGACTCCAGTCTCACTTCAGGCACACCACAAACTCAGGAAAATAATTTTTGACTTTTTTATGTTGTGCTCTAAATCACAGAATCATAGAATGGTTAGACCTTAAAGATCATATAGTTCCAACCCCCCTGCTGTGGGGGTACAAGCTTCTAGTGCAACTGTAGTAGGAAAAAAGAAAAAAGCACAATTGTTCTGGTTTTATTTAGTAAAAGGTGCAAAGTCCAACACAGATGATTGAATTCCCAGCCTTCTGCCAGTACCTGAAGTGACATCCATGCTCACAGCAAAAAACTCTGGTCATTTCCATTTGGTTTTTCCTCAGGTACTCCTATGGGGAAAAAATCTTTTCATCTCTAGTCCAAAAGCACTTGTGAGCTTTTTTTTTGAAAGGTGGTGGGAAATCCTCTTTGTCCTTCGGGTCACAGTACAGTGAGCTCTTTCACTTGGCATCTGCAGCTTTGGAACACCTGAGCTGAGAAGCTTGTGCTTGGCATCTGCCTATAAACAAGACTGCCTCGACTTCTTTTTATGTGTTTGCAGAGCAGCTGAGAAGGACTTTGTGTTTTCTCTGTGTGTGTGACTGAAGGAGAAAAAGACAACTGGAGTAAAAGGAGAGGAAGACATTGTTTGCATTTTTAAAATTTTATTTAAGCTTATTTTTTTTTAGTATGGTAGTAAATGTAAAATCCATACTCTGATCTACAACTCACCGTTTTCTATGATTTTTCTTATTTTTTGTACAACAAATCATTTCTCTAGCAGCTGTTTTCTGTGGGGATGATGGTAAAGCATATTCCAAACCATTTAATTTAAAATGCAGTGTCTGCAATTGCTCAGTATGAGGCTCTCATCAGATTTTTTTTGAACAACAGGTGAAGTTATTGCTTCCAAATGAGTTTGACAAACTCTTTGAGTTTGGACAAACAATAAATATGTCCCAGTTGAAGCCAGCAGCTAATTTATAGTGCTTGTCCCTGGACTTCTTTGTGTCAGGTGCTGTTCCCAATTCTCCATGCAGCTGTGGCATTACCCTTCTGTCCTGGCTTGTAATGACCTCTGATATTCCAGTCCAGGCTTTCTCTCAAGCAGAACTTTCCAGTTGTGCAGGATTGTATGGTGGTTTTTCACTGTTGACAGAAGTCCACTAGGATGCAAACCACCAAACTCATTCTCACTGTGACCTAAACCAGGATTTAAACTGAAGTCTCTGGAGGTGAAAAACCAGACTACTAACAAGGGTCTCCCATCCTCACATAGCTTGGTCCAGATAAAAATCTAAATGTTTAGCTTTTCTGAAACCATTCTGGTCCAGAAACCAGCATTTCAGTCCCATGAGAGTAGTTTGCCTTTTCTGATTTATTGCATAATCAGATTGGGACTCCATTTCTGAAACACCAACAAAACCAGCTTTTTTTTCATAATGGTTTTGACTAAGACCAATGAGAAAAGACATGCATGAAAACATTAAAACAAAGGGAAAAAAAAAAACTTTAAAAAGGCCTCATATTTTGCAATCTCAAACACTGGGTTTGTTTTCCAGAAAACAATTTGGAAATGTTTCCTCTTACTTGAAATTTTGTTTTCCATAGTAGTAAGTCACAATGAGAGAATCAAAACTCTGGTCCTTATGCCAGTGGGGTCTAGAGGAAGAACTGGGTTTAAATAGACATTAGAAAAAGAAACTATTAGTGAGAAACTGAATCACTGGGACCAGACTGCCTAGGAAATGGGTGTAATTTCTATCACTGAACATGAGAGTGGCTCGATAAAGGTTTCAGAGAACTGAAAAATTTAAGGCTGGTACTAGGATAGGAGTGTGCATTATAAATTGTCTTCAGATGGCTTCCAGGTTTATGATTCTGCAATTACTTGTTTGATGGAACAAAATTCTCAAGTGTATTAATGTTCATGTGAAAATATCATACTGAATAAACACCCTATCTCTTAAAGATCATAATTTACTTTATTTGGCACAGATTAGCAAAGACTTCTCTGTTAAAATCATGGCAGCCTTTGCTTGCTGGGGCTTCATTTTGGTCTCCCAGAAAACCTTTGCACAAAGCACTTGGGAGATGCTAATTGGCTAGTAACTATGTCCTGAAATTGCTGTTCTGATTTTAACCCCAAAAGAGTGGTTTATTTTGCATACTGAAATGAATAGGGTGTTTCCACTTCCCTTATTCTTGATACTCAAAATTTAAATATGTGTGGGAGAGACATGCAGAGGAAGAGCTGATGATGTGAGAAGTACTAGATACAACTACTGGAAACAGCAGTTCCAGTAGATGAGACCCACTCAGATAATAAAAATGTGAGTCAGCTCTCACTCATGTGCTAGCAGAGAAGTCAAATTTGCTCTAACCAACTGTTTTTAAATTTTCTACATAAACACAATGATGCATCAGGATATGTCTAAAAATAGTTCCTCCTCCCGTGGTGGGTATATCCACAAACCCTGCACAAAACCACTTGTGCTTCTCAAACACAGCTACTGGGCTCTGAAGCTGTGGATGAGTGAACGGGCTTGGCTGAGATGAGTTTCAATCAAACTTTAGTTAAAGATAAGAAAAAAAAATGTATAGAATGTCTGTTCTGAAGGGAAGCAATGAGCTGAACGTGCTACCATGGTTCCTCCATTTATCACGGGTTTGTGAAGTCTCACACTGGTCATTGGTGTGATGAGCTTCTCTGAGTTTCTCCTATTTTTGCTAGTTTCTGGAAGTGCTGTGTCCTTCTTAGCGCAGCTGTTTGCCTTCCCAAGAACTATTCAAAGTGCCCCTCATCTGAGCTAGATAGTTTTGTACAAAAATTTAATTTAGATAAATTGACATATGGCAAAAAAGGCCACTAGAGCTGTTAGTTTTGCTGTGGTCAGCTCGAGTGGGAGCTGGCTGAAAGGGTAAGATAATATTTGAATGTGATGTAGGGAAAGTGGTGTTACACTGGAAAGCAGAAAACAAGTTCATTTTTACATTTCTGTGCTTGCTGTTTAGAAATCAGCTGATAAACCTGTATTGATCTGCTGTTGCTCTATTATACTGACCTACTGCTGTGTGGCTTGGTGAGAGAAGAGACATCCTGACTGTTCTCTCTGTCTGTTGCAATGTTAGCTGGGGCTGGTTGAAGTGCACACAGGTGAAGGTGCACAACTGGGGACTGTGTGGCCAGGAGTTCTGGGGTTGGCTGTGGAGCTGGACACGCACGTGGGACAAACAAGGATGGAGAGAGGGCAGCATTGAGGTTTGTCATCGTGTGGGAACCCAGCTTTCTTGATCACTGGAGTCAGTGACAGGCTTTGTGCTGTCCTCTATAGGAGTTCCTTCTGAGGACCGTCAGGATGTCAAAATCATGGGATCACAGGATGGTTCAGCTTGGAAAAGACCTTAAAGCTCATCCCATCCCGCCCCCTGCCATGGGCAGGGACACCTTCCACCATCCCAGGCTGCTCCAAGCCCTGTCCACCCTGGCCTTGGACACTTCCAGGGATGGGGCAGCCACAGCTTCTCTGGGCAACCTGTGCCAGGGCCTCACCACCCTCACAGGGAAGACTTTTTTCCTAACAGCCAAAAAGCTTACTCCCTGTTGATGTGAGGCTGTTCCCCTTGTCCTGTCATTCAAGGCCCTTGTCAATAGTTTCTTTCCATCTTTATTCCAGGTTCCCTTCAGGTACTGGAAGGTGACAGTGAGGTCACCCTGCAGCTGCTCTTCTCCAGGCCGAAAAAACCAGATTCCCTCAGCCTTTCCTGACAGAAGAGCTGCTTCATCCCTCTGCTCCTCTTGGTGCCTCCTCTGAATTCTCTCCAACAGCTCCCTGTCCTTCCTGTGCTGGGATCCCAGGGCTGCAGGCAGCTCTGCGGGTGGGGTCTCACTTAAGGGTACAAACTGCCCCTGAGGAACATAAATCACTCAGTAAATTATAGAGGTTGCTTTAAGCCTGACATGAGGAGCTCAGCTGCCATAGTTTCACTGAAAATTACGTCTCAGAAGAGCTGCTTTTTTTTACACCTGCTCCAAACCTGCCTTGTGAGGGCATCAGTCCTGCAGCTGGTCTCTCACACACAGACCTGGGTGGAAGCCCAATATTTCTGGGCTTTTATGGATCCAGATGTCAAAGTTGCACCCTAGATTCCTCCTGAGCCATGGAAAACTGTGTTCTTAAGGGTGTTAGTTCAATACCCTGCAAAAATGAGTTATTGTGGTCTAAATGAAGTAATAATAGGCATCAATTTTGGATTTTCAAAAGTCTTCTGAAATGGCATAACCCTGCTCCAATTTAAGACACTATTGGGATTGAGATGGGCTAGAGTTAGATGCAAATAAAAGTGCTTTCAGAAATCCCATCCAAAGTACAGAAGAAGAGTTAGGGGTGTCAATGAGGTGCATTCTTGAAAAGAAACAAAAAGCCAAGAAAACCATTTGAAGTATGACTTCAACAAATCCTGACATTTTATGCAATGAGGTGTTTCATAGGTATGTACAGGTCCTAAAAGGGTAACTTCAGCATTAAAACTTGAAAGAATAACAGTAGTCTTTCACCAGTGAAAAAAAAAATTCTGGCTGGGTTTTTCAAAGCAGATCTAAATTTTAAATATAAAATAGTAAGTGTTGCATGGGTTGTGTTTTGCCTTAATCCTCAAGTGCATAATCCTGAAATAAATTTTGAGCTAAGTCCCCTGTGACCAGAAATATTCCTTTAAACTCTAGGGACTGAGCCAGCTATAGTTTCATTTTATGCCAACAAGCCAGATGTATTTTAAAGAAATAAAATTCTATTCTAAGAAAAATAAATTCAAAACTCTTTACCATAAAGTCTAAAAAATAAAGCTAAAAACTAACATAGACTTTATTTCCAAGACAGCACAGAATAAATATGAAAAAAGTCGGTGTCACATGGGATCAGAACTGATGTTTGTGCATTGCAGAGCAATGCCTGAGCAAGGACCAGGGCAACTGCCTGGACACACACAGGAAAGAAATTGCTGCAGGGGTTTTATATTTGATAGCAGCATCTCCTTACTTATATAGCACTGAAACCTTTTTGACCAAAAACCCCGGAAATTTTTGCAACTTCCATTGCATGGCTGAGTTTCAAGAAGCTTTGCTTTGACTGAAAAGCTCTAAATAATGAAAGAAAAGCACAGGACTCAACAGGGTCTGATTCTGAATGCAGTGAGTCTGACTCTGAGTGCAGGGAGGCTCCCCTGGCCGGGCACGTGGGTGTTGGGATCACACACACAACTGACTCCTAGCAGTGCTTTGCAAACAGGGGCTTAGAACATGCTGGTCCCCTGGTTTTCCCTCATTCTCCTCCACCATCCTTCCCTTGAATTCTCTTTTCTGTGCTCCTCTGTTGTGAATATTCCTCCATTCACAACCCCTGCTGCCTTTTTTTTTCCCTATTTGCTGCCATTGAGCTTTACACCAGCAGAAAATTACTGCAGGAGTGACTTCCATAAAGCAGCAAGTAGATTTAAAATCAAGGAACAGCTTCAAAAATGGGTTTGTTGTCTTCCTGTGAATATATCATAACTATAATGAGGGTTTGGAATACTTCAACATCTGCCATAGGGGTAACCTCATTGTTACCCACCCACAGTGACTCTGATCTTGAGTGATCTCATTCCATATCCTCAGCATAGTTCTGGCATGTTCCCTCTGTATGGAGGGGGGAATAGAGAATGACCTTCCTTTGAAATCCTAGATGTATTTACATGAGACCATGCCAAATGCATTAACAAGTGGTGGAGTGGAAACCCTGAGTGAATAAACATGGTCAGCCCGAACACACGTAAATATACCTAAAATTTTGTAGTATATCCTGCTTTGATTTACACCACAAACTATAGGAGGAAATTCCAGGCCAGTGAGAATCTGCCCTATTCATTTATTTTTAATTGGTATTTTGTCATGGCATGGCATGTCACGCTCTCAGGGAACTTTTAAATCTCCTCTTTGCCAAGTCAGTTTGGTTCAGATGACAACCGTGTTTTGTCGTGACTGACATGGCATTTCCTCACACACAGTAGCAGCTCCTGGTGGTGGTTATTTGTGATGTTGCACTCTCCTACATCCCTCCTTATCTGCTGCACCCCTGCTCAGAGAAAAAGAGAAGGCTGCTGCTACTAAGCTTGAAGTAGATATTTGGCCGAGTGCTTTCCTGGTTTTGGACGGGCGTTCCTCCTTGGAGCAGCATGCCTAGGCTTTGAGAGGCACGTTATGATGAGTGAACAGCTATATGAGGAACTTTCAGACTTTAAATCGTATCCAAGGAACCTCCAGTAATAAGGGCTTCAGCTTCTACCCACAAGTGGTCCTGCGGGAAAACTGTTCTTTGGCTTTTATTTCCTGAAAGGAAGGATTGTATGGCAGTGCTGGGGCTTCGGGCTCTGTATAATCAAGGCTCGGCATGATGAATTGGATGTACTGGCATCTGTTCTGTGTGCTTTGTAAGGCTTCCAATAAAATATGAATTAAAAAGAAATATGCTTCATATGCCTATATCGGACATATGGCAGCTAAAGCTGTAGATATGGCGTTTTTGTTAAGAAGGAGGTGTTAGAACACACATAAGTTGCACAGTTCTTACAAAAAACAGAAAGGCAGGGAAAATTTAGGAAGCCAGTCAATGTTGATCTGACCTTCAGTGGGGGGGGATTTTCTGGGGTGCCAGGGTTTGCTTCAAGCTTAATTGCACTTTTGAAAACTGAAGCTCCAGACTGCATCATGTTACTGCATATAATCCTGCAAAGAGGGCAAGGTGTGAAAACAAGCTAATAAATGTGTAAGGGCTAAAGGAAGAATTTTGCAGATCAGAGTCAAGGTTGCCAGCCTTTCCCCACCACAAAACCCCAACATCCCTCTCCAGGAACTCAACCCAGAATATTAGTGTTGGATGACTGCCTTCGCAAGTCAGAACAGTGCAGATGAGGACCCTCCCCCATTATCAACTTCCAGCCCTTCTATGAGTGCAGAAAAGGCAAAAATAAAAGATTAGCCTGCAGTATGGGTGATTTTGGTCTGAGATGGATTATTCAGCACTGTCAATGTGCCCTGTCTTTCCATTGTGATAATTACAAACATGATTAGGTAAATCAGTTGCTTCCTGTCTTGCTTGTATTTTGTCCCAGAGCAAAACCAAACGGTCACTTTTTCTTTCTTGAGCTTTTTCTTCAGCTCCTTCCCCTGGCTCCTCCTGAGGGCTCACCTGCCAGAGCTGGAGCCCAGCCCCCATGTGGGACAGACCAGAGAAGGAGCCCTGGGAGCCTTGCCAGGAGCCTCCCCATACTGCTCAAGGGTGACACCTCAGCCCAGCCCTCACCCCTGGTCCCACAGCTGTGGGCACTCTTGTGTTACTGCCTGATCCCTGTCTGGGAACAGAGAAAGTTTTGGCAACCCCTCTGAGAAGCCCTTTGAAATGTTGGGGTTGCACCTGTAAAGCAAAGGGTTGTTAGAGCTTTCTGCATATGAACTCCTCCAGATGCCATTTGTAGGTTTCTGAAGGAGCTGCAGAGAGAACTGAAAAAGAGAGTGCTCTTCCCCTGGAGGTGATCCAAGGGAATATTTGTGGAAGATACTTCACAAGTTATGGGTAGCTTATGAATCCCCTGCCCCAAATTTATGAGATGAATTGAACAGAAGATGAAATGCTTTGTATGTAACACGGTTTGGTTTCAGTCATTCAAGCTGATCATGAGATACCCACTGTTCAGACTGGCTGCTTGCAAGGGCAAGATATCCCCCTTGAAGAGTTTTTAACTTCAGTGCACTGGACTGACAGAAAACAGTTTATCATCATCCTTGCCATCCCTTTGGAAAGTTTTGTCTGGTCCCAGCACCATGTGGTCTCTTCCATGTGGTGCCTGTGTTTCTGCTTTTCCTGAATCCCCCAAGACTGTGAAACATCTGGGTTTGTTCTGCTTTTCTCCTGGCCCAGAAATGTCCTTTTCTGCATCTCACCTGGGACAGAGCTCACCATAGCAGCACTAATCCATGTTGCACAATTGGAAAGGGTCTCCTGGGGACAAAGACCAAAGGCTGCTCCTACTTCTCAATCTTCTTCAGCAAATGGGCAGGCTGGAGCCCTTTGAGGGAAAACCTCTGAGAAGGGAAAATGTTTGAGAAGCACCTGAGGCCCCTGCTGGACAATGAGCTGTCCCTGAGCCAGCAGTGCCCTAGGAGACAAGAGGCCCATTGCAACCCTGGGGTGCATCAGGAAGAGCAGTGCCAGCAGGTGAGGGGGTGATCCTGCCCCTCTGCTCAGCTCTGAGGCACATCTGGAGAGCTGTGTCCAGCTCTGGGATCATCAGGACAGGAGGGACAGGGAGCTCCTGCGGCGGGGCCTGTGGAGGCTGTGGAGATGATTTAGGGCCAGGAGCATCTCCCTGGCAAGGAAAGGCTGAGGGAGCTGGGGCTGTCCAGGCTCGAGAGCAGCCCCAGCTGAGAGGGGCCCTCATCCCTGTGTGTCCCTGTGAGCAGGGAGGGCTCAGAGCAGGGCCCAGGCTCTGCTCCGTGGGCCCAGCAATGGCACCAGAGGAACGGGCAGGGACTGATGCCCAGGAGGTTCCACCTGGACAGGAGGCAGAACTTCTTCCCTGGGCAGTGCCTGGGCACTGAACAGATTGTCCAGAGAGGGTGTGGAGTCTCCTCACTGGGGTATTCCAGACCCCTCTGGACACAATCCTGTGCCGTGTGCTCTGGGATGGAGGAGGGAGGTGGGACAGATGAGATCCCTTCCAACCTTACCCAGTCTGTGATTCTGTGTAAAAAGAATAAAAATTTCATTTCCCTTTCAGAGTAAAAAAAGAAAGTACAATTAATTTCTAATAGTGCAGATGCAATTTATGGCAATGCAATTTCTGCCAGCTCTAACAGCTTTTATTGCTGGAAATAGACAAGTGAAAAGCTGTGTGAGGTGAACATGAACTCCATGTGAATGAGATTGGGAGAGAAATAGAAATGTTTCAGATTGTTTTATACTGAGGCAGAAACCATCTATCTACAGTGTGTTGGGTAATCTGTCCTTGGTGCCTGGTCAGAGGCATCTGGATGCCTTCACAGTGCACACACTTTCATTACCTGTTCCTTTCTCTGGGACAGCTCTCCTCCCTGCAACCTTCTTGCCAGAGGACATGGCAGCAGTGACTCCAGGCCTTGGTGGGCAGAGCTCAGTATTGCATACATATGACCCCATGAAACCAAAACATACTGTCAAAGAGCTCTTGTACTCTAGGCCTTCCACTTCAGGAAGGATATTCTATTTCAAAGTATATTTACATATTTACTATAGCACTTCCAAGACCAAGGATTTTTTTTTAAAAGGTTATGGCAACATCTGTTTGCCTTTGATGGAGACAATTCCTCTTGCTTATGTTCCCTATGCTGTTGAATTTTTGAATCCTACAGAAATCTTCAGCATTTTAAAGGTTTGATAGTTTTTGGAGTAAGTGGTTGGAAACTGTTGGCTGCAGAGTACTTGTAGATGAAACTAATAGTACAGCAGTGTGCATAAGGCCCTGTGCTTCTTAAGTGTTGTATTTGCTAAAATTAAAGAAAAAAGCAAAGCGTGACTATATCTGTGGCTCATACTATATTGTGTGTGATAAGTGGCAGCAAAAAAGTGAGTTTTCTGGTTACTCCAGAGCAATGAAGTAGGCAAAAAGTGGGGAAGAAATTCAACAGTCAAGTAGTTTTGTGAATCCTTTGTGGAATCTTCAATGTTCAGGACTCATGTGTCTAACAATACTAAGATGATTGGATTAAAAATGTGAAATGCAAAGTATGAAACTGGACAGGTTGAACCTTGGGCATAAACACTGGTTACACTTCTTAGCTTTTATTTTGCAGCTATCTGCTTCAGCAATACATTTTTCTCTAAAAAGCAGAGGTCCGAATTCCTAGTGGCTATAAAACATCAACATCAAATACTGTGAGATGTGTCAGTGCAATTCCATTGAAACTTATTAATGGTTAATTAAATTAAAGTTTCCATTGAAACTTAATAATGGTTAATTAAAGGTTAATGCCAATTGGTTTTGTTTGTTTCACTGTCAGCCATGCAGTCGATGTTCCCCTGAATATAGGAAAGCACTTTATAATAATTTATTGGAGTATGCTAAATTGAGAGACAGTATTTCTATGTGATTAAAGAGTTACAGTAATAAACCCCTCACAAAATATGAACTGATTTGAAACCTGTTAATGAAAAGTGAGTGCATCACTCTTACCTTCACCTCAGCTGCTGTTTGTTCTGTTGATAGTTAAGCATGAACTTTGGGAAAGCTCCTGTTATCCTTGCTTCCACACTTTTCTATTTTGTGTTTGCCCTGGAAACTCTCTTTCAGCTGGAAGTAGATACAGCACAAGAACAGGATATTCCTCTGGGAATTACAGAAAAGGAGAGCAGAAAAGCTGGACAAGCTGGGTCCAGCAGTCAAAGGAAAAAAAATAGCTTGGGGCAACTCTTTTGGGGTTTGCCCACCCCTTTTCAGCATTTATAAAACTGCACATGAGTTTTCCAAGTTGGGCTTGATGGGTCTATCAGGTGAAGAGAGGCAGGCTTGCAGGGTCCATGAGCTCTGGGAATGTAATTGGTCTGACAGAAAATGCACAACTCTAAGACTGTTGTGCTTTTATGTAGAGGAACAGAATGGGCAAGGACTAGAGAAACATGAATCCTAGTCCCAGTTCTGACTCTAACTGCAGATGCCCAGAGGATGGATTAAGGCTCTGCTCTTCACTTAGAATGAAAACACCTTGGTGTAAAAGTATAATCGAGACTCTTGATTCCTCGAGCTGTCCCAGCTTTAAAAAGCATATGGCTACCAGACCTCGTGACTTCTCTTGTTTGTTCTTCAGGGAAGTGTGAAAAGACCTAAATAATTTAAATTATTTGTTTGACAAATTCTTTCAGTGAACATGGAAGAACGTAGAAATTGGAAAAAATGCAGAGAATTAAGCTAAGTCCTCCCAAATTTTAACCCATAAGTGAAATTGCAAGTATGGTGGGTTTTGTTGGTATGTGCTGGAGTGAAAGCATAGGTGGAAGTGGGGAGAAGAATCATGATTTTAGGATTAGTCCTAAAATACTTGTTTTCAAGAGGCAGTCTAGAGGCAAGGATTAGGTTCACTCTAAGATATATGTTGGAGGACAATACCTACCACAAAAAAAGCATCTTCCTAGGTTGGATGGTATAGGTGGATAGCTGGGGAGTTGGAGCATTAGTTAGCAGCACAAAACAGGCCTGTTCTCAGAAGGCAGCTCACCCAGGGCTGTGAATACACTTGTCTGAGGAAAAGGAGGAGGATGATGTTCTCCTCTTACTTGTTCAAGGCATCTCTTTTTGTTCCTTCCTGTACCCTTGAAGGGAGTATAGGTGATCCTGTGTCTTCCAAAGAGCTGTAATAGTCTACAACTAAGATCTGCTGGACTTCTTCTTCTTTGTAATCACCTCTCTCTTCTAAAAGGAATGAAGAAAAGCAATTTCTGGTAATATCCAAATGAAGATCATTTGGTACAGTGAAAGTTCTTTATCCCACAGCTCCAATTATCTTAAATAAACAAAACCTTGTGGGTTTGTCCTATAAAAAGGATTTCTCTGATTTTCTGTGTGCTAAACCATCTCATTTGAATTATACCGGGGATTAGCCTGGGAAATGTAATGCAAATGACTGTTGTTTTTTTTTTTTTAATAGATCAAAACGCCTTTTCAGTTTATGAAAGCCTTTTTCCCATAATTGATATTATTCCTTCTATTTCTTCTAAGTCCTTAGAGGATTATGAATGTCAGTATTAGAATAAAAGAAAGATTGCTTTAGATAATTTTATGTGCAGGGCTCTGTTCCAAAGGAACCAAACTCACATGGGGATCTTTGAGAACACGATTAAAGGGACATGAGGAAAATAAGGTGGGGGTGAAGAAGACCAAAGTGGGGAGGGGGGAGAAGAAATATCTACAAATCAGCATAGGTTTCCAGTACAGCTGACAGTCAGTACAGCTGCACTTTTGGTCCTTACAATCCATCTGGCACATCTTGGTGCTGTAGCACAACGTTGATTCAAGATTGTTTTCACTTAACACTGGCGATTCCTTTCCTGACTTCTCTGAAGGTTTCCAGCAGTTGAAGTGACATGCTCTTGTCATAGGTTCACACAGGACATGGCTGCAGGGGACCAAAGGCAGTGGGACCGTGTCCCTCTGGCTGCAATGTGTAGCACCACAGTTGTTTTCAGACTCAGGAGCAGAAGATGCAGTTTTGAAGGACAATTCTTAGTGTATAAAGTCATATTACTCCAGTTCCTACAGGAGAAGGTGTTGTCCCATATCACAGAGATGATAGCCAACCTCTCACCTACAGCTCAGACAGAAGAGACCAGTGCCTCTTTTAAAAGTAGAGAGTTTTCTTCTTTTCTATTATGTAAATGTTAATTAATACTTTTGAGATTAAATGCAATATGGTTTGAAATCACTGCTCCCATCAAAAAACTACGGTGAACAAGCTTGTAGAAGATCTTTTGCCATTAATTTTAGTAGACGTATGGGAAATGTCCTAAACTTGTACCAGCCAGCCTACAAGTTTTTGTTGGCAGGCAGAGATCAAGATTAACATTTCCACCAGATTTTTTGTGCGTTGGCTCTAGCTACCTTAGATTAACAGGGAGAAAGGTAGGGATGTGAAGGAAATCTGATCAGCCTAATGCAGCTTCCTACACAACTTAGAGCCTCCATCACAGATGATGACAAGGTTACCCCTAAGGGTAAATCTTGGAGGTGTTTACAAAGTTTCCACTTTTCACGGTGAAAGTGGTCAGTTGTTATGTCTAAGTCCATCCAACCCAGTTCAAGTCTGAGTGACAACAGTAGCACAAAAACAGCACAAGATTTGAGGCTGTTCTCATTAATTTAGGCTTTGGCTGCAGTGGTGTCTTGCACACCCACCAGTGCTACAGGGCCTGATGAAGAGGAGGCCAGTTTCTTTTGTGGGAATGTAGCTGTCCTATTCTCATCTCCACTCTCCTGGAGGCCTCTCGATGGTCCAGGTGCAGCCAGTGTCAGGTGATGTCACTGATCATCCAGTCCCTGTGCAGTGCAGTCCCTTGGGGGAGGAGTGGACCAGGCACACAGTGGTTGCTGGACTTCAACGGAATGCTCATTTTCCTGGTGGATGCTTCCCACTGGGACCATTGGGAGAGCAAGCTCTGTTTGGGGTCCCGTTAGAAACTGAGAATGTTGGGAGCATCTCAGCTGCCATCCCTGTCGAGGTCCTGCTTGCTGGCTCAGTAATCCTGAAGCTGCAGTTCTGGATGACAGGAAGTGGTGCTGTGCAGGGGTAGTTTTGAGGAGGGATAGATGAGAAAGGAAGACACTGGCTAAGAAGTGAAATAGGTGGTCTCCAATCTTGTCTTCGTTACAAATTTATTCCGTAATCATAAAAGTCCTTATCAAGGTACAGTAGTCAAGTTAGCCCAGGAAATTAACTCCTAAATTAACACAGTCCAGTAGGAGCATTTCCACAGCAAAGGTTTTTGCCTGCTGCTACCCTGTGGGTACTGGGCCATGTTTTATTTTCCCTTGGGCTGAAGTACTTTTCCCTAAATATCCATAAAGCAAATTGTGCCTCGATAATGATCAGATGATTTAGCCACTTCAAGTGTTGATACAATTAAATCTGCAGAATGCCATTGGGTTTAGAAGCTGGAGAACTGTCAGTCCAGAAAAGCAATGAGTTTTGCTCTATGGCCAGGTTAACAATCCAGGCTAACCCTAAAAGTTAGTGTTTCACAGAGTTAATGGTAAATGTATGAAATATTTTAGAATAGATCTTATGGTGGTGGGACACACATATATTAGATGAATGAAAGTTTGGAATCCCACTCTAAAGCAATATGCTGCAGTCCAGAAATACTTAGAAACTGGATGAAGTTACGGAACTGTGATGTGGCACTCACCTACTTCTGGTATCATTTAGAGGTCTTGTAACTGTATTTATTAGACCCAGCTTTGGGCCATGTGGACAGCTCCTCACATCTTGGTCCTGTGCCATCTGGTTTTACCCAGCTACTCGCTTCCCAGTGAGCAAATTATGTGACTGGTGGAGATTTAAACTGCTCTTGGCAATTTGAGCAATTGCTGCCAAATGATGTGGAATTATAATCCAGTGGATAGGCATTCCTGTCAAGATCTTTGAGCCCACAAATGAAAACCTGTAATTCTAATTTGCTATTTAGGAACATGAAAACAAGATCTATGTTTTCCATAAAGCTGGGCCTGCACCTGATAGCTCCTGTCAGAAGACGCCTTATACTCCAAATCTTTGAAAACCAAAACCAGCTAACAAACTGCTCCAATAAGAGTTTAGGAAAGGAGAATTAGGCACCACTTTGGGAATTTCATCTCTGAACAGAAGGAGCTTGTCATGAAACCACACTGACAATGACTCAGTGCAGTCTTTCCCAAAAGAAGTGAAAGATGGCATGGAAGCTGGCCAATGTGAGATCAAAGCAGCCATAGCAAGGCTGCAGAGAAGTCAGCTGCAGATGAAAAGCAGAGATAAAAAGCTTTGCATATTTTTGTCTGAAGTCCTATGAGCTTGCATTTATGTGGGTGAGTATCACTGATTTTATAATGAGTCACTAGAGCAGTTGAAGGAAATGATTAAATGAAGAGTAATTGCGTGTTGCAACAAAAGCCTGGGGGAAGTAGTGTGTCCTTAGTCTCCTGATGTCTTCAGGCAAAGCTCCTTCTGGAAGGTGAGCACTGACAAGGCCCAAGTTACTGGGGTGCAGAGTACTTCAGGGGTGTTGGGCTGTGCATCTCTGCTGACTGGCTGTGGGACTGAGAGGTTGCCAGGTACCATTGAATTGCTTATTTGGCTCTGAGGGGAGAACTTTGTCTCACTGGTCTTGTTCAAATACCTCTTTCACGAGTTTTCTGATCACAGAACAAGCTTAGATAAAATGTTACAACCACAAACCAGATACTGTCCAAAGCTATACTGAGTTAAAATTCTTCAGGACTCACCCAGGTGGTGGATACCCTCTAAGACTTCCAATTTTACCCTAAATGAATGGGCTGTGTTGTTTCAGAGGGTTGTTTTCATGCTCATCTGCTTTACTGTATCACAGCACAAGTGACTTCCCCTGCAAATCTGTCAAAAGCCTGACAAAATTCAGAATTTATCACAGTCTGCACTTATCTCACTGGTAAAACTGGTTCCCATTTTATTCAATCACTTCATTTATTTCACAGTAGATTTGCAGCAGTTAGACTGCTCTGTACTTCAGTATGTGCATTTCTTCAGTAAGGAGAAACCCTGAATAATTTACAGTTGTTTCATGACTGTATTTTTACTTGCAAGGAAAACTGGATAAATCTACAGGATTCTGGGGGAGATGTTGTTTTCTTTTATGAGCAGCTTTCAATAAATTAGAAATACCATTCACTTGAGGGCTTTTTCATCTCTTCCTGTTGAATAGTGAGATTCACTTTAGCAACTGGAAAAACTTAGATTCAGTGCCACCATGTAGATTTTCAGTTGGACAAAATGATGCCATTGCCTTGTATGTTATTATAAAATGACCACATCAAAACATGCAAGTGTCCTGTAATGTCATGATTACAGTATAAGTCTCATACCAGTTGAAAAATATTACTAATTTAATATTAGAATATTCCTTCAATTATGTGTTTGGTTTTCCATGTAGATATAGGCAATCTGTTAAAACACTGTGTCAATTTGTATTATTGGCAAGCTTGGAAGGTTCCTGAGAAGGGAAGGGGAGGCTGGAAGTGCAGGTTTTAGTATGTACTGTGGTACCACCTAATCCTGCCATCTCATCAGAACCTGCTGATGGGGAAAGCTATGGGAAAGAAAATCCCAAAGAACACCCAGACTGGTGCTGGTGGTCAGCAGGGGCAGGGCTGCTTCTTCAACCCAAACCCATTCCTTGCTGTGGCATGAAGAGACATCCTGTGGCAAGAGGAGCCTGTTCTGGATGATTTGAGAAACAATGGAGTTGGTCATGGCACAGCTTCTGTGAGTGTCTTTTTGTGAGAACTTGTAAAATCATAGAATCATTTAGGTTGGAAAAGACCTCTAAAATCATCAAGTCCAACCATTAACACATCATTGCAAACTCCACCAGTAGGCAATGCCTGTAAGTGTCCCATCTACACATTTACGGGGGCAATGATTCCACCACTTCCCTGTTCCAATGCTTGATAACCCTTTCAGTGAAGCAATTTTTCCTGCTATCCAACACAAACATTCCCTGGCACTACTTGAGGCCATTTCTCCTTGTCCTGTCCCTTGCTACCAACCCCTCACCTTGCTACAACCTCCTTCCAGCCTGTCTCTGCAGAGCACCCAGCACTCCCACCCAGTTTGAGCTCATCTGCAAAGTGCCTGAGGGTCATTGATGAAGATGTTAAAAAGCTGCCCCCAGTTCTGAGCCTTGGGAACACCATGGATGCCTGGCCCCAGCTGGATGTAGCTCCATTCCCCCCCACTCTCTGGGCCCAGACATCCAGCCAGTCTTTTACCCAGTGACCAGTGAGTGCCCCTGTCCAAGCCATGAGGAAAATGCTGTGGGAAACAGCACCAAAGGCTTTCCTAAAGTCCAGGCAGACACATCCACTGAGGGGGTCACTCTGTCCTAGGGGATCAGTGGGTCCAGCAGGACCTGCCTGTCATAAACCCTGGCTGGCTGGGCTGATGCCCTGCTTGTCCTGCACGTGTTGCACGATGGCACTCAAGAGGATCTGCTCCATGACCCTTCCTGGCACTGAGGTCAGGCTGACAGGCTGACAGTTCTCTGCATCCTCCTTCCAGCCCTTCTTACAGGAATGTCACACTGGCCAACTTCCCTTCACCTGGGACCTCCCTGCTGAGCCAGCACTGCTGGGAAATGATGGAAAGTGGCTCCATGAGCACTGCCACCAGCTCCCTCAGTACCCTTGGGTGGATCCCATCTGGCTCCAAGAACTTGAAATTCTTTTTGAAAGAACGTGATTTCTACTGCCAGATTACAGCCTCTGTAATTATCTTCTGGTTGCCTCCAGTAATCCTGCTATTTCAATTGAATGCATAAATAAATAAATAAATAAATAAATAAGCTTTAAAAATGCTAACTGGACAGAATGGCAGAAGGCACAGGGGTGTGGCCATTTGGTTTGAAAAAGCATGCTTTACTTTTTGATACTTTTGCCTGAAATAGCCTCATATTTTCAGGTCAATTTACGGCCAAGAAAAACACAAGTCAAACCAAAGCCCACAGGAAACTGTAACAACTCTAGGAAAGGCCAGCTAATGAAGGTTGTAGAAAAATCACTGTGAATGATATCATTGACCACTGGCAGTGGGAAAGTCTGAGCACTTGTAGCTGATTATGAACAGGGATTGGGGAAATGAAATGTTAAAATATTCTGGATTTTTATTTATCTGTCTTCTGTTTTCTAAGAATCCTGGGAAAAACAACTTTGTTATGATTACCACCCATTGCTTTCTGACTTTTAAGGTTCCCCGAATGCAATTTATGCCTCTGAGTTGCTATAGATACTACAGGACATGAAATCTGTTCCTGGCCTTGCTAAGGTTGTTGGGAGTTTTGCCAGTCAATAGGGGACAGATTTCACCAAAGATTTTCAGTGCCACAATCTTAGCTTTTGACAAAGACAGAGTCAAAATGCTGCCACTTCAAAGGAAAAAGAGCTCCCATTTAACTGTGNATCTTAGCTTTTGACAAAGACAGAATGCTTTGTCAAAATGCTGCCACTTCAAAGAGCAGCACTTTGCAAAGGAAAAGGAGCTCCCATTTAACTGTTTGTAGAATTGCTTCTGTGACTTTATTGGCGTTGTGTGTGCTGGCACGTGTGAAGAAAATGTATGGGATAAGAATTTGGGTGGTTCATTGGAAACAGCTTTTCTCAGGTTTGATGTAGACCTCTTGCTAGGAAGTGAAAGTGAGGAAGCACAGAAGCAAGTTGAGAGTGCTCCAGGTGGATATTGAGCTGGACTTATTAGATAACAATCATCTTCTGATGCCACAAAAGGGCTTTGTGTTCGAGTATCTTTATGTGACTGGCCCTAATCTTTTGTTAATGCATCTGAATGCCCTGGTTTGTGGGCTGGGGTTGTATTGCTCTCCTCTCCTGTCTTTCAGAGACTTGATTGCATTCGTGTGGTGGACTACATTTTCACACAAAGCTTGTATCACAGATCACTTTTCCTGCTGTTTCTGAGCACAGACTGTGCTTCTGTAGTATCTGTTGCAATGATTTTAATGGAAATGCGATACTGGGAGAGCAGGACAGATATTGTATATATGGTTTCCACTGCTCAAAAGTCAAGGAGCAGATGCCATATGATGAGGCAATTCTCAGCAGAGCTCAGCCTGGGGAATGTGGAATGGAGCTGCACTACCCTGATGCTTTCCCTGCAGGAGAGGTGGGAGCTGTTTTCTGAGCTGTCCCTGTGCTTTGGTGTGAGGGCACCCTGTGAGCAGGAGTTCAGCACAGCCTGTTTGGTGCTTTGCTGCTGCTGCTGGGGTTCTGTAGCACACAGAAGCCTCAGCCTGCCCCCACAGTTGCAGATATTCCTACAAAACTCTGCTGCGAGGTCACCAAAGCTAAAACTGGAGCAGAAGCCAAGTGAACCACGGCCAGGAGTGAGTGAACCCAGGACACATCCATAGCTCTGTGTCCCAGTTTAATGCCTTTTCCACCAAACTCGGCGGGTTGGGGCACCTTTCCAAGCTTCAGCATCTGGCTAACACTGGAATTAACTGGCTGAATTTCAGTCCAAACAAACTGAAGGTGACATAGGCAGGTGTTGGTGTGGTTCATCTCATAGAGATGGTGAAGGAACTGTGGTAAATACCACAGTTTCCACAGTTTTCTTGCTATCATTGTTCCCCAGAGTCCAAAATACTTTACAATGTTAAATTATCTGTATTAAAACAGTCTCTCCAATGCAACTGGAGACCACCCAGAACTGATCCTAGATACAACAGCATTCTCTCAAAGGAGATAGGCTAAAATTATTTGGAGTTCATTGCCCATGGGGCATATTTTGGGCTGGATTTATGCACGCAGGCAGTGCTCAGGGGACTTGTCTCAGAGCACTCTGTTTCTGGCATGCTTTGTTTCCAGTTGTGTAATGGAACCATTTAAAAAATAAATAGCAGTTTAAAAATAAGTGAGTGATCTTCCTAGCTAATGTTTATCTAGGATAACTGGCATCCATGTCCATGCTAAAAAACCTTTGCTGGCTTTATGAATCTGTTTATTTAAGTATCTGTATTTGAAATGAGGCTTATAATATTTGCATGTTGAGTACCACAGAATTTCTTTTATCAAGAAAGCTTCTTCCCTATATAATTCTTTGCTGCAAAGAGAAGGTTGTGCTTTATAACAAAACTTACTGGCATAACAAAGCAAATGAGACCTGTCAGATTCTCAGTAGTCTCAGTTGCTAAAGTTTAGTTTTGCTCTGCCTTAGTCTTTTGTCATAGAGTCCAGACATGGTGTTAAATCAAAACAAGTCTGAATTGGAATTGTTGTTTTGTTCAGCTGTACCTGAAAAAAAAGTATGTGAGGCCATCACCAGAGGACTTTAGAGAGAGTTTTCTGTGTGATTTTTAAATGAAAAACAAATTACTTATCACACATTGATTCTGTATATGCAATTTTTATGGTCAAGGCAATGTGGAATATTAAAGGAGGGTTAACAAATTAAGAAGATAAGATGTGAGACACTCTTAGCACTTGTCTGTTTTGTATTTCTCTGTATGGATTGTCCTTCAATTTTATATTAGTCATTTGATGAATTTGCCATATTGTCCCAAATGTTCACTTCCTCAATGGGACTGCCACCATCTAGGTCCCCTTTTGGGCTGTGAGTGTTACATGTCCTCCTGCTGAAATATACCTAATACCCATTTCAGCTGTGTTAGCTGGTGTCCATGGTGCTAATAGGAAATACAACAACACGAGTGATGTAATTTAATCATCTAAAGCCATTTTGAAAAAGCTTGGATCTTTCTTAACCAGCCCCAGTGTAGGTTACACTGGAGTGAGCTTACTGGGGGGATTTGAAAGACAGTTGCAGGGATCAGACACCGAGAGTTCATACCCGTACCAAAGGAACAGAAGAATTACAATGCTCTGCGGAGCTTTGATTAACTGTCTCCAGAGTAAATACAACCTCTGGAAACAAAAGCCCTCTCTCACACCAGGCCCCAGAATTGGCAACTTTAGCACATTCTCTTTGTTCACCTCCAGGATGGCTGGCAGGTTCAGCCAAAGGAGAGAGACTGTAAATTGCAACAAAAAGGGAATTAGAAGATGTTATTTTAATCAGACTACTGAATGACTTCACTGCCGAGCTAGTGCACTGTGTGCACAGCAATCAGACTTCTGTGGGCCCAGGCAGGAGCTTTCTCTGTGGGGTTGTGCCGGAGGAGGCTCAGAAAGAAATCTTTCAGCACACCCTTACGGTTGAGTGGTCAGGCATGTCCTGTATCCCTTCCCTTGTACCTCTGTTGTATCTGCTTCAGACCACTCTTTGCATAAGCAATAAGGCCGGATTGTTTGAGCTGGCATATCAGGCACCAATTTTGCAAAACATGATCTACTTATGTAGACCTGAGTGCCCACAAAGAGTCCAACACCATTCCAAAAGTGATTCAAGGGATCCTTGCTAGGAGCTGCTGTTGAATGATTAACTTTCACCCAAGCCCCCTGCCTTATTTTAAACTCTACCCTCGTTCTTATAGAGAAATGCAAAATATTAGAAAGTTCCTGGTGCTGTGCTATGCCTCACATTGTCAGAGCTATAATCTCACTGTTAATTACTGTGTTTAGTTTCCTGGTCTGCCATAGCTCTCCCATGCAGGCAAGCCGAATTTCCTTGCAGTATTTCAAGTGAGATATTTACTGCCAGTGTAAACCAAAGACAGGATTTTTGAATGCTCCCTTATCTTGAATTATTTTCCCTTTTCTTTGTTTGCTGCCTCATACTCACTTTCCCTAGGCTCCAAACAGCTCTCAGCGAAAGCAACCTGCCTTTCCCACAGCAAAGTTCAGGAGCTGTCCCCCAGAGTCTGTTCCCAACAGTTGGCATGCTTGAAGCAAAACCAAACTGCAGGATTGGATTTTTCAAGGGAAGTTACATGCCATTATTCAAAGGAAAAGTATGTTTTCCATTGAACATTGCCATCACATAGATGGCAGCTACATGAGCAAGAGGGGGCAGGACTAACAGACTGTGCCATACTTAAAAACATAGTTGAATTAAAATTGCCAACTGTGAATCTGTTTAACAGGATCATTTACAGAAGAGCATTAGTTACCTGAGTGTTTCTGTGGAGCTTAGTGGAGTGGATAACACAACTATTTGAACTTCTCTTATGGGAAGGAGCAGCTGGTGGTACAAATTTGGAACATTCTTTACTGCAAGGCTGTGTTTGTGGGGAAAATGTGTTTGCAGCCCTGATTTCCAGGTGAAGATGCACACCACTGTCACCAGAGGAGGTCCATTTTGCCTCACTCAATTTTCTAAAAGCTTCTCTGCTCAGGGCAATCTCCACGTTTGTACCTCTGTCATCCACTTCTTTTCCTAAAACCACCGACAAGTGGTGGTTCAAGTTGCCCTTGAACTTCCCCAGTTCTCTTTGTGTCAAGAGGCAAGGCAAGGAGAACTTCACAAAATTCAGCTTCTGCACATGCTGATGTGTGGTGGGGTCCCCTGTGTCATGGAGTGACCACATGTGCATGTGCAGATGTGTGCTGTGCCCATCGACGCTTGGCGGCTCCTGCAGTCGCTTCTCCCAACACAGCATAAACATCTCCCCTGCCTGGTCTTTTGGGGCTGTCTAGAGAAAATCCTGATAGTTTTGTTGGACTATGCTTAACCCACTCACTGATGAAGGCTGGGACTGATTGGCCCCCACACTGATTGTCCTTCAGCACCTTAAAGCCAGGCCACCCCTTGGAAGGGCGAGGACTTTTTTGTCTGAGGCCTTAGGAACTCTTGTTTTACCACTTCATTACTTACCTGGACAGCCATCTCTTGCAGCATATAGTTTACTATTGCTGGCATCATGCTAGAATAAAAAAAAAACCTATAAGAAAAATAAAATATTGTATAAAAGAAAACCCAAACTAGGATTCAAGATTGTTCCTTATATTTGTGACTTTCTGTTCCTTGTATGAGAGAAATTAGGGACGTGGGTTTTTTCCCTCACCCTTAGTCCTGTTGCAAGTAAGTGGGACTTCTCCTAAACTACTTCAACCTTTTGGAGTGCTGTTCAGTGTCTTTGCCATCTGTTTGTCCTCCCACCTCTTCTCCTTGCTCATGCTGCCAGGTCTCTGGAGCACTGCTGCTCCTTGCTGCTGTTCCTGTGCATGGGCCTTTGGACTGATGTGGTGGGATCCTGGTCACAGCCCATGGTGACAGCTCCTCAGAGCAAATAAAGGCAGGACCAAACTGGAGCTCCCTGTGGACAAATCTAAAATCTTGGCTGGAATGACCTGACATGGGGATGTTCATATTAAATGTTCTTCTCTGTTAATCGGTTACGTATGGTGACCTGAGTAAATGGGGCTGGGTGCAGCAGTTTAACATTCACGAGGTTGTGTCTGCAGGCCTGGGTCACAAACAATGAGGGTGGAGGAACCAGGAGGCTTTAGCAAGCCCACAAATTGTGGAGTCCAACGCACATGGACAGGGCTGCAGCTGCTCCCCAGGATTTGCAGATTCCACGCATCCAGGTACAAGTGATGCCCTGATCTGGCCAGGCAAGACAACGCTGCTGCAGCCACCCCCAGTGCAAGGAAGTGGCAGCAGAGGCCCATTCGCTGCCCTTGATAGATCTATGCCCAGCTGTAATGTGAAGGAAGGTGCAGAGGATAGGGGTAAGACTGCGGCCTAACACAGATTTCTTGTTTTTAATCTCATTTTGGTTGAGGAAACAGAAAATGCTGCTATGTAAAATATGACAAAACATTATTTATTTTGAAAAGCCCCAAACAATAGGGAGTTTATTCCTCCAGCGTTTTCATGTACAAGTTATTTGAATCAATGTTTTAAAGAGGGGAATTTAAAGCAAGAAAACCCAAAACCTAAGTTTACCTAATTTAAAGCAGAAAACCCAATATATGAGTTCACCTAAATGAAGGACAAGTGTGCATCAGTTCCATCGGAGGTTGATGTGAGCAAGAGATACTACTGGATAGTGGGAGTTGTTACTCACTGGGCTGTGTCTTTGCAAGTGGGAGTTTGGGGTCATAACTTTATGGCTCTAGATCCGGTATCACATTTCTCGGTGGAAAATGTTACAATCTCTGCAAACTGTAAGTATTCTGTGCCACAAGCCTCAAACTTTCACCACTTGACTGTTACACCACCTGTGTGTAATTAGCAGTTTGACATCAGATGGTAACTAGAAAGTTATGTTAAAATGGAAAACCTAGGCAACCTGATTTCCTATTTTCATTTTAGACAGACAAGAACAGACATCACAAAAGTACAGCCCCTTCTGTACACATATTCTCTCAAACGTTTTGCAGAGGCTTTACTCTTTTAACCAAGGATACAGCTGGCTGAATGCACATGAAATACATTGTTACTCATCCAAATATTTTCGAATGAGAAGCTATCTGTGGTATACTTTACAGAAACTGTTTCAGTGTTAGCACAGCACGGCAACATGAAACCCACCTGGCCAACCGTGAGGTTTCTGGTTTCAGAGACAGCTTCACTGAACCTGGCCCTGGTTGCAGAGTTAATTGGAAATATTTGCCCAGGGAACTTGCCTGGCGGATTTCGTGTGTTGTTTGATTTCCTCATTCTTGGTGTTTAATCTGTCATATCAGAACGTGTGGTTTGGTGCAGTTGGTTGGTACCGTCCAGAGGAGGGGACGGAGCCAGCAGCTCCTGCTGCCATGGATCCCCAGCAGCTGGCAAGCCTGGCAAGCAGGAGGGGGACAAGGCTGTGGCCAGGGCTTTTGGAGGGGGAGGAGGAGGAGGAGGAGGAGGAGGAGGAGGAGGAGGGCTGATGGACGGCTGCCTGCTGATAGCAGGTGCAGGTTGGATCTTTGGCATTCGGTACAATGCCCCCCTTGGGGTAAAAGTGATAGCAGTAGGATATCTCTGTTCAAGATTGCTGGCTGAGTACACCAGTGTAATTGCCAAGTAACCCTAATTGTGTTTGTTCTTTTATCCAAAATTAATCTAAGTCTTCTGGACTCTTAAAAGTAAAAGCATTTGTTTCATTGCTACTCTAAGAACAGGTAAATCTCTTCTTCCTTGCTCTTTTTAAACTTTTGAGCAATACCTTGACTTTTTTTTTTAAAGCCCTTTTTCCAAGATTTTTCTAAATTCCAGTGACAAGAATATGAAAGCAATTAGAAAATTATTATGCACAAAAGACATGTTGATTCCTAGTCCTCCAAAGAGGGCAGTGTCGGTTCTGCAATCAAACCTGGTGTCCATGAGTACTAAAGGGGTTCATGTGCCATAATGTATGTGGTAGGGAGGAAAGTAATGCATGGAACCGTCTTTGATTAAAAAACCAAACACCTCCCTCCGCCAGGCAGTCTAAAAGGGAACAGTCAAAAACCTCTTTCAATTTTTAGAACTGAAGAATTCACCTCTGTTTGCAAAAGAATGTTATCTGTCAGTGATAAATAGCAAAGTGGGTACACTTCTGACTTTATTGATTTTGTAATATGTTATTTCTATCTCTTTCGCATCAGCAACGAGACACTTTGTTGCATGGACAGATATTTTTCTAATTCCATATTAAGTTCCCATATAGAGTAACATTAAATGGGATACAAAAATTATTTCTTTGATATTTCTTTGGCACTTGTCCTCATCACCTAATTTGCAAAAATGGAAATATCACCATCCATATCCTCTTCCTTTTAACCACAGATATGCCAACAGTTTTCATAACAATGGTGTGTATATGAGAATGAAACTCTGTTTTTTGAGGAAATTTACATATAGCTCTCTGGATTCCTTTTTGTTACAAAATCTGACCAAGAAATAAGTACTTTAAAACTCTACTGACTGGACTGTGGGCCCTTTATAACTCCCAGCTAGCTGAGGGTCAGCCTTAAACCATGAACTCTAAGCTTATTGCTTGGAAACCATAAAGGTAATATCACTGGGAATTTTGCATCAGTGAGGGCTTCAGGATGTGGCTGTGTGCATTGCTCTGTACCTTATCCCAGTTCCTGTTTTCTTCTCCCTTTGAAAGCCCTGTTTGAAGTTGCTTCCTAATCTCCTCAGCTGTTGACTTGAAAATGCAGCAGACCTCCTAAGTATGAGTCACACCAGCCCTCAATCATCAGTATTGACCAGAAATGCTCTGCTTCCCTTCTCATCTCTTCTCACCCCTTAACCATGGGCAGCGATGATTCATAGTGTAAAGGGACTTGATTTGCATTTGATATGAGTCAACAACTAATCCAAGGTCAAGAAACGGCATCAAACAGGCCTTGCAAAAAAGGGAAGGAAACTTTCTTTTTTAATGGGGCTGAATCAAAAGTACAGGTATTGATATTATTCTTTTCAAAAATCAAAAGATAAATTACACTGACTTGAAAATCCCCTCATACTGATTCTGCAAATGTTTGAAGAAATCAATGTGTGTTAAAATATACTATCTATGTTCTGAGCAAATCAAAATCTTATTTCTCTTTTAAACATCTTTGCAAGGAAACCTTTCTGCCTTTTTTTCTTTTTTTTAACAGAAAATTTTGTGCTAGGCACTTTACAGGCTAGCAGAACAAGATGAAAAAATCTCCCTTAAGAAATCTTTCTAGGAATGCACTTAAAGTGTACAAATCTCATCTTTATTTTAGACATAAGTAGTTATGTGCTTACCTGCTATGAATGTCTTATGGCATCAATCACCTCTTTAACGTTAAGTACATTTCTAAATTATTTTCCTCCATTGAGGTCTAAATACACAAAATAGGGGGAATCTAGGGAGGGATCAAGAAAAAATATCTATAATAAGCCTTGTAAGTCTTGAAAGTTACTTCAGGGATCTTGAAGTGCCAATATTGATCAACTCTGGGTGAGTAACACAGCTGAGCAGGAGCAGCCTTTGCAGGACAGCTGCACTGCATAGTCTTGGGGCAATTTCCTGTGCAGTAAATTATTATATACTCTACAAATATTGCCTGTCTCTGGCCCTCTCTTTTACAGAACTCAGTTTGCCCAGAAGATGACCTGTTTCTTTAAACTGCCTTGAAAAAGATGCTGGTAGAGCTGGAAAAGGAAACTTTTAGTAACATACCAAAAGAATTCCTTTCCCTCTGCCTGTCTCTTGACATTCAGCTTCTGCTGCTTCCCTTTTCCCATCTACCCTCATTATGGTTGTTAACCTGAACTCTAAGTTCTGTGAGGCTCATCCTGTGTCTTTAGCTGGTGGCCAAAAAAATCACTTGGCATTTTCAAAGTAAGCTAACAACTGCTCAGAGTAAGAGTTTGGGAGAAAAGGAGATGGCTCCCGGAGCAAAGTCGGGCTGCTCACATTGGTAGGTGCAGACTAAAATAAGGTCTTGGACCTCACTGATGACCTTCATTTCTCCATGAAGGGGTGAACAAAATTCACGTGATGATGCCAGAAATTCTTCAGAGCTGTCCACTGGGCTCTGAGCGGGTGCTCCTTTGGTTGTAGCTCTCCACAATGTTTTGTTCAGTTCTCAGACTGATGTTGGCTAATTCCCTCTCCATTTCTAGCCTGCTCTGATTCATATCTTGGAGCCTCAGAATGTCTGTTTTCCCTTTTTCTTTTGTGCAGCTTTGAGGTGGGCACTGTTTGTGTGGACTTTTTTAGTAATCTCAGAGAAATGGATGAACTTGTTTTACAGGACACAAGTGATTTTCATAACTGAGTTTGCTGTCAAATATCTTCAGTGTGCTATTGTGTGCATAAAAAGACTTCTAGTTGTGATATACTGTCACAGTATGGCTTCTGCATCAGTTTGTGTCAATATATGTATACAAATTTACAAAAATGCGTGAACGACATCTTTGGTTCTCCAAGGCAAGTAACTTCTATGCAAACAGAGATTTTGTATGTGTGGTCACAAATCTCATGGTAGAGTCCCCTAATGGTCATAGTCCTGGAAATGAGGAATAACCATGTAATCACAGAATTTTTAAGATTGGAAAAGACCAAGATCATTGAGTCCAGCCTGTGCCCAATGCCCACCTTGTCACCCAGACCAGAGCACTGAGTGCCACGTCCAGGTGTTCCTTGGACACCTCCAGGGACAGGGACTCCACCACTCCCATGGGCAGCCCCTTCCAGTGATTAACATCCTTTTCAGTGAAGGAAATATTCCTGATGTTTAACCTAAACTTCCTCTGGCACACCTTGAGTCTCCATCTGCTTGTCCTGCCAACTAAAACATGAATAGTTATTCATCTATGTATGTACACCTATACACATCAAATGTGGTCTATAGGTCTTACGTTGTTTAAAATTACAGTTTCTCCCCCACTCCTCTAATTTCTGAATATTCCTATTTTGACGTTTGCTATTGTATTGTTAGGGCTTTATTCTCCCCTGAATCTGCACTAATTTTGAATCAAATATCATATGATTTTAAACCAGTCTTCTCCACTCCTGGTGTCCACAGACCTTGCATGTACTCACTTTTGTATTTTTTACGTTGCAATTTTACACACCAATGATCTATAAGCTCTCAGCAAAGTGCTGTCTGCCACATAAATTTCTGCTTCGAAGTTGTTAAAAGGAGTAGGTTTACACTCAGAAGTCAGCCAGCCTTAATCACTGGCATTACCTTTTGCAAAGTCTCGTTTTTGCATTACTGTCTCCTGCAGTGACCGATCGCATCCTGTCTGAGACCAAAAAACCTTTCTTGAACCTATTTCCATGAACAACATCAGACTCTGGTGTTTGTACTACCTCTCTTTTACTGAAAACTCAGAGTGTCTGCTGACATGAGATCTTTTCCAGGTTTGTATTCTGGCTGTAAATCATCCATCTGCAATTGAAATAGCTTTTTCTGTTTGTGAAACTCCTATCTCCACCACTGGCATAAGCAGTTTACAGCTTGCTTTGGGAAACAAGGAGCTGGAGGGCTGTGCATGCATAAGCACTGGAAGCTTTTAATTTTCCTGTCCATATTTGCTGGCATTCACCTTCTGTTAGGTTTCCTGCAGCATTACCTACAGTCTCTGATGATTTAAATTGTTGCAAAAATGTTGCAAGGCCTCATATTGAGGGTTCAGGTGATGATTCTGTATAGCAATTACCACTAGAAAATCAGAGGAAGGGTGTCTTCTTCATAAGCTGTTGCTAGGCTATTTAGTATGATTACTGCATTTTGTACACATTTTTTGCAGATTAAGGTTTTTTGGATCAACAATTATGGCAGTCAAATTGGATAGAATTTTTTTCCAGCCAAATTTATCATTCATGTGTACTTTCCTTCTCCGTAAGTCAAGAAATATTGATAGCCATCTCTAACCCCCCAAGGCCTAGAAGGGCCCCTAGATCAGTCCTGGTTTTCCTATAGAAGTTAATTATTCACTCCTACCTTTACATTGCTGTTGGTTATGTTCCAAGCTTAAAGCACTGACTCCCTGTCTGTGATACTGTTCTATTGTTTATACTCACAGCAAAATACCATTGCTGAACTTCAGCACACTCCCATGTCTGGATATCCTTTAGGAAATTACATGGGTGCAGAGCATAGCCTAATATTTACAGTGAAGCACTGTGTTTAGAGGGTCTAAGTTAAAATCTCTTGGCCTATAATTTTCTTTCTACAGAAATTTTCCGCCACCCCATTGAACTAATTAGGGTGAGATGAGAGGAAGAGGGGGAAAATGCATTTATTAAGAAACATTCTTCTTGGTAGGTGTGTGGGGATCTGTACAGGCGTTGGCTTGGCCCCTTAGGAGGTAGGTAGAACATAAAATCACAGAATGGTTTGTGCTGGAAAGGACATTAAAGCTCTTCTCATCCCACCCCCTGTCATAGACAGGGTCACCTCCCAGGTTGCTCCAAGCCCCATCCAGCCTGGCCTTGGACACTTCCAGGGATGGGACAGCCAGAGCTTCTCTGGGCAACCTGTGCCAGGGCCTCACCACCCTCACAGGGAACAAATTCTTTCTAATATCCAATCTAAATCTACTCTCTGTCAGTGTGAAGCCACTCCTCTTGTTCTGTCACTCCCTGCTCTTGTAAAAAGTCCCTCTCCCTCTGTCCTTTAAGCTCAAGGTGTGGGTAAAAGGTTTCTGCTTCCTCTTCTGGAGCTGGTAGACAAAAGATCCATTCTAAAAGTGCATCAGTACTCTCTTCTGGATTCAGAGCAATAAGTCTAATTTCTTCCTTAAGTTTTCATCTAAGTATGTTTCTAAGTATGTGTTGGCACACGTATAACAGGGAATTTGAGTTCTGTTAACTTTATTTTGTGTTCTGTTGATAGCTTTTCTACGCCATTAAAAACATCTGAGAATATATTTTTGAGCTTTTAATGGCTTCTGTCTTCCTACTGTATTCACTTTCTTAACAACCTAATATCTGGCATTTTCACCCCTTGAGTAGGTACTCCTTTTCCTGAAAATGTTTTATAAGAAAACAATTATAAATGTTATTTCTGCTAGATTTTGTTATACTTTCACATGAAGTTCACATCCACACAGTATGGTTTGATTTTACCCTAGTGTCATCAAAGAGAGATTTTATCAATGCTTTCCCTCTAAATAGGTTTTCTTTTCAAAATTATTTTGGTAACTTCAGTTGACTAGTATCCTGCACACACTCTCTGGGTGTGAGAATAACTTATGCACCCAAGCCTAACCTATAAAACCTATAAAAAAACCTATAAAAGCTCTATATGAAAAGAGTTCCACAACATTTTCTTCTCTTTTATTTCTCACAGTATTGGCATGCACAATCTCTTGCTTTTTGTCTTGGTATTTGGCTAAGGCTATGGGTAAAGTTTTGGTTCTGTGATCCACAGAGCTAAATCAAAATCTGATTACAGCTTTAATCAGTCACAGTCAAAAAAAAATGTGCTAGATATGTCAGAGGTCTTTCCATCTTTTTGTCTCTCCTAGGAAATTTCTATCCCCATAGCTTGATTTTTCCCAAAACGGCAGCATTGCGATTTCTGTAATTTAGAATGGCAACTAGTTTGCTCTTGTCCTCAATAAATCTAGTGTTTCTGACCTAGTTCTATGTAATAATAGCCACTTTTGCCTTCTCCCCACTCACTGTCCTCACAAAGGGGAAAATGTTGCCTGAACCTCTTTCAGTTTTGTAACAGATGTAGTGGAGCAGTGCTGTGATTGACATGAGCCCCACACTTATCCCTTTATCTTCTCCTCAGGTTCTAGAGGCTGCCTCCAAATTTATGGGAGCAGATAATGCTCAGTCACCACTCCAGTGAGAATCCTGCATTGCTACTTAGAAGCCATAGATGGTCTTTTCTAGGATAAGCTAACTGTGAGAGGAGGGAATTAGTGAGAAACCGAGGCAGAGAGGGCTCACCACAAAGTCAGGAAACATCTAAAGACAGGATGGAATTAAATGCTCCATGCCTTTTAAATGGCCAGTTCTCCTGCAGCATGTGTCCTCTTCTGCCCTAAGCCCCAGAAAACCTTGCCATCATGCATCCAGGAGCAATAACATGGACTTCTTTTTAATCGTGTTCCAGTCCCTCTTGTGCTTGATCTGGAAAGGAAAATACCTGAGGCCAGTACTTGGCAAAATCCTTTTGTGTAGTAGCTAGGATTAAATAAATGTACTGCTGAGCTAATAATCAGAGCAAATTTATATCCAAAACCATTTCTGAAAATACGTACTCATTTTTTAAAAAAATTTTCAACCTAACTTTCCTTCTACAATTTTTCAAAGAAACTATTAATTCTCCAGATTTTTCTGTGAACTGTCTTCCTCTCTGAAAATTTACAAACATTCACTGAAGGCAGTAATGCTTGAGATGACATTCTGCTCTTTGTCAGCCACCATTGCTTTAACAGGATTATTTACAGTGCAGAGATTACATTTTTAATGTTTGGGGGGGACATACATTCTAAAAATGATTTTATTCCAATATTCAAGGTTTTGGGAAATAATCTTTTCCCAATATACTTCATTGAAGGACAAGAATTAATCACAAAAAGAATCCAGTAAAACTCAATTTATCATTTCTAGCAAGTTATTTACTGTCCATCTCAACCACTTCTGCAGTGGAGAAAAGGAGAGGCTTCAGGTAAAAGCCAAGAGCTTGTAAACTCATCTTTTACTTGTATAGGGTTATGCAAATACCATCCAGTTTCAGAGGAATGACACAAAATGGGTTTTGCATTGGTTGTTAGATTCAGACTGATTTTAAGTCAAATGAATACAAAGGAGAGCAGGTTGAAGAAAGAGATCAGTAAAATTCAGAGCAGGGTTCAGGTTTTACAATATATATTTGTTCTCATGGCTATGGAGTTATGCTTCAGCATATGCTCACAATCTCTTTGGGTCTTGCCTTTCCACTCTAAAGAAGTTTACAGTAGAGTTTTGGGTTATTAAAATACTCATAAATTAAACTGATACCTTGAAAAATAAAATACCAGGTGAAATAGCACTTTCCAGTGTTCACAGCTGATTTTCCTGTGTTTTGGAGCAATGTAACTCTAAGCCAGCACGTCACAGTACATGAAGTTCCTGTGAAAGTCTGTCAGGATATATCCTGGAGGATTGTTATGGAGCATGCAACCACAAAATATGGATCAGAAACATAAAAATGGACACAGAAACCCGCAACTAGTTTGGGCTATGCAAGACCTCCACAATGAAAACAGAAACTACATGAGATTTATTTTGAGGATTTGTTTGGAAATTCAGAATAAAAACTATGTTTGTCTGAAATTTTGTTCTAGTCCACTAACTTGTCTACTGGTTCTGAGTTCTTCCTTCAGATAAATCTGGGCTGATTTATAAACTGGTATCCAAATCTCACTAAACTTGTGGTTTCAAACAGTTTAAACTGGCCATGCCATAAAATCCAGGTAGCACCCAGTGGTTTTGGCTGGGTTTTGAGTGGCTATTTAGATTTCAGTAGAGCCCCGAGCTGAAGATGGAAAACCTGGAGGTGCCAAACCTGTCCCATCCCCTGCCATGAGCCTTTGACAGGGCTGCAGGAGTGTTCAAGGGAGCTGGGTCTGCTTCTGCATAGAAGGACTTCAAGTGGAGGAATCTGTCCTTTCTCCCCCAGCAGAGGTGCTCTGGTGCTCAGTCACAGAATAAATTGTGAGTGTGTGTCTGCAAAAGGCTGAAAAGCTGGTCTGGGCAGTGAGCACTCAGGCAGAAGAGGGACTGCTGCAAGTTCAAGACTTTTATCCAGTTGTGAGTTGAGAGTGTTTCTACTTGTGTTATTATGTCTACTATTATTAACCTCTTTCTCCAACTCATGCCAGGTTTTATCAGTAATATGTGTTTTGAGAGACAAACAGCTCCTTTTGGAATGGGGCTTGTGTTTCTGTGACCACTTGTTCTGCATCTGTCTTGAGTGATTCAGGAGCAAATTCATCCACTTGTCTCCTCTGAAGTGTAACCCCCTGGGCTTCTATTATGTGCATGATTTCACATATTAAATTTAGTTCTTGTGCTGCATTTATTTGAAAACTTTATTCAGTCATGTGCCTCTCTGTGCATTTAAAAGGAGCCACAAATATTTATGAGGCAATTTTAACACTTAAAAATTACTTTTGTGGGGTTTGTTACTTTAATAGCTGTAGTTGTATCAGCCTTGGCTGATATTTCCTAATTATTCATATCCTGACGTGTTATCAGCCATCATAGAGCATTACCAGCATCATTTTAAGCTCTCTTCACCTTCTTCAGTCTGGGTTTCATTTGAAATGCAGACATGCAGTCCCCAGTGAGAATTAAAGTAGAAGCATTAGCTTGCAAAATATATGCCAATGACCTAATGATTCTGACATTTCCACAATACAAGCTTTACAAGAAGGCATGCAGACAGCAAAGTCTGTTTTTCTATCTCATATTTTTTTAATGGCTAAATGTTTGGAGGAAACAAAATGGATTTATTCTGCTCAATCCAGGGTATAATATCAGGACTTATCCGGTTCCGGGCCCCAGGGCTTCAGACAACTAACAAAACACATCTTACTTCTGCTCTGCTAGTTCTCTGTTATGCTTTTCACATGCAGGAAGAAAGAGTAAAAGCATAACCCAATTGAATAAAGCAGCATGGCCTGCTATTCTTTGCTTATGAAGCATCACATGATAGACACTAAATTAAGAAGAAGCCCCCACCTGTGGTTAAGTATGTATGCAACTGTCAAGCTGTTTTATCTAATATAGAGGGAATTTTACCATTCCCTTCACTGCCAGAGTACAAGAATATGTTTAAAATGTTAATGCCTTACCAAAGCATGCTTCATTGTTTTTGAATAATCCAGTGATTTTACATAATTTAAATAAAATCAAAGCTACTCCCTGATCTATTTTGAAATACTCCTACCTTTCAAAGCCTTTGCTCTGGTATATGGAAAGAAGGCTAATCTGAGGTGGTTCTCCTTATAATGTTTAAGTTGCAATTTGTTTTTTGGCTCTTCAGTCACTGTTTGTGTAAGGATGTATTGGGATAGGGCTGTCTGCCATGATATGGTAAAAAAACAAAACCATCTTTTTTAACAAAAATAAGATGCTGTTTAAACAAGAGGCTAAAGGAAATCTATCCTCTCCGTTGACCTTTCAGACTGTGGTGAGCATAGAACATACAGTGCCAATTTTATGACACAGTCACGTCAAATAGATTGTATGTGACATATTTGAGCTGTGATTTCAAAGAAGGTTTAGATGTAAGAGTCAGGAGGGAAAACCCATTCAAATGTGTTCTTGTTACTTTTTGTGCCGTGACTTCATGGACCAACCACCTAATGACTAAGACACGCCATATGCAAGAACATTCCCTTAACCACAGATTTTTCTGGTTCATTTGCTTGAGGAACTCCAAATTTTTCCTGTCATTGTCTGGGAAATCTCAAGCAAATCTGATGGCGGTGTCAAAGATTTAGAGGTGCCTAGCATTCATTAGGATACTGGGCTGGTCATTTCCTCTTTTGTGTTTTTCCTTTCTCTCTTTTGCAGCCTTTACCTACTCAGGCGATGAGCTGGTTATAGGAATTTCTCATACCTACAGAGATTGGGGTCCTTGCAGCAAAAGGGCTTAAATGTCAGAGGTGGCCTTTGGACATTAAAACCATATAAACCTGGGTTGCTTTCTTGTGATGCAGGGTTCAGAAAACAAGCAACAAAAGAATCACTTCAAATTCAGCAGAAGGTGTCATACTGCCGTTGTCATTGCCGTGTTCTGTGACAGAAATTTTCCAAATACCTGTCTGTAGAACAAGGACGTGCAAGTTTCAGAAGTGGCTTCTCACTGGGTGCAAAAACCCAGTCCTTGCTGAGCATAAGGACCATTAGTTGCTTTCAGGGGTTTAGCCTGGGATTAACACGACTCCTTTTCTTCCAGCATTTCCTCCCTGCAGTTGCTGATTCTCTCAGTGCATGTAAAAGCATGATAGGGCCATCATTAATGTACAGAACCTCTTTTCTCCTTAACATCGTCTTCTCTTTACTGCAGAGGTGAAAGCTGTGGAAGCCTTCTGCCTTTGAAGAACTACTTAAGATGAAATGGTTCTGAAGTGCATTTAAGGGTGTTTACTTTAGGCACTTTATTTTTTTCTTTATTTTTATTCCTATTGGAACTGGCTAATGTTATTCATTAAACTAACAATTTCTCCCCTGCCTGTTCTTAAGTGTGACTTGTGACCTTGCAATCTGTGTATTTTGTCATCACAGTGTGTTACCATGGAACTGATTTTGATGTCATGAATAAGGGCATTGTGAGTTTCCACGTTCCCAAGCATATTTGAGACACAGGTTTGGAAACAAAAATGACTTCACCAGTTAAATATTGTTAGATCCTATAGTATATCAAAGGTAAGAACACTTGTGCCCTATATTCCTTTACATAGAAGAATCTAAGGTTAGGAATTTCAAAGCAGGTATATACAAGAATGACACTACAAATAGCATTTCACAAGATTAAATATTTTGTGAGAGTATTGAACTCTAACCCCTTTATGTTACTGTAGACAAAAATCTTTCATATTGTTCATGGAGCCTCCTCAGACTGTCTAATGGGGATTCTGTCTAAAGAGGAAGAAATGCAGTGGGCTGAACAGCTCCGTGATGCTGCTGGGACTTAACTCCTTCAAGACAATAGTGGCCAAAGGGAATTTTCCATCCAAGGTTGCTCACAGGCAGACAGAGGGCAATGTACAATTGCTGCTTTTGAAGCTGAGAGGAGTAGTAAGGATTTTTTTCAGAAAAGAGCCTTACACAATGCACAAAGGGAAAATACACTTTTGTTGTGCAGCAGAATACATGTATTGCATGCTTTAAATTGAAAAAAGCAAGTTCCCTCAGTGATCTACCTACCCACATGAGGTTAAAAGAGTTCAATGGAATCTCTTGTCAAGCTGTTCCCCAGGGTGTTTAATTCATCACATTTAAAGACTTGATAGCATTCTATTATAATGGAGAAGTTTGAAAAGCCTCAAGTGGGGTTAAAAATCCTGTGTTGCAAAAAAAATAAAAAATCTAGTTTAGCAGGAACCACATATACAGTTCTGTTTGCTTGATCTGCTGGGTTTTCTTTCCAGATGAGACTTACCCATCCATTGCATTTTACAATCTATCTCAGTAGCATTTTGCTCCTGGCACCAGGCAAATATGTCCTCATTAAGTAAAATTTATGCTAATACCATTCTGATTAGCAGCAGTCATTGATATTCACTCTCATTAGCTAAATTGCTTCACTGGAAGACATCCCGTTGAGGGTTTTTTCTGTTTTAAATGGAATATAAAATGTATGGATTCACAGAGAAGACAGATGATGATAATTATACCCTCTGTTTACCCCAGCCGCTTTTTTATCCTACAGCCTCCTGAAGTACTTTGCAGCATTTAGATCTGCAAGGAGGGAGAAAACCTTTTTTTTCCCCCTCTTAAAGAAAAATCTGTCAGAAACGTAGAAGCCATTCTGGTTTTACTGTTATTAGCAAAGATTACACAAAGGAATCTTCCGTTCTGAATGTAGGTGCACTTTTTGATGAGACAAAGTGCAGGATACTTCATAGGAAATCTCACTGGGGAGTAAGCTCAATTCATGGAGCAGTGGGACTTTCCACGTGCAGTCTTTTTGGAGTGACCTTGTGATTCTGACTTACCATCTCTAGGAGTTGTGCCTGTAGTAAAATTGCAAAATTAGCCTCAGTGTGAACCTTTCGTCAAAAGCACTAAGATCCTGTCTGCTCACCTTTAAAAATCTTGCTTGAAGGGAATGATAATTTCAGCTGAGAATTTTATTATATTTTCTTATGTTAAAACATACATGATCAGTTCCAGCCATAGTTTGATGCAGTCTGGTAGGATGCTGTGATGAATTACCAGCTGTTTTCTTCTCTTAACTCTCTTAAAGGGCTCTTGTTGGGCAGAAAAGACTAAGTTGGAAGCTGTTATTGCCAAGGTGTGATAATCTTGCCATTAACACTGTTAGGTCCAAGAACAGATTTCTTTGTATCATAGGCTCCATTTCAAGTGCAAGAAAGAAAGCAGTGCTCTTAATGCCTTATATTCTTACTCATAGAAGCAAAAATCCCAGTTGATGTCTCTCCTTATACGCAGACACCTCTGTCCTTTACAAACTCGGCCCCTACAGTTGTCTGATAAAGTTCTGTTTACCTTTAAATATTGATGCTGCACACACTCCATTCTCTTTTAAAGAGGAAAAACATTTCTCTGGTCCGTTCAACCCTTGACCTTACTAGAAGGATTATAAACAAGGATGTCTCTTCTTGCTAATTTTTTACCTTTTGGATCTGCAATCAATAGTGCTGCTTCATCGAGGCTGCTGAGCAGCAAACAGATGGCAGCAACCACTGACCATTGGCAATGGCCAGATGGGAAACACTGGCCTACAGTGACCTTTGACTGGGCTTGGAATTCTTCAGTTTGCCTTTGAATTCCCATCACTGAATAGTTCACATCACTCCTGTGCAATAATTGCAGTGTTTTCACATGTGCACTTCTGTTTTGTCTCACTCTTATATTGATCTGATCTTTTCTTCTTTAACCAAAACTAGTTCCACATCCAAAAGATGTTTTGGAGGGGAGATCTGTGACCACAAGCAGCAATGTGAAACCACCCAGATGAAGATAAATTGCCATTCTCTCTCACTGCACAGAGAAATTGGGTCCTAATCGTATAGCAATTACTTTGTTTCCATGGTAACCTGTGTGAACGCTATAAATACTGTTTGATGTTTATAAACAATTCAGTTTACACTGAATTATATACACTATTTGTATGCTAATATATGGGATGCACTTCTAGTTGCTTCACAGCAATAAAAGAGCAAACAGAAAGCTCAAAGTTTTGTGAGCACTGCACTGAAGCATGTGATTATTATGTTTCCCATGTCTATTTCCAAAGGAAAAACTGCATGAGCTGAATCTATTTCCTTTCATAATGTATACACTCAATAATGGAAAAAAAATCCTAGAAAGAAAAACTTAGAGAATTAGCAGATCTTTTTGCTGCCCATCATCATTACTGTACTGGGGGTTTTGTCCCTGAAGGTAAAAAAAATTTAGGTTACGATTCAGCAAAATGCTTCTATCCGTGCTTATTTTTAGCTTGTAAAGTGATAAAATATCTTAGTTTGATGTTTTGAAATTGCTTTCTTTTACCACCTTTTATTACGTAACAGCAAAACACTTTCTTTGTTTTGGCCATGAATTTTCACGATTTTTTTTCACAAAACCAACAAAGAGCTGCTGATATTTGTTCAAACAACATCATAAATTGACTGCCATAGCAGTTTATTTGCCAGTCAGACCACAGACAGCGGTCGGGGGGGAAATGGAGCCACTACAACTATTTATTGGGGCTGCAAGAACGGCTGCAGAGGAGGCAAATTTTAAGAGAGGGCATGTGAATGTGCGCTGGCAGCTGGAAGCACAAGGACGAAGGCACAGCTCTGAAAGGATGAAGCTCTGACATTATCAGCAGGCTAGGAGGCTCGAAGGGAATTCCTGCTCCCTCCTCCTGCACGGCTGGGGAAGCAGAGCTCCCTCACGCAGCTCCTGGGCCGCGGGCCAGCTCTGCACCTACCTCAGCGAGCTCTGATTGCTGCCTGCACACTCTGCCAGCCCTGTTTGTGCTTGTTCGGCTCGGGAGCTGCCATAGGCTTTAGCAGCCAGGCTGGGAGAGGGAAGCAAACACGGGCGAACGGATTTACCTTAACAGACCTGAGTGTTCCTAGGGCGCAACACCTGTGGGCAGACACGTAGCCAGAGGTGGGTACACCACTGAAACAGCGAGACAGTGCCATTTACCCATTGTTAAGGAGCAAATGAAATACATCGCGGTAAATTTCTCCCTTGGCAGTCGTCCCCGTTGAACTGCCGTGCTGGTTAGCTGTGGACGCCCCCGTATTTACATTAAAATAGCTCGGAGAATTTCGCCTTTATTCGTGCCCTGAGTGTGCAAACTCAGTCTCCTCAGTGCGAGCTGCAGGCAAAGCATCAAGGTGTGCTGAAGGCTGAGGTTACACCTCTCTGGTTCCTAGTTCCACACCATGGCTCTTTGCTGGTGGCAGGGCAGCTCCCAAGGGCAGCAATCCCAGCCCATTCCCCTGTGCCTTTGACTTCCTGACACCAGCCACGAATGGAACACTTGCTCTGTCATCTGGACAAGAGTTGTTTGTTTGCCACACTCAGAGTGACTCCTCAACCTGTGCTGAAGCTGTGTAACAACAGGCAGCGTGTTTATTGTGCACGGTTTGGTTGCTGGTCTGGAAAAGAAAAGACACTTGGCTTTTGGGAAAGCACCAAGAAAACAAATATGGGCCAAATAACACGGGTAAATAATGTGGGATTCAGTAAAGGGCTGTTAGCCTTGTGACAGGGCTGCAGTGTCACTTGGGAGCCTTTGCTTGGGCACTGACTGCAGCCTGTCCCTCCCTGTCTTAAATAACTTCTCCATCCCTGGCTTCCAAGTGTTCTCCTGAGCTGGTGCCACGAGAAGCAGAGACAACCACACCAAGTTTCCCAGCAGTTTGCCTGCAGCTCTCAAAGTCTTGCCTTCTGCCCTCTTCTCCCCCTGAGGGTGCAGAAGTAGTCATTAACCAAGAAGTGCAGAGAAGCCAAACACCTTCCATTTGGAAATACTGAAAATGGCTGAAAATAGTTCCAGCCACAGATTACCTGTGGTATGGCTGTTGGTATGAGTATTCCTGTGTTCCTAAAATAGCTGTGGTGAGGTAATAAAACCCTGCTAAGTCTGTGCCTTGCCGCACCTACCTTGTGCTCCTTCATCTCCATGTTTGATTTGGTGTCTCCAACATCCTCTGCTACCCCTGACCTCAGGACTGGGTTTTACCAGGGTTTGCTGAATGAAGGCAAGGGGAAACTACCCAGTCACTGGGCAATATTTCACAAATGACATCTCAGGTCAGGCCAGTAAGCTCCTATTTAATCAGTTGTATTTATTTTAGAACTGTGACAGAATATGATAGCCTGGCTTTGTTTTAATGGTAGGCGTTGGCTATTTAAATTTTGTTTTCTGTGCTTTGGGTTTTATTTCTCTCTATCTTAACATCTTTTAAAAGTTCTCTTTACACCTTTTGGCTTCATATATTTCTCTAAGATGAAGATGGTCTTTGTGGTGGCTCCACTCCTGTTTTGTTTGATTTGCATGTCTGAATTTGGAAGAATAACAATAACAGCATATATCTGACAAAACTTAGAGAGAGGACAAATACATGACTATATTCTTTTGGAACTGAAATATGAAACTCCACACTGTCACCCAGTCAGAGTTTTTACAAAAGTAGGAGGAAATAAAGATTATTGGCTGCATTGGAACAGAAATGTTCAAAAAGTTAACATGCCCCTTAACTTGGAGTATGAAGACATCATGAATACACACACACACCAAAGAATCCTGAAAATTGTTCTCTTTCCAAGCACAAAAAATTATAGTTCCCTTGATTTAAGATAGGGTCTGGTTTGGGCCAGCCAACTAATTTCAGTTTGATATTTGTGAAATCTTTCTGTATGTTGTTCTTCCTTTTTTACAAGCTTTTAGATTAAATATATTAAAATATATAATTAAAATAATGCAAAAATTAGGACACTGAGGAAGCCTGCCTTAAAAAATGTCACCACTCCCTAGTCTTCTGTTTTTATATTGAATTAGAGATGCATCACAACTCTATTTTGGTCTTGATTAACCTGTCTTTTGTCACCAAATAATTTTTTTTGCAAAGTTTGAGAGGCACACCAGACTTAGAAAACTTCCTTGTTTAGTTCATAGCATCCTCTAGTCTGGCTTTGCTTGGTGTAGAGTCAGAGCTGAATTTGGTGAAAAACATCACCTTGCACAGGTTTCAGGTCAGGAGCTTGAGCAGGGCCTGATTTGATTTATTGCTCCTTCAGCTGCTGGGTCTTTCCTTGCAGTCATCCACAGTGGAAGGGGAAGCTCAGCTCCCTCCTCTTTCAGCTGGAGACGATGGGAGCAGGCAAACACTTCACTGCTTTGAAGTGCCAGCAGAAAGGCTTTCAGGAGTGTGGCCAACACCCTCTGCAAGTGCCTTTTGGATCTGTCTCAGCTTGAGTAGAGACATTTGAACAGGTATCAGGTTGTGAGGGAGTGTAGCCAACTAAAAAGCTGAAGTGGAAAAAGAAGCTCAAGTGAACCCACCTAGGGAAAAGAGGCAGCTCTTGAATGTGAAAGGCTTTAAGCAGAAAACTGAGGGTACTGTTTTTAGAGGAAAGCAAATGCAGGTCCTCGGGAAGGCATTCATTTAGCTGGGTTTTGAAAAAATTTATTTCTGTTTATTCTCTTTGCTGGTGGGTTGTTAGGGATGGGGAGAGAGTTTCAGGAATTACATAAAACAAAAATTGACAGTGCTGGTACTTTCACTAAATGTGTTTTATGCATACATGACTTCCTAATGCAGAATCAAAAACTACAAAAATGGTTCAAATACTAGTAGAGGCCATTCAATTCACTAAATCTTAACTTCCACTTCAGGAAAACATGCCCGAAGGGGTATACGACCTCTTATTATCTGCTTGTAAAATTGCAAAGCATCAAAGTGTTCCAGCTCTCACTTTAAAACGTAATATAATTTGAAAAATATGCACTGATTAAAAATTAACATTTTCCATATGTACCTTTTCATTTTAATATTAAGTTTGCACATACAGCCAAAGAATGAAGTGGCATCACCGAGGATTGTTAATGGCTCATTGCTTTCTCTTCCAGGTCTTTGGGACTGAAAGTTGGTATTTACAGATACCTCTAAAAAGGGGATACCTCTGGATAAGTTAATGGGAGCATTACAAATGCAGGAGTTTCTGGTTTATGATCCTGAAGACTAGAGAAGCTGAGTTTGAATAAGGTGCTAGGGAACAAAGAAATTTGGTGTTCTGACCTGATGTCTGTGTCCTTTTGCTACATTTTTCCTTTTCTAAAATTAACTCTAATTAATAACTCTATGGAATATCTGTGGGATCATTTCTATTTCATGGAAACATTTCAGCAGAGACTATATGAACAGTTGCAAAGGGTTTGGAGATGTAGAGTGCTAGGGGTGTAATTAGCCAAAATTAGTGTGGCTGAAAAAAGCCTAGGATAGTCAACTTCTGTTAAAAGACCTTTAACTTGAATAAAAGAACAGAGGCTTATACCAGGAACATTAATACTTAGGAGTGGCTCTGTTTGACTAAGAAACTGCCATTAGAACCAAGTATTTATGACTAAACACACTTGAATAGAAAACATGCAGAGAAAACTCTTGGTAGTTCATTTGTCAAAAGCTGGCTGAACTGCAGCCCTGTAATAATTATGTACTGGATATCAACAGCCAGAGAAGTTGGTGACCACAAACTGACTTCCTCATTCCTTCTCCTTCCTCCAGGAGTGGTTTGGATTAGGTAGTCAGCTGAAATTTCCAAAGCACGTATTTTCTTACCCATCTCCAGGTACTTCTTGCTTAGATTCTCCCTTGCCCCTTTTTCTTTTATTTCTTTCACAAAAAGTAAAGTTTATTACTGCATTGACTCAGTAAATCTTTCCCAAGTCGCTCTGCATGTGCGCACACGCACAGAGAGTAAAGCAACTTAGGCACTAGAAGAAAGACAACTGGGCACTGTTGAACACAATCCAACTCCTCTCTGGTTCATTGTCCTGAACAACAGATATTCTATATCACCCAATATTAACAAACAAAAGACTTTTTCCCACGCCATTATATATTTACATTACCCTACTCTTCAAGCTTGGCATGTTGGCTTCCTAAGACTATTTGATCCCAGATGCAGCTCAATGCCAGAATTGCTGGAACAAAATGCAGTGGGTGAACAAACCTGTCCTGCTGCATTGCTTCTGCCCTTTTAAAACAGAAAGCATTTATCTGACTCATTACTGTAAATGTACTAACAGAGCATACCAGTGATGGTTTTCTGACTGAAAGTGCCTGCATCTGCTCAAAAGGTTAACACGGGTGCAGATCAAGTGCATATCATGACACATTTGTTGATATCAGCCAGGGGCAAATAGTAAGTAGCTTATCTTTTAAAGAGAGAGATAAGAAGGAAGGGTTGTGAGGTGCTTGCCAATAAACATATATTCATCACAACTGGCGCTCCTGTTCACTGCAGGAACCACAGCAGGTGGGGCTGGTAATAACACTGAAAACCAGGACATCTGAATTCAGCCCTTACTCCTGGCCTTTGGCAAGGGATTTAGAACTAAATTAGGCTGTTTCTGACTAGGTGGAGGGAGAGATTTCACACATACCCCTTTTAGCAACTGCAAAATCAGAATCACAGAACAGTTTTGGTTAGAGAAGGCTAGTAAACATCTTCTAGATCAAATTTCCCTTCTGCTTTCTATTGAGGCCTACTAATAAAAAAAAAATTACCTACAAATAAAAGAAGGAGGTCTTATCAGAAGTTATTGGGTGTTGATGACACAGACATATAGAAGACAATGTAAAAGATTTGAATCCCTATATTTCAGTAGGAGGCCACAAGATCCATCTTCCTTGAAAAGGGAAAACTGAGGAAGGAGCTTATAGAAATTGTTCTGAATATCTGCAGTGAGGTTTTTTTCAGATATGCACACAGATATGTATTTTTATGTATTTACATGTAGCTGTACGTGTGCATGGAAATACACGGATAATGTGTGCACATATTAGGCTTTTTATTTGGGATATAAGATGCAATTTGAGGACTACCTTTTCTCCCTCTCTCTGGGTATGCTAATTCCTTCAACTATCATAGAATCATAGAATACCCTGAACTAGAGGGGAGGCACAAGGATCATCAAGTCCAACCTCTGGCCCTGCACAGACACCCTGACAATCCCACCCTGTGCATCCCTGAGAGCTTTGTCCAAACTCTCCTGGAGCTCTGGCAGCCTTGGGGCCGTGACCATTCTCTGGGGAGCCTGGGCAGTGCCCGACACCCTCTGGGGGAAGAACCTTTCCCTGATATCCAACCTAAACCTCCTATTATGTGTATATTTCTGTGTCTTAAAAGAATGTAATACCTTAGCAAAGTGCTGAGATGATGTTTAGCAGTATGGAAAATTCTGTGTTGTGTCTAGCACTACTGAAAATACACAATTGTTAAATTTCACTGCCCTTTGAACAAGCCAACCTGGAAACCGAACTCAGCAGGGTGCAATCCTTGCAGGTAATTGAGATGCAGTTGCTGTGACAGCTTTTCAGTGCAGGCTGGATCCACTCTGCTGAAAGAACCAGGAGAGGATTGCCATGAAAATCCATTTGGATTGTCCACAACCAGTATTGTGATGCTATTAAATGTTCACCCTTTGAATAAGAGTTCTCTGGACAACTTATATGTTTAGAGGAATTCAAAATCATAAATAAGATGCTTTGTAGGAAACTACTTCAATCAAATCACTGGATAGTATTCTGGCTTTAACAATTCTCTTTGAAATAATTTCTGTGGGGAAATTGTCCATGCATTAAATCAGGAGTTGGAGATTGGTTGGAAGAGAGGAGAGGGTGGCAGTAAGAAGCAAAAGCAAAGCAAATTTCACTGATGTGGTGGAGTTATCTATTCCACAACATATAAAATAATAAAGCTTGCACTTAAAAAAAAAAACCTAAGGAAAATAGGATTGTTGCCCAAGAGCAACTAAGGCAAATGGTAGAGGGGAAATGGAAATTCATTCCCATGATACAATTTTTGGTGTTTAATTTCAGCAGATAAATTATCTAGCATTGTCTTCCTAGAGTTTTTCTCCAGATGAGAGGGAGAAGGTCTGTCAGAGCTGAACTAAGGCCCCCCCCTGGAGCAAGATTGCTCTCCCAATTGTAGAGGGACTCCAGAGAGGCTGTCACTTCCCTTAGCCCATCTTTTAGTCTTTTGAGTTGAGGGGTGTGAATAGCCTTCAAAATGCCTTTGGGTTTCCCTTTACCCAAAGATTGAGGGAATGCTCCTTTTCATTCTCAGCCACAGGAATTAAACAATAAGATCAAAATCTTGTAATCTCCTTGGGAATTCCTTTTAGTTGTATGGGATCTAAAATGCAGGGGTTTCCCTAAATTGCTGGGCAAATGAAGGCAGAGGCTAGTCATACAGCTAGCTTTCCATGCAAACATTTCCAGTGTCTGGTGTGGTTGCCAGTTGTTTGGGATCGCCTATGAAACAAATATCTTAATCATTTTTATTACCTATGCAAGTTTAAGTCTCATTAAACTGGTTTTTTTATTGATCTGAGGATCTGTTTACATTAATAAGAGGACCTGGAAACAAAGCAAACTTTAATATTTGAATTTTTTGATCTTTCATAGCATTAACTTCTGGAAAGGATGATCAAAATAGACTCCCATTGGGGTGTCCAAACAGTTAATAATTAGTATATTACTTTTAGTAAAAAGAGCACTAAAGATTTTGAGATTACTGTAGTAGTATTCCCTCTGTCTTTGTGCTCAATGGAACATGTTGCAAACAATTACCATGTATTATGTGAACTGCCATTCTTCACTGAACAAATCTTTTAAAGCAAACATATCTGTTCTGCAGGAATGTCCAGGGGGGGAAAGCCCTAAATCTTCATCTAAAAAAGGAGACGCAAATTTTAAATTTTCAAATGCATGTTCCCTGCCAGAAAATTATCCCCTACCATTTCCTAATAGCAAGTAAAACACGAAAAAGGAAATACTTGCCAACATTTGGGTAGCCTTGTTCAAATCTGAATGTGTGGACATGCAAACAGGGACTTTGGATTTGAGGGGAAATGAGTTTGTGGGTGAAGCTCAGCCTACAATGCGGTTTGTTTAGCACACAGGAGGTTTCTTACAATATCAGTAACACAAACTGAAATTGCTTACAACTTCCCCTGGCTTTCCAACTTTGATGGTTTTTTTCCTTAGGCATAGTTTTTGTTGTGTATATCCCACATCTTGTTGTGGCCATCACTCAGAAAGAATGTTGGGTCTTTACTGTACCATTTACTATATCGCCTTCGCTGTGGGAACTGTCATTGCAACAAAAGCTCTGAAGGGCTGGAAAGGAAACATGCAGTCATTCTCTCCAGTTATGAAAATTGCTATGAATGCAAATTAGCTTTATAGAAAGCAGTTTGTGCTGAATGCCAATTTTGCCTTCAGTAGTGAAAGCCACACTGAGTTATTTGCACGGGAAAGCTGCTATAAGGGAAGGTCTTGATTTGTTACCTTCAGTATCACTTTGGGGTTTTAATCTTCAGCTAAGAAAGAAACCCATGGAAATATGTTTAAAACTTTAGGTGACCTGCTTACAACATGCTTTAGATTTGTTAAAAGATTTGCAAACCTTTTGATGAGTTTCATCTAGTTTCCAGATGTCATCGTAGAAACAAATGTAATATTACCATGCGCTGTAAAAACTTCCTGCGGCTCTATTAACAAGTTTCCCATGATGTAATTAGAAAGAAGGTGCAATGTTTTCTTTGGCATCTGTGGGTAAAATACTGTGCATATTTATGCTGCTGTAAATCCAGGCCAACTTAGTTCATTTTAATGAAGTTATTTTGGACCCAGTTCATGTCGAATATCACTATAGCTCGATCTATATCTGGATATCTTCCCTGAGGGGTAAATACAGCAAAAGTGATACAGTTTCTTTAGATTTCATATAGGAAGACACTATTCTCAATATCAAAGAGGTTGTAACTATTCTAGCCAAGGTAAATGCTGTAAAATCCTTCAGGTGCAGATTCAAGTAGGGTTTTCAGATGTGTCCATAGCTGGCTTGAGTAAGCTCGAGCATGTACAAGTGCCTAAGTCAGGGCCTACAACCCTCTCCTCTACGGCTCTTACTCCTCTCTGTTTGCTAATCTGTTATGTGAGGTTCATGGTCAAGCACCATTTTTGAGCTGGATGCCAAGTTCCTATCGCAAAACATTTATTTTGTTCCACCAAAAGATTTATCTTTTCATTGTAGCCAGCTAAAGTCTCCGGTAGCAGCATTGTTGGTGCCAGTTTCTCTGTAGCACTGGTGTAGGTAGATGGCTCAAGACTGATAACACACACAATCATCTTCATTGCTATTTTTCCTGAAACACAAAAACTGCTTAGGACTTGTAATTCACCTATCTTTTCTCATGTGGAGAAGCCTGTACACAAATGGTCTTTTCATAAGACCTTGTTGTGGTGTTTTTTTTTCTCCTAAACAAAGAACAAATAAAAGGAAAAGGAACTGGAAGGGAAAAAAAATTAAGTTTTAATGGAAACACATTTAGTCTTTTGTTTTCTGCTTGTCATAAAACATTAACATAGTAAACAAATTGATCTTTGCTCTTAAGTTCTTTAATAACATAAAGTGTTTTGAGTTTTGCCATGGCTAAGGTATGGTTAAACCACATGTTACTGGTCGTGTTCCAACCTCTATTGTCACAGGTCTTTGACATCAAACTACATTTTTAAAAATCAAAGTTGTGTGTAACCCACTTCTATCCACAGACACCTTCGTTAAAAGTTGTGATTTTGGGGAGTGTTTCGGTATATTAGCGGTAACGGTACTTTCTGACCAAAACTACTTTTCCATGGGACATATTTCAAAGTCCAGGCATTCCCACTGCCAGCCCCTGCTTTGTGCCATACAGCACCTTTTTGAATGCTGCACATCCACGTGAGCAAAGCTTTTGTAGGATGCTCTGAAACATTACATTCTAGACTGCTCACCCAGTCATGGGACTGTTACAGTGCTCTTACAGTAGCAGACAGAGCTGTTTCAAATAGGGGTGTGGAAGAGAGAAAGTGTCACTTTGGCCCACTTTTCGGAGTGGTTGGCGTTACAATATATAACCTTTTTTCCTTTTTTTCTTTTTTTTTTTAACGCAGTGTAGTTCGCAATAATTTAAAATACTCTATAGACATTTAAACGATATACAATAATATAACTTAATTGGATTCCTCAATTGTTCTTAACAAATACTATCCTAATATATTTACAGTATCTAGTACCATGAGACTGTGCATTACTGTGTTTGGGAGCTTTATTTGCTTCCTGTCAAGAATGTAGTGAAAGTACAGTATTATCACTATTATTCAACAACAATACCCATGAATCCAAGGGACTTTAAATTATATGGAGTGAATATAGTATTTTGGGGGCCCCTGTTGACTTCTGTGAAGTTGCATTCATTCATGCCAAGGCTGGTATTTAGAAATCAACAGCAACATGGAAAAAAAATAAGCAATTTCACATCGCTCTGTGAGGGAGTCATCAGAGGGGTCTGATTTTCAGAGGGTAAGCACTTGGGGTCAGAAAGGCAGGTCCTCACAAATGTTCAAATGAAGGTCCCCAAATCATTAGTTACCTTTGATAATACAAGTCCACAAATTACAGAGGTAATTCTGGCTCATTCACATATCCAGCACAGGAGCTGGTGGAGCTCTAGGTCCACCAGCCCCTTGCCCCAAGAGCACCATGTGGATGGACAAGTGCTTCCGTGTCAGGTGGGGAGGGCTCATGGCTCTGCAGCCCCTCAGTATAAGGAATGAAATGAAACAAAAGCTAAAAATGCAGATATGCAGATGTAAGGAAATTTTTAATTCCAAGTTTTCAGAAAATCAGGCAGGGACCCTTGGGATAAGCAAACAATTACATGGTTAAATGGGCTGTGTTCCAAGTGGGCATATCTGGGCTCTTGGGGTTAAAATACTAGATTTTACAGCAGTAAAATATCTGAGGCTGTTTTTAAAACCTCTCATAGGGAAAAGGTGTGGGAATTAGGATTGAGTGCTATTAAGGAGTGAGCTTCTTTCTTTTAACATTCATGTGCTTACCAGGGGGTACATTAATTGCCAACCTTAAAATAATGATGACACAAACTAACCCAAATTTTGGCTTTCTTATGCTCGTGAAGCCACGACAGCTCAGAGGTTGCAGCAACCTAGAGCTCAGCTACCAGACTTTTATTGATTTCTGAGTGCATACTGAGCATAAGTTTTTTAAAAGTCTTGGAAATATTAACTTTCAACCATTAAAGGGAAAACACAATGCCTGGAAGATCCTGCCAGTGCATTCAATGTCAAAGCAAAACCTCTGATATTTGTTGAAGCATGTCTTTGTATCCTAAAATTCCCTATGAGGAGCTGTGAGCAGGTGCTCCACACCTCAGGCCTGAGTCTAAAAAAATCATTCTTATTCAGGAGGCAAGTGGCAAAAGTCAATATCAAACATTGGTAACCAAAGTTTCATGTGATGTTTTCACTCAGTTCTGGCAATTGCTCAAGGCCTACAGTAATTGAACTCTAATAGTGGAGTGACAACAGATCAGTAGCATTGAAGAACTTAGGGAGAACCAAATACAAAAGTCATAAAGTCAGAGTTCCAATAAGTTTACATTTAGTACAGAATTAAGACATAGCTACCCGTTAGTGCTTAGAATTTTTTGATACTAATAAAAACATAAATAATATTTTTTAATGTTCATTCAAAGACTTCCAGTGTCACTGGCAGCTGATGTAATTTTGTGAATGTTTGTTGGGGTTTTATTCCAAACTGATAGTGCAGTATTTCTGCCATAGATTTTGCTCCCTACCAGTTGTTTTCTCTCTACCTGCTTTCTTAGAAATTTTGGGTTTTGCAGTGAGAATGCTGTGTTCTAGTCAGTGAAGATTTCATTTCCTTAAAAAAGTTTTCGTTTGCACAGGGCTGGACAGTTTTGTTGCTGTAAAATAGGAGAAAGTGTCTTTTCCTTTTAAATGTCATGGGAGCTGCAATGCAATCAGCTTCTCTGACATGTATAATTTAAAACACTAGGAGAACTCTACAACACCCAGATTGTAGTTTAAAAAATAAAAAAAGAGAGAGAGACAGAGAGAAAGTTTCATGTGGTTGTCAACATCACCTTAATCCTGTTGCCCTTGTTTCCAAAGCAGTTACAACAGCCAGCCAGCCAAAATGCACCATCCTTAGAAGTATAAGTAGTAGTGGGGAGGGAGTGGTTGTTGTGGTGTTGGCTGGGGTTCTTTTCCCCAAGAGGATTAGATGTGCAAAATGATGCTGTCGTTGTTTGCTGTACTCCACTTTCCTCGCTGGTGGTGGTTTGCTCTGTTTGTTTGCACACGACGCCGTTATTTGCAGGTGAACACCTCTGTCCGCTCACTACACGTGTTGCACTTCACAAAGCAGCACCAGTGGAATTTGCAATTGCATTGCCACACCTTGGTGTACTGGTGTGTGTTGTAGCCTCTTCCGCAGCACATCATGTCGCACCCGTCCGCGTTGGGAGACGTGCGGTTGCAGAGGCGTCCCTGGGTGCCGACGCTCCCTGTGGAAGCGTCTTCCTCACAGTAGTTGGGTGACTTTTCGATGTACACTAAATCCGTTTCCATGGGTTTCTGGTAGCTCTTGATCTGCTTGATCTTCAGGAAGGTTGGCTGTCTCAGTCTACTGGCTCGTACCACCTCCACTTGCACGGCGGCATTGTATTTCTCTTTCAGAATATATCCAATCTCTCTGAATTTGGGAAGCGTGGTCCAGCAGGTCTTGGTTGTACAGGACCCTGAAACTCCATGACACTTGCACTCCAATTTCATTCTCTCCTCGAGAACCTATGTGTACAGACATTTGCATATTGTTACTGCAGGAAAACAACATTGCAAGCCTGCCTAAACCTCAGTCCGTTTACTTCATATGAATATTCATTACTGCTGGTTGAAATTTTTCGAATGCATGCTTATAAATCTTCTCACCTCCCAGCAGAATGCTCATAACGCATTTTGTTTCAAGTGGCACCGGGTTGGAAATACAGTGTTTTGTAATTTTTTTGGAAAACATTTCCATTCTTTTTCCAAATATTGGAGACTATTTACTTACATTTTAGAAGACATTTCTTTAGAGCCACGAGGGGCTTCAACTTTTTCAAATAATTTTCATTTTGAGAACAGAAAAAAAGATGGGTTTGGGGGTTAAGTGGCATAAGATTCAAAATACTTAATTGCTTTAAGTAATGATCAAAGAATGCTTAAAAAGAACAATATATACTGTGTGACTGAATAAGCCTACATGCAGGGATCTGGAACTAGATGATCTCTAAGGTCACTTCCAACCCGAACCATTTTATCATTTTATATTCACTGCATAATTAAAGATTTTGCTATATACCTATACCACCTATATAAACTTATAGGCTATTCCACCCACAGAATGTCCCATCCTCTTTAAAAGCAGCACTCATTGCAGTATTAACTCCAACTATTAAGTGAATAATCAGCCGCACATACATTTCTTTTCCACCAGGGCAATGATAACACAACATTAGAGGGAAAAAAAATCAACAGTGAGCCGAAGAGAAATGCACTGCTGTTGCAGAGAGGGTTCAGCCAGAGGGGTTTAACTCAGAGTCAGGAGGGACACAAACTGGTGGGTGCTCAGGCTCGTGCTCCACTGCCATCCTGCCGTTTCTGCTGCAGCCAAGCCACGGCACGAGTGGCACATGGCTCCTTGCCCGGGCCAGGTTGTGCCCGGGGGGAAGGCGAGCGATGCCCGCTCCGCTCCGCTCCGTGTGTGCAGCAGAGGGAAGCCAGCCCCACGGAAGCGCCTCTCTGTTTTTCTGCCCTCGCGCTACCACTTAAGCCTGACCATAATTACACCCACAGCCGTCATTAGCTTATGAAAATCAAGGCCCAAGAACAAAGCGAGCTGATCTTTCCCCTTCGCAATGGGATGCTAACAAAGAAATATGAGCTACTGAGCTTGTCTGAAAGCATTACTGATGCTGCAGACCATCTCCTGTAGTGGTTTCGCTGCAGATCCCAGAACATGACTGAAATGGGCAAGGGATAAAAGGGCCGAAATCTGAGTACAATAGTATAATGAAGTAGGAGGGAGTAAAAAATGCTTACTGCTTCAGAAACCGGCCTTAAAATAAAAGCTGTACAGATCTGGTTATCCCTGCAAATAGAGGGCACCCTCCTGAGTTGTTTGAGTTTCACTTAAATTGTATGGTTTGTTTTTTCCCAAATTTCTGGGGTTTCGATATTAAAGAGAATATTTGGATTTGATTCTCCCTTACCAACACATGGTAGCAAGTATAAGATAACTGAGCAACCTATGCAAGGATCATAAAATATCCTGAGTTGGAAGGGACCCTTCAAGTCCAGCTCAGGACAACTCCAAAACCCCACCCTGTGCATCCCTGAGAGTGTTGTTCAAGCACTCCTGGAGCTCTGGCAGCCTTGGGGCTGTGACCATTCTCTGGGGAGCCTGGGCAGTGCCCAACACCCTCTGGGGGAAGAACCTTTCCCTGATATCCAGCCTAAATCTCCCCTGATACAGCTCCAGCCATTCACTTGGGTCTGTCCCTGGTCACTGAGAGCAGATTGGATATTCCCCTCCACTGCCCCTCAGGAGGAGCTACAGCCCCTGCTGAGGTTTGACATCAGTCTGTTCACACCTTAGACCTTCTGGAACCACAGCCTTTACCAGGGTCAAGGTCAAGTTATCCTACCAGAGCCAGAAAAGGTGTTTCCCAGCAAGGTTTACTGAGTTGGGGAAGAAATTCCTAGAGCTGCAACTGCTCTAAAAGAAGAAAATCACCAAGGCTGTCATGAGCTGGGTTTATTGTGGACACTGGAACACACTGTATCACCTTCCTGCCTTCCATAGTGATAGAAGAGGAAACTAGCCACCTTCTGCTGCAGCAGCAGTTCAGTGGCAGTGAGGAGACAGATGAACTGTGACGTATTCTGGGGTCTTTTAGGGGTCTCCAGGGCCTCCTCTGTATCAATTTCTACCCTATGGAGAAGGTCTTTTCCAAAGACCCCCAAATAAGATTTCAATCCTGTTCCACAAATCTGGATTCAAATAATCTATTAATATTTAGATGTGTTTGTAGATATATATAAACATGCTTAGAATTTGGTGCTTGATATTTCTGAAAAATGTTTGGTTTTGTTGAAACGAACCCATTCCTACAGCTTTCTCAATATGCAGTTGCAGCTGTAAGAACTGCATCAAAATCCACAACAAGAGGTGGATGGAGGCAACTTTTCCACCTCCACCAAAGAGCACCAGGATCTAAGGATTTCCAGGAAAGCATTGCCAATGAGATCTGTCACCCCTGAGTCGTGCTCCTCCCTGAGGAGTAAATCGTGGTGAAGGGTACATGTTTTGTCATTCTCTACATGTGTTTCTGGTGTCTGCACTTTGGTTGAAAAGATGACACCTTTGGGTAGCTATATTTATATATAGCTATATATAAATAGCCTGTCTATAAAATAGTTGTTTGCCTGTGTGTATTTGGTTGAGATGCTGATGTTTATACACATTATTACGTACATGATATATATATTATTTATCAACACTGCTTGGCAGCCTCTATAATACAATCTCCAGCAACTTTATCCTAAGTCTTGATTTTTTTTCCTTTTTGCCGTTGTCTTTCTGAAGGTCCAGTCCTGTGATTCATTTTGGTGAGCAGAAACCTGATTTCACTGCTGTGTTTTTTCAGATTCCCACTGTTTTTGATGGTGGGAGGACTTGCAAATGCAAGCCATGCAGGCTCAAAAAAGCAGAAGTTTCAAAAAGTATTAATTCATGCTCCTGAAGCCAATCTTGCAGGTTTTTTTAATTTTTTTGGAGGCTTCTCTCATGAATGTGGAATGCTTGGGGTTACAACACTGAGCAGAGGCCCAATCATCAGGTAGTTAAATTCCTGAATGCTATAATTTGTGTGCCCACAGTCAGCTGTGGGTATAGAATTGTGCCCAAAAACTTGGAGGTTAGGGAATACAAGGCCCAAACTAAGCAGATTCTATGTAACATTTTTTCCCCCCTCTTTCCACCCAAATGCTGCAGAGTGCCCTTCCTTGCTGACAGGCCAGAGGAATGTCTCTCTGCATGGTATCTTGAGCAGCTTCCCACTTGCCAAGGAAGTGCCATGGGTCCTGGCAAAGGTGGCCAGATCTGACCTTGTTTGCTCAATGCTCTGAATGAAGAGCAGCTAACATTTTGCTTCCTAAAAGTCTCTCCAGCTCAGTTTTCCTCAGCAAAATTCCCATCAAAGCTCTGACCCTGAACCTTAAAGGTACTTATTTACTCAAATCTAAGACACTATGCCAAGCTAGGTGCTTAATTCAAGATTGAAAATCATTAGCTCATATGAGCCACTCTCTCAGCAGTTTCATTTGTCATATGTCAGTGCCTCGTATCTAATCTTGAATGGTTTACAGCAAGATCTACCTCCCAGAGCAAATTCCCATCGCTGGGCTGTGCTGCCTCAGATTAATCATAGGAACATTCCTCAGGTCCCTTTTCCACATACAGGCCCACTCCCACCCCAGTATGGTCTTGCCAAGTAAAATCTTCTAACTACTGCTACTTTGTTAAATGAATTGTGAAATATAACATTAAAGCTTTCTTAATCCCACATCTTTTTATACCTATATAAATCATACATTTAAAATGCAATTTGAGGGCAGTCTGCTGCCAGTTAAGTAGAAAAAGACTTGAGAAGACCAAAATAAAACAGAATGATATGCATGAAAAGAAATTCATTCTTTCAAGTCCCGTATCTAGACCCAACTGCATAACATCAGATACAGTTTCTGTACATAGTAAAAATTCTATTTGGATAAAGTATGTAAAAGCAATAGTTACATTTTGTGTGTGTGTGTGTGTTTTGGCTTACCCCTGCTGGTTTTTGTTTTCCTTAATGGAAATGCCCATTGTTGGACCAAGTTTTGGATGTAATAAAATCCATAGAAATTTTTGACTGAAGTATCAGAAAGAAACAAAAGGCTTGAAGAGTTTTGCCTCATCAAATATGCAAGTGATCAATGTTTGTTTTGGGTAATAACTACCAAAAGAGATGGATTCTGGTCACGAGATATCACCACTCCTTTGATGCTCATGCAGCTGCAGCCCCAAGAGCTGATGGCTTGCTGATGTGTGAGCACTGGCCAACCCAAGTCTCAGTGCAGCCTGGGGAATGCTGACCTCCTGGACCCATCTGGGAATCCAAGCTCAGTTTGTTTGGGTTTGGTTTTTTGTCTTGGATAGGCAGAGGTGTAACTAAGATTAGTAGGGTGTGATGCTACTCTTCTAATACAAATGTCCTGAAATTATTCTTTGTTAATAGCAGATCACAGAGCCCAAAATGGAGCAGTTCATGGCTTGTCTCCTTGGGTTGTGCCCAGCCCTGTGAAGAGGGAGCATGGAGCCAGCAGGAGACAAATAAGGGTACTTTGGCTGCATGGTTTTCTTTCTGCCCCTCTGTGAAGCTGTTCCATCAAGCATCACAACAGTATTTATATTCTGTGGGATGTGGGATGAGGAACTGAGTTACTGTGTTTATTCCTCTTGTCACGTCCCTGTTTTTCTCATTGTTAATTTAATGGGAGCAGGGAGCCTCTGCTTTGCAGCAAGTCAGTGTCCAGACACAGCATGAGGTGGCTTTTCCCTGAGAGCTGAGCAGGGCTGGGGACCGTCAGGGGTGCCAGGAGGTATCAATTCACCTCCTGCTGCCCTCCACTTGCTTCCCTAGGTAAGGCACCCTCTTCCATAGTGCCCCACTTAATGGATTGAAAAAGCTGAGGAAGGCCCACTGCACTCTTTACACAAGTGCTCCTCTTGGCTACCAGGAGAGCTAATCCAGCATTTTGGGACCTGCTGCCCATTAGATGGGTGTCCCTACTGGTATGAGGATGAACAGTAGCCTAACCCATCAGTGTTTCCTCTCTGCTTTCTAGGAAAAGAGAAAATAGCTGTTGGAGCAACAAACTGCTGCAATTGGTGAAAACATTCTGAATATTAGTTCTACAGTGAAATGTTGCAAAGCAATTTCCTTCAGAAGCATCCTCCCAATCCCTTCCCCAAAGCAAGTGTGCTTGCAGTGTTCCAATCTTTTCTGTGGAATTTGTTGTAAACCTTTAAGGTTAAATATCACCTGAAATAATTAAAAATATTTCACTGGTACTTTTATTCTGTCAGGCAGAACAGATGTGTCAGGTTTGAGGTCGTGCAGTGATATTTCACTAGATGTTTGATACATGCCCTGCACGCATTACATGGTATGCATGGCCATGCACATTTCTTGAATAAATCCATTTAGCAAGTCCTAAAATATTTGGCTATTCCCCCCTCTAATTTTAAAGCAGATTGTTCAAAAAGTAGGGTAGTACCAGGTGTAGCTGCTGGCAGTCTGTGTTAAGGGTGTGTTTCTGGAAGAAAAAAACAAGCTAACAAATCCAGGCCAATTGGAAGCAAGAGATCTATCCTCATGAGATTTTGAGCCAAAGCTTGCATATTCAGGACATATGGATGAGCCCTTAGTTATCCATCTAACCCACCCAAGCTGTAACACCAAAATTTTTGAAATTGGATTTATGTAACTGTCTGAAAATCACTTTGAGTGGGAAGATGGAAAGTATGGCATGAAGCACAACTATTGAAATTTTTTCTTTCATGAGTGGTCTCACAAGGGATGTGTAGTGAAATAATTTGTCACTTTTAGAGCAAGAAACTTTCAGCAAATGATGGACTCAAGGCTGTAAAACCTGGAAAGTAACATTCTTTGCATCCCTGAAATGACTTAGGAAACAAAGTCACATTTAAAAGAATATTTTAGGCTTATAAGAGCATAAAATTAGTTGGCATTCATGTCTGAAACTGGGATTCAGCCTCCACTGTGACTTCAGAACATTGAGTTCAGAGTCTTTTTCTGGGCATTGCTTATCTTTACATCCTGTCAGGTGACATTGTGGGCAGTCTGCAGCATATCAGGTGCTGTGCATCTTGCAGGAATGAGCTGGTTAATTATAAGGCTTCACGTGAGGTGAAGGGGGCTCACACTGGCTTTCATAACATATGCACAGACAATACACATAAATATGTATAAATATCCATAATTACGTGCACACACACTGCATATATTTATGTCTGTGTATATCACATCATATTGTATCACATCATATACATAATATCATCATATCATATCATAATCATATCATATCAGTTTATATATTTAAATCTATATCTATGTAATGAATGGTAATCAACAATTCACCTCATTAGCTGTCCTAAGCCAAAGCAAGTGAGCAAAACCCCCTTCCCAGTACCATAGGCCTATTGCACCAGAAACGATGAGAAAAAACCATGGATTAGGTGGAAATGTTGTCACAAGTAATTGAAAAATCTCTTCTGAAGAGAGCATGAATTATTTGTTTGTTCCCCACACTCTTATTGTTTCGTATGTAAAATAAGCTGTTGTCATCTTCCAGGCATTCCAAGAAAACAACAGGAGGAACCCATTGCTGTTACAAAGGAGTAAATATTGGGATGGTGTCAGGCTGAGTTGCTGGCAGTCAGTGTGATGGGTGTGTTTCTGGAAGGGCCAGTTTTTTCTCCACATAACCACAGTCACTGTCTATTGTAAGGGCCTAACTGATTGATAAACTGTTAGAAACATTTCTACTTTTTGGTAAAAGCTGCAATCTGCTACCACTTTGTCAGTTTGTTCTTTTAACTCGCCCCATAAAAACAAACAGAAACCTCCATTTTTATAAATGAGATTCCCCATGAGAGACGGTCATTGTTTTGAAGTTTTCAACAGAGAGTTAGGCTTAATGATGTGTGTTCCCAGATGTTACTGTAACTTCATTTATCCCAGAATAAAGATACTTATTTCTAAAAATACATGGTAGAAAGCTCTCTCATAAAACAGCATCTAAGCTGACTTGGTTTGTTGGTATTTAATTTTTCATTACTCTGTCAAAGTTTTGCCCGCAGATCTCTCTATAATCCTTCAGCTTTGCAACAAAACGCTCTTTCAGTAACATTTGTGTTAGACTTATACTTGTCCTCCTTTGGGGGCTTGTTTTCCTTTACCACACTTGCACTTTCCATCCCGAATGACAGCGGATGTTCAGAAACTGATGGAGAAGTTTGTTCCTCTGCTCTTTCACACCGCGCGGTGCCACCAAGCATAAATCTTCCATCAGGAGAGTCTCGAGTCACCAGGAATCCCTGAGCATTTATTTATTCCAAATTACAAGATTATGATTTTGTCACTATTGTGCTATTTATTGCAAGTTTATCAGAAACTTTTCAAACCTGCCATTAGCTGAAACAATTCTTAGAAATTCAGTGCAGAGCCATACGGGATCCAGTGCGGGGCAATTAGGGGATTCATTCATTCCACAGTCATCAGGAATTCCTTCAGAAGCCTAAATGTCTTTTTTTTTTCAAGGAGGTAATTTATTAGAAGGTTGAATTGAACATCTCAGCACTAGACTCAAGTAAAAGACCTCCCAAGACTGTTTTTCCACTCATCTGTTTGCAAAACTTGTGCAATTATTTTTACAGCATGCTTGTTCCACAAAGAAAAATTCCTCTGAGCTCTGTTTTTAGCAACAGTGAAATACCAGCAGGCCAGCTTTTGAGAGCATCCCAACAAAGGCAAAATATTAGAGCCATACTGCTGTACTTACAAACCCCTCTGACACCCAGGCGTGTGTGGGACAAGTGCTGGTAGAGATTGAGAATGGGCAAGATTTCTGAGAGCATGTGAGAAAGTCCGTGTGATGGCATAAGAGAACATTCAAATAACTGCCTGGGGGGCAAAACTGGTGGCCACAGTCTTGACTAATGACCCTAGCAATGAATCTCTGGCCTCCCGGTAGATGTCTAGTGAGGTCATCAAGGGTCTACCACTGACTTCAGAGCAAGTTGGAAACAATTATATGTAGGGTTGGGAGTTCTTCGTGTTGTTTTTTCCTCATGTTTCTGTCTTAGAAGGCTCTGAGATTCAAAAAGAAGACTAAAAGGAAGGTAGCACATTTGTTAGCTAAAAGTTGTTCTTCTTAGCTAACTCAAAAAGCCAGTCTGGTATGACTAAAAATGAACTGCAAGCCTTACCATTACAGATGTTTTTAAATGGTGAAAATGCTGTGAAATCTCTGTAGGAAGCTACAAAAGCATATACTTCCTTTACTGTCTTTACTGTCCATTACCACTCTAAGGTTGAAAATACCTTATTTGAAAATATTTGAGAACTTCTAAAGCAATGAAGGAATTAAAAAATAAACTGAGTTGCCTGTGTTTTGCTCCTTACTTTTTATTCCTATTCATAACATGTACAAAATATCCATACTTTGGTTCTTTATAATAGCAGCCATGAACCAGAAGCTTGGCTCCAAAGTGTTTCCAAATTTTAAGACAAGCCACATTCAGATCAGCAGGATGCACTGACAGACTTTCTCAGAGCAGTACAAGCATTTCCCAGTTGTGTTGTGAGAGTTTTGGAGGGAAAAGGAGAAAGATGGAGGTTCAGTGCTGTGCCCAGGCAAATGGAGGAGCCAGTGAGGGAAGGTGTGCTGCTGGACCTTACTCTAACAAACAAGGAAGATCTTGGTGGAGATGGGAAGGTTGGGGGCAGCTGCAGCTGTAGTGACCACAAGATGATGGAGTTCCGTATCCTGTGTGGAGCAAGGGAGCTTTGGCTATTCCATTCAAGGGTTGGGGCTATTCAACTTCAAGAGCCACCCCAGCTGAGAGGGGCCCTCATCCCTGTGTGTCCCTGTGAGCAGGGAGGGCTCAGAGCAGGGCCCAGGCTCTGCTCCGTGGGCCCAGCAATGGCACCAGAGGAACGGGCAGGGACTGATGCCCAGGAGGTTCCACCTGGACAGGAGGCAGAACTTCTTCCCTGGGCAGTGCCTGGGCACTGAACATTGTCCAGAGAGGGTGTGGAGTCTCCTTCTCTTGACATACTCAAAAGCCATCTGGACACAATCCTGAGTAACCTGGTCTAGGGCACCCTGCTTGAGCAGAGGGGTTGGACCCTTCCAGCCTTACCCATTCTGTGATTCTGTGATTGCTTCTGTGATTCTGTGATTTCCGACCCGAGCGTGAATGAGGACCATTGGAGTATGGAAGAATGATTCCCAGGCATAAGCAAAATCTCCTGGTTTCAGGTTTTGTGTCAGGCTCACAGTCCAGTCCAGGTTTACCAAGGACCCCCAAAACTGCCAGATTTCAGGTGAATGTAGGTCAGATTTCAAGTTTGCCTGGATTCTCAGAAGGAACTTGTGATTTCACACAGAAATTGCAGAAAACTCTGAAACTGTTTTTGTAAGGGCCCAGCCCAGAAACACAGAAAGCATATCCTAGGTTCCAGACTTTTGTTCTAACCTTAAGTTTCAGTCAGTCTTGAATTCAAAATGTTTGATTTATACAAATAGCAAATTATCTCAGAAGAGCCAAAATCACTAAATATTATTTACTGTAAAACCCTGAATACTCAATTAATGAGAATATATATTGTAACAGCAACATTCCTTCTAAACATGAACCCCAAAATCATCTTTTATATCAGCACATTCCTCTGGATTTGATGGATTATACTTAAAAACAAAAAAATACATTAAATCCTTTCATTCTCAGCTTTTGAAAGCAATACAATGAATTAATGAATAGCTATGGGTATAAATAACTACTGAAAAACGCCAGCAACAAAAAAGTTAATATATTCCAAAATAATATTTATATTTTTAAAAATGGGAAAAAATATATTGTTGGCATTGCAAGTCTTTTTATTCCTTTCTTAAAATATGAAAGAAAGGAATAAAGGAAAGTTCTTTTTGCAAGAATGTTTGCAAAAAATGTATTTTAGAATTGTTAAACAAAATTTATTTGCATGAATGCTGCTACGAGAAGTATCTGTAAAAACATGCACTTCTTTAGTTTGCTTATGTCCCTCTGCTTATGAAATTCTGATGAAAAGTAAAATATAATGTGCTTAATAAGTATCAGCAATGTGGTCTAGTGGTTACTGGGCTGTATTTAGAACTGGGGGACTCATGATCAGTGCCTGGTTCACATAATGAGCTCTTCCTGGCCTTGGGACTTCACTGTTCTCCATCTCAAAATCTGCGTTTGCTCTTTTGTCCCTCTTTCACTTCTGGAGTGTGACATGTTCCAAGCAGGACCTGCATCAGGGTCTCCGTGGGGGTGGCACAGCACACACCACAGAGGATGCCAGTTTGAGCAGGGGGGATACTTCACCTAGCAGTAATAAACTCTCCCTGGCAAGTTTAAGAGTTGACTTCCATCTTCATTTGCCTCCAGACACAATTCATGATGCTGAGCTGAAATTCTCAGCCTAAGTGAAGTCATCAGCCCTGGAGCTGATCTTCCAATGTGATGGTCAACTGCTGAATGAAGTTCTTTTATACCTGTGGCAGCAATTTTTAGGAAAAAAGACTGTGCCCCTCAGGGCTGTTTTTCTGTTTGGCTCTTCAGTCACGATTTTCATGCACGTCTGGAGACCTCAGTGTGAACTATCACTGAAGTACCAGTCCTGTCTCGACACTTGGGATTGTGCCTCTCTCACCACACTGAATTTATGTAGTATTTCCATCCCAGTGAGCTCTTGCCCATGCAGAACCTTCAGTTTCAGCTCATGGCCAATGCCACTGTGCTAACAAGCAAGATCCAGGAAGTAAGAGAATTGCTCTGTTTCTGTCACCACCAATTCTACTCTCTGGCCAGTGCTCAGTGCAGGGCTGAAAGCATACATGGTTTTAGAGGAAAATTGAGTCTTGCTTTGAGGACTAGAGGAGGAGGATTTTATTGGATTGCTATATTGGTGTATTGGATTTTTCCAACACCGATGTGGAGGGCTTTCCCTAAGGGAAAAACTTTGAAGGCTATAATTTCTCCTGAGGCAGGTATATAGGATGCAGAAAGATTTGTTACACTTTTTAAAGGACAAGCTTTGAGAGCTATGAGGATTGTTGGTGAACATAAATCAGCATAGCTCCATGATGTTTATTGTTTCCATGACAAGCAATTCAGTCGTGGTTGGAGACATGGAACTGTTTCTTCTTATGCAGCTTTTTGTAGCTTTGTAGTTACAAAGAGACAGTTGTGCATCTGCTAAGTGCATTGTGTACTACTGTGTGTATTTCATTACAGCTGGGGTCAAGTAAGTGATTTGGGTTTCACTAGAATAAATATCTGGAAGTGCTGTGGACATTGAGCAATGCAGATAACTCAGTTCTGTCCCATCACAAGCCCTGACATCCCTTGCTAGATTTTTTGCAAATTGGATGAAAAGCAGTGGTTTATCGTTACGCCAAACAGATCCAGCAAGGTACTCTCTGTTATCAGGAGGAGCTGGAAAGAAAGCTTAGGAAGCAGAAATTTTTACAGGAGTACCCATAATACATGGCCAGCTCTGACTAAAAAGAAACAGCAAAAAAAAAAGTGAACAATAGATGCCACCCGGTGAGTTGATGTGGGTGCGGGATAGCATCAGAGAGAGGGGTAAGTTCTCAGGGAATGCCTCCTGCCACCAAGCCAGCCTCCCCCCCGTCCTCCAGCACACACGTCCCCATCCCTTGTCCTTTCTGGAATACCTTTCTTCCAGCCTCATTGTTGTGCAAGTTCATCAGCCTCCGGGCATTCTTTTTGATTTCTCGGGCATCAACAAACCTCCGGGAGAACTCAATGCCGTATCTGATATCCGCAGAGCAGCCTCCCCACTTCCAGCCCTCCTCCTGGTTGTAGTAGCCCTGTTTCTCTCGGTCACAGCCACAATTGCTGAGGTTGCCCTGGCTGCAGGCGGCCGTGACAGCGTGTGCAACCCCGGCAGCAGTAATGGCATAGGTGAACGCAGCTTCCCTGCTTCCTGTGGAGAGAAGCCAAAAGCTGATGGGTTGGCAGAAAGGCAGCACGTACTTACTAAAGAAAGCACACACATTATCTACAGCAAGGCGGGCAGCAGCAGTGTGAGGAGGGCATTACTCCTCAGCGTGGATTTCTCATCTTACAGAATTCCACACATATTTAAAATGCTTGGCTCAGGTATGCAGCCATGTGAGAGTCCCATGTAAACCCCTTCACCAGAGGGGAACTTGGCAATGGATCTGCACAGTGGTGAGGTGAGGCCACAAGATTTGTTTTCACCCTGTCTAGTCAGGTTTGCGAGCTGAACTTTATCTGTCTCAGGTAGATAAAAAGTGAGTTAATAGCCAGCTCTAAGCATTGGCACTGCGTGGGAAAAGAGAACTGTTCAAACAACAACAAAACCCCTAGGACACAAATGGGGCTGATTATTAATGTAACTTTATAAATGCCCCAGTAGCATCCCTTAGTGATGCTGAGTGTAAAGTACTGCAAGAGAGACCTATAGACACAAGAACTGGGTAGATTTTGTTTTCTTTCAAGGTAGAGGTTACCCCTTTCCCTTGCAGACTTCTCCTGTGCATTAGTCTTGCTGAAGTGACCCTTTTCCACTCCCACTCTGACTCAAACCTCTGCATTATCATGGCTATGGAGCATGCAAAGGGCATAGAAGTGCTGTGACAGCACTATTTTCTCTCCAGAATAGATGAGATACTGTCATGGAAGCACAGACTTATTTAAAAAAAAAAAAAAAGTTTTAGAAAAGGAGTTATTTTTTTTTCTGTGATGCTACTTGCGAAGGCTCCTGATTGTCAATTCCATGTAATAGCTGTTGATAATATGAGGAGAGGTGAATAAGGCCCCTTTCTACACTGATTGCTGAGGTGCCTGTGAGGTGCAAGGAGGCAGAATGATGGGAGGGGAAGCTGCAGCCCATCCCTGCTCTCATGTGAGACCACACCCTGCCGCTGACTTCACATAGGGCTGGATCGTGGTGTCTTGCTGCTCTTACTTATAACACTTCCCCACAAGCTCAGCGCTTCCCCCATAAGTTCCTTTCTCAATGCACTCCTCTGTGTGTTTCTCTGGTAATAAACAGACAATCCTGTAGTGCTGCAGCCAAAGAATAACTGTAAAGAATTGAAGAAAGTTGCTGAAATGCTTTAATGACCACACACAGAGCTCTAGCATCATTAGTGTATTTGGGAAGGGAAAAAAAAGGAACACGTTTTCCAGAGGAGGAAAAAAAATTACTTAGAAGCTAGTTTTAATTTTTTAATTTTTGGATTCATAGATCTCATAACTATTCTAGAATGATAACTTCACAGTATGGGGGGATTTATATTATAAATATAATATTATATTTATAATATTCTTATATTTCTTATAAGAATATTATAAATATAATATTTCTTATTTTCATAGATAGCTTCCTGAAAGATTACATCAGCTTACATCATTACCAGATATGAGGAAAATCCTACAAGAAACAATCAGAAACTGAGGTTTGGCACCATTTACCTGTTCCTCCGAAGCAACCAAAAAGAAACCTTGGGTAGGGGGAAAAACAAAAGGGTTCTGTGTTCCTCAGCTACCAAGAAGGCTGGCCTGACACGTGCATTGTTTGGGTCGATGGGGCAGTAGCAGGAGTGCCCGTGCTCCCAGACACGGCGGCGTTCTGTCGGCGTGTGCGCTGTGTGCAGTCTGGCTCAGCGCTGCCCAAACCCTGCGCCGCAGAGCACTGCTGGTCCAGGAGGCCACGGCCAAGGCTGCACAGCTGATCCACAGAGCTGCACTCAACGCTATTTTAAATAGTGTTTTCAATTAAAAGTTTGATGATAACGATGCCTGGTGGTCCGTAAGAAATTCTGAGGGTTGATAGCAATCCAAAACTGTTATGGAACCACCGTTCTAGCTCCTAGTGTGATCCTCACGTGTTGATTTTCACTGCTCTCCTCTTCACTTGCCAGCTGAATTCTAATCTGGGGCTCTTGCTTTAAAATGTGTTCTGTTGACCTGGAGGATTTCTTTCTTCTTCTTTTTAAAAAATTCTATTTTCTAATCTATAAATTGAACTATTGGAAATGTGAGATGTAATGGAAGCTACGTGCATGGATACAGTTTTCTTCAGGATGAGGGTAAACAACAATGCAAAATCAGACCCAGGGAAATTTTTGGTCAGATACCTTTGAAGTACACGTAGAAAGGCTTATTAACAAAAAGAAACTTATTCCTGTGAGGGAACCTAGCAGCTGTGACCTACAGTTCAGTAGATTTACTCAGAGATTTAGTGACAGTTGCTCATATTTCGTGTTTAAACCCAATATATTCCCCATGTCTCCAGAGTATGTGGTGGGACATCTTATTACGGCCACTGTGTCTGTGACTTCTTTGTAGATTTTCACACATTGCTTCCCTTGATAAATTTTATAAAATGAAAGAAAATCATGTCTTTTCTTCCTTCCTCTCTCCCTCATCTCCTTTATACCCCTGACACCATCAACAATAAAGGAAAATATCTTTCCTTTATCCATTTGAGAGCTATAGCAGTGATGGAGTTTCCTCAAGTCATGGGATAGTATCAGATGGAAACCCCACTGACTCTCTTAAGAGATTACTCTCCTGTTTTGATGCAGCTCTAAAGTAAGGTCTCAGAAATTAGCAAGTGAAGTTGTCCTGCTAAGAATTAAAGTTTTGGGGGATTAGTATTTTTTTAACTAGAGGATGTTCTAAAACTTCACTTGTGTTCCTGAACAGTTCACTAAGGTCCCAGGGTCAGGGGAGTCTATCAGAAACTGCTGATGGGGGAGGGAGGAAGGGGAATCTCTGTGCTCAAATAATGTCTGCTGTACACAAAGCTTTCCATTAGCATGTCATCACTTGGAATCAGTTCTAAGCAAGTCTTTGTTAGGCAGCTAAAAATATTTAAGTAATGATTCCTGTGATACCTTAATGGAGAACAATAATCTCATTTTATGGAAATTTCTGAGATTTCAAAAATATTCTTGATCTGCAACAAAAATGAGACAAGTCTTTCCAGAGATGTTCATGAAATGAAGACATAAGTAGCAGCAGATTTGGGATTTGACCCAACTTTGGGGCTAGATTTTTCTTTTTCCAGTGAATAACCTGATTATCTAGTTATTTGGCACTGTGTACACTCAGTTTCTCAGTCTCAGAAGAAAATTTCTTGTCTGACAAGAAAGGTTTTGTCACATAGATCAGAATAATTTCGTTGAGATTTTTATTTTGGTGTAAAAAGACACTGCTTTGGCTTTTAATGCAATCCTTGGATTTGTCCATTTCTCTGTTAGAAATGCCTGCCTTGGTGTCAAAGACAACAGTTCTGACTTTATTCCCAAAACATGGAAGGGATGTTTTCATGAGTAACATAGACTAATAACCATCTGATCTAATAACTGTCTGATCTAATAACTCCAAAAGGAGATGACTGCCAGTATTAATTAAAATTAAGCCTTTTTTCTTTGGTGGAGGTGCTCAAGGCCACTTCTAACAATCTGCCAGGCCATCAGAGGAGTCTGTGCTTTGCCAGTCTGAGTTACTGCCATTTTCTTGAGTTCATTTGCAATCCAACAGAGGGCTGTACTTTAAAAGTGCTCTAATAGCCAGCAATGCAGGCAGCTGCTGCTCAGACAGACAGATATTGGACCACTGATTCCTCAGTGCATGTCTTTTGGCAGACAGGCAGAGAGGAGCCTTTATCCGTCCTTAGAGTCAAGGAGTAGCCTATATTTTACACCTCATTTAGAAGTAATTTCTGACTAAGTTTTAGACTTCTAATTGAACACTAAACTTAGTATGGTTTGATGTGGAAATTCTTACAAGTTCCACAATTGCTGTAGTTTACCAGACTCGAAGGTGCACAGATTCAGCAGGGGATTTTCAGCCTGGAGCCACAATGAGCTGAGAATCAGGCTAAAAACATATTCAATTATTCAGCTGTGAGCACAGGGTTAAAGATTTAACTGTTCCATAGCTATTTGCAAGACATCTATTTGTCAGGGTAACTAGATGAGGATTCTGCTGTTGCACATGTCACCCTGAAATTACTCATGTCAGCAGATAGATGAATAAGGCTGCCACTGAATGTCAGCTATTAGAACTGTAATTTAACTTGAAATATTAAACTGGAGAACATACAGTGTTTGGCCAGTAATTTCCTAGATCTTGCATCAGCAATGATAGAAAAAATACTACACAGTTGTTAAACAAAACTAATTCTTCGTGCCCTTACACAAGACAGTAGACTGATTATATGACACAATACAACATAGGTCAATGAGAAAAAGAAATTAACCACAGCAGAAATAAATTTTTTTTGACAAATCTACCCTTTTCAACAAGTCTAGTAAGCTGATGACAGATGGAGTAGTTTTTTTTATGGCAAAAGACAATAGATACATCTAGATGAGTATACTAAAACTCAGACAACAGCACCCTGAGTAGTGTTGGAGGAGGCCTTCTACAGACAAGTTTATTTCCTTTGTAATTTTGTATTTTATTCATCACATATTACCAATTCTCAAGGAAAATAATGCAGGCTCTTCTTTTTGGGTTTGGTCCAAGGGCAATACAAATGAGAGGAAGTTTTCTCACTGTCTGGAAGAAATCCTTTATTTGCATTTTCAGTGTAATTAACTTTGAGCTTCTTGGTTTATAAAAGCAGGGACTAATTAATTTAATTTCTCTGTCCCTCTAACTTTCTGTACCCAGTGCTACATGTCAGAACTAAAGGCCACTGAAACCACTTTGTACTGGCAGAAAAAGTAAGGCAGAAGAGCAGGAAAGTCCAGAGGGTCTCTACTCTGTCAACCCTGACATAGGCTAATAAGACAGGTTCTTCCACAACAGCTTTTATTCTTCCTGTTCTTAAGGATATTCAGTAGAGTTCCAGGGTCTAGTCCAGTACCTCAGGACCCCTACTAGTATGTATTCCACTAATATCAACTTGAAACTGTCTTTCTGAGTGAAAACCCACTGCTTCTTTCTCTAGAGCTGCCGAGAGCAGGTTATTCCCTCCTTCTGGCAGCAGCCTTGAAATCTGTAAAGATTTCCACCTCTTCCCAGATGTGTTGCATCATCAGTTCTTGCCCAGCACCCCCAAGAGCTCTGTCCCTTGCCCCTGCTCTCCCAGCTGGCTGGTTGGTGTTGTGGTGCTGATGTGACAGCCTGCTCCAGCTGAGGTCTTGCCTCCTTGGGGCCAGAGCAGAAGGAGCCCTTCATATGCCTTGTATGCTGTAGTCCTGTTTATTCCTGCCAGCATTCCTTATTTCACAGCAGCAGGACACTTTTGACTCTTACTCAATGTGCAGCTGTCTTCTGTGCAGCTGCTCTCACACCAGATGTTTCCCATCTTGCATTTGTGCAGATGATCATTCCCACGTACAGATCTTTGCCTTTCTGATTTGACTCCTCTTTCTTTGCTTTAACTCTTTTTTTCTTCTTTTCTGGATCACTTATCCATGATCATGTTCAATTTTGACCCCAACTTCCTCCAGCTTCCTTGTAGTCCTTCCTAACGTGGTATCATTCACAAATGCCCTGCACACATCTTATTCTCTTGGTCCAGTCAAGGGTATAATGCTGACTGGTACCAGCTCCAGCACAGATCACAAGAAACCTAGTCAGCACACCTTTCCATTTTGATAACTACCTTCCAGGTATGATTTCCAGAGGGTCTGTGCCCATGTGGCATGTTCTTATTTTTCTTATGAGAATGTCCCATAAAGCAGTGTCAAAAGCTCCCTTTAAGTCCAAGATATATGGTATAAACTGCTTCTGCTCTGTCTCTGAGGCTATGGGTGGCCTAAGAAGGAAATTAGTTTGTTTTAATGTGATTTGTTCTTGACAGATCCTGGTTGACTCTCACTCATGTCCTTGTTCTTGGTTATGAGCTAACAAATGGGGGAGGTTGTTTGCATCTTTTTTCACTTACTGAAGCTAAGCTGATTGGTCCTACAACTCCTTTCTTTTACTTTCGTGGGTTTTTTTAGACCAAGGCAATTCATTTGCCTTTTCAATTCTTCTCAATTAGAGTTCTCTGCAGGTTTTCAGCACTAGTGGATGTAAGGACAACCAGCTACACACTGACTCCATTAAATGTTCTGAGATGAGGGACAGCTAACTGGAAGCCATCAACATGGACAAATACTGCTCTCCAATGCTCAGAGGGTGTTCCTCTGTTGATGATATTAGTTTATAACCATCTGCTCACCATTCACCTGTTTAGTGAAGTCTGAGGCAAGAAGTGCTTGGCCTTCTTGATATTATCCTTGGTTTGCACTCTCCTCAGGTGTCCACTCCACTGAGTAGTGGATCAGCCTTTGTTCTACATCTCCTACTCACTGACAAAGTACTACTAACTCATTGATTTCTGTGTAGCCTTCTGTCAAGAAAACCCAACAGATATAGCCATCCATGGCTGTGAGGTTCCTTTGTGGCACCCATGCTCAGAAGTGTTCCTGAACAATGAACTTGGCACTGGCTACCTGTTATTGACAGGACTTTCTGGTCAGGTCTGATGGAGCCTGCTGATGGTCATGTTCAGTAATGTTCTCTTTACAGTATACACTCATTTCACTTTTCCTCCTTAAACCCTTTATTTTCTACTACAGCCTAATTAAAATAGTCTTGTTTAATTTTGTTCCATCCATATAGGTCTGTTTAGCTGACCTAGAGCTCGAGCAGGGTGATTACAGCAGCTTCTTCCTAGGCTGTCTGTGGTGCCTATTTTCAATTACAAGAGGCCAGGACAGAGAAAATTGCAGATCTCAAAGTTGAGATGTGTAGTGATATGACATAATGGTTTATTTGAAGATTCTTCTCTTATTCAGCATTTTCATCTCCAGGCTCCCACTAAGTTTTTATGGCTGGAGGTGCCAGGATCTTGGCTGTCAGTTTAGAATTGCTCTGTCAACTGGAATTTTTTTTGTTGCTCATATGGGTTTGTCAAATCTTCTTTTAGAAAGGGCTGTACATGAGCCAGAATTATTTCACACTAGCCTTGTTGCAGCTTCTTGCCGTCATTCTTTATATACTTTTGAAAGCGTGTCTATTAAAAAGAGATATTTACTCTGCCTCTCCTTTTCACATTTTTTTCAAACATTTTTTGAATGTCATGGTTATTTTCTAGAGGCTTGGTGTTACTTTCCACAGTGATTTCTGTAATGAGTCTTCAGGATTTACAGGGATTTTTTTACTTCATTTACCCCCTAATCTATTCAGTTAAGTCCTGGCAACCTTAAACAATAGTCAGCATTTCTGTTCCAGTGAGCATAATTCTCTTGTGTTTTTGACTGTCTTTTGGCAACATGTCCCTTGGTGAAGTTTTCTGGGACAGTTTCTGTGAGGTTAGTGAATTTGCTGTAATCTTTGAAAGGATGTTTAGCAGTGCCCAGAGAAATATGAAATTTTTGGGCTCTCCGCTGTAGAACTGTATTTACCATAACAAATATTTCTTACCAGATGAGCCTTAAGAAGCAAACTGTGTCCCGTTCTTACAGAAAATGGTGAAATTGAGTTTTGGTCCCGAAGCACCACTGCTTGTTTCTGTCAAAGTTAAATCCAAACATGGTGCTGAGCACACATTTAAAGAGTGCACAGAGCATGGCTTGAGGAGCACGAGGGGGTCATTCCCAGATGCTCTGTGCCTTTGAGAGCAGCCTGTGTGTGTGTGTCACAGACGGCTGTGCTTTCACAATGCTGCTGCTAATACTATCAAAGTAGCATCTGGGAAGCAAGAGCTGGAGCAGAGAGATCGTCTCCTGCTTGTGTTCTCTTCTGGACCTGCTGATGTCCCACTGTGGCACTCAATGATTCCCTGCTGAATGTTTGGTGCCTTTTCTTTTCAACGATGACGAGAGGTTCGATACGTTATAGGATGTGAAAGCGCAGCTGGAGACATCTTGCAGTGTACTGAGGTTTAAAGAAGTTCTTTGCACCCCTTGCCAGAAAGCATGGAATCCTGAAGGCATCCCAGAGAAGCTGTGTTCTGTAGTGTACCAATGTCCTTAAATTAAATGAATCTGTGAGGAACCAGGTGTTATACACTTTATTCCATTCTAATCTAATAATTCATCTGTCTCAACCTGTTGACAACAGTTCTTATGTAGGATTTGACAATGCATTACAGTCTCTCTTTTAAAGGGCATTTCATTGGGAAAACAAGTCCAACATTTAGGAAAAAGGGAAGGGAATCTATAACTATGTGGGCACATATTTTTTATCTTTTTTTTCCAGGTTTACTCTTGATAGTATTCTTGCACTATAATATGGCCTGTTAAAGGCTTCTGAGGTACCTGTGTGGTGCTCAGCAAGGGAAGCACTGTCCACTTGGATTTAAGAAGTAGAAAAGATGCTTGCCACATAATAAGAAACAGAAGGAAAAAACAAGCAGAAAAGAAAACCCCACTCTGAACCTGAGAAAAGAAAACCCCACTCTGAACCTGAAAAGAAAGCAGAGGACAGTACTACCAATCACATTTTTAAAGTACATTTGCTTTCAAGTCAACTTCATGCTCTGTTTAATGAGCTACAAGAGCAGAGCAGGTGGCTGCCATAACCACTGAGATTTTCATGTGCACACATTTTAGAGGCTTGAGCCTTCCATGAGTGAATAAATTCAGAATGGATGCACTCTAGGTAGGATCCTACCAATCTAAGTTATTCTGTGATTTTGTGACTGTAGGTGACTTTGCTGTGGACCCCATTTCACAAATACTCTGTTATTCTTTCTATTATATTCCTGAATATTAAAAATCCACTACCATGCAGAATCAGATCTTCTCAGTGGACTTTTTGCTGGGTCAGTATTTTAATTAACTTAAATCATCTCAGTGGTCTGACATAATTGTGCTGTGTTGAAGAGCACCTCTATAAAAATAAACCTGCACTGCCTTTTACATGAAGCCATCTTTTCCTCCATTATCTTATCCCAGATAACAAATCTCCAGGGGCAGTGGTCATGTCCATATTCTTTTGCAAAACACTCTGCATACCTGTCCTTTTCTGTAGGAACATGTTAAATAGTAACACCTTCTAAAGGGTCCACTGAATAATGGGTTGTTGTAAGAGCAAGCTCCTATACCTGGGCATGCCAGAGTGTCTGTGGATAGGTTTCTGTATATTCTGCAGATGAAATTTCTGATCTTGCTTCCTGAGGTGGTTTAGTTAAATCATGAATATTATCTGAGTGTTCTGTACAGAGCCTATGAATGGGCCAGTGCCACTCTGCCTGAATTACTGAATTACAAACATCTGAGGGCAAAACACTTGGACAAAATTGGTGTTAGACACAAATCTGTTTGTGAAAGGGGTAGTCCTTGCCTTAAGGAGATGCATCTTTCAGCTGGGGAGGGCAAGAGAAGAGAGATATAATTACCACTCTTTCACAGGGGCAGGAGGAGGTTAAGGTATGATCCAGAGGACAGAAGGATCTGCAAGAGGACAAGCTGTCCTCTTCTTAGATTCTTTTTGTGAGGAGATAACAGAGTAATTCAGTTGCAATCTTCTCAAGCAAGAACTGAAATACAAATTCAAGCCAGGGAGAATATCCATGGAGTTGCATGGTGGGACAGGAGCCCTCCCAGAGGAGGGAGAGATAGAGAGAGACAAAGAGAGAGAAAGAAACATATAAATCTAGAAACCTCCTTTTGGAAGCACGTACAAAGCAAGCATTGCCCAGGACATTTAGCAAGTATGAGATACTGCTTTCAGACTAGATCCTAACATGTATGTGATACAAAATAATTTACATCTATAGGGCAAGGGCTAATCACCTAGAGCTAAATCTGCAACAGGGTGTTGGCTCTAAAAGCCTGTCTTTTACATGTTCTTCCACACAGCATTTTCCATGTGGCTGACACAAAAATCCAGCCTTACCAAGCACTGAGAGAATTAGAAACCAAAAAAGCAAGGCTCCCAGAAGGTATCAAGCTGCATGGAGAAGCCCCAATACTGGCAGTAGAAAATGCAAAGAAAGGGAGAGTCTAAACATATCCCTTCAGAGTTAAGCCAGCTTTCCCTGCACAATGAGTCTTTCCAGCTATGCTGGCAGCAATCATCTTAGTGTAATTGCTGGGGGGACATGGTGGTTTTAGAAAAGGAGAGCCCACCCTTAAATATTCTGACTGGGGAAAAAAAGATTTCTTTACATGAAAAGCAAGGAGATGACTTTGTTGGCTTCACTGATTAGAAAAAAAAAAAAAAAAAGACATTCTTCTGAACATAACATAACTTCTGGTGCCTTTTTTTAGTTTTTTTTTTCAGTTTTGTTTAGCTTGGTTCTATCAAGTACAGAATTAGGATGAGTTTATTTAAAGTATTAATCCTACTTAGTCATAAGATTTCTAAAGTAAGATTTATGAAGAGCAGCAGTATTTTTTATTAAACAGAATCATATACACTGGGCATCTATATGACCTAGGAAGGGTCTAATACATATATATATATTTATTTAAATTCTCTTTCAGACTTCCAATCTAAATCCAGACAAATATTATAAAATGGAATAAACACTGACCTTTTAGTTCTCACTGCAACAGCAACACAAGATGAGCATTATGTCAAATAACTATGAATTACTGACCTCTGGAAATACCTCGCTCTATACAACATTTCGTGGTAAGAGCAGAGAATATGGAGGACAAACTGCCCAAACTGAGAAATGGTGACTGACTGGGAGCTAGAGCCAGACTAGGAGCTCTGAAAAGCATTTCAGGCTGCTGGTCATGGGGAACCAGCTCCTGTGTGCCTAGGAGAGCACTTTCCAGGCTCAGAGGTTGTTATTCTTTCTTGTCTGGTGATGCTGCTCTTCAAGGTGGCCTTCTTAAAAATTCTGTAGGCGTAGACAAAAGACTTATGTTTGACCAAAAAAAAAGAAAAATAATTTGTGTCAAATAGTATACCAGAATGTTGTCTTCTTCTGTAAAAATTCTGCACAGGAACACAGCAGAGAGGTCCTTGCTGCATTTGCTGGGAATTGCTGTTGGATTGTCTCCTGGAGGAGAGGATTTGTTGTCCCACAGATCTGTAGCTCACATAAATTCCTGGCATGGTTTCTAATGCCTGGCAGGATACCTTAGATGACCAACTCAGTAAGTCAAATTCCACAAGCAAGTCACTTGCACTATCACAGGTGCATCCTGTAGGTGTGAGGGCTTTCCTGTGTTTGGTGCACTCCTGGCAAGGCAGAGTTTGGAAGGGGAGACAGCAGCAAGTGTTATGTGGCTGTTTAGGATGTAGTCACTCTCTGGATATCTCCCATGGCAGCAGATGTGCCTCGCTGGCTTTAGCCCACCCCACCCAGCCCCTCCCTGGTGGCTGCAGCAGAGGGGCTGGGCTGGCAGACCCCTGGCATGGGTCTGTGCTCTGCTGATTCTGCTCAGAGGTCACCACTCCTGGGCTGCAGCAGAGAGCTGGGCAGTAACCCTGCAAGCCACTGCAGTCCTCTCTCCGAGCTCAGAGGTTGTGGAGAGCAAATGAGAAAGTTCTGGTGGAAGGGCTGGGTTGAGAGTTTCTTTTGAATTTGTTTAAATATTTTCCAAATGCTCTTTCACAGTGCTTATGTGGCTGCATTCACCTTTCTGATACATCTGACTTGCCTGTACATCTTGCTGGCAGGAGAGACAGGTTCAAGCAATGCTGTCCACCCTTTTGTGGTGTTGTAAGGGTCCTTGCCTGGTAGTCACATTTGTAACCCCAGGGAGCAAGACACAGCACAAATCACACATATGAAAGAGATTTAAAAGAGTAAAGAGCTCAGAGAAGTTTGGATAAATACACAAAGTTTAGATTCTGATCCAAGCCTCTCTGGTTTGCAAAATGAGTTTGGAAGCATCACAAGAGCAAAGTCTTTTTTTTGTTTTTTTCAGCTCTGGAGTTTCTGGACCTGACAAGAGCTGGGAATTGACAAGATTCACATAAACAAGGAAGGGTTATCTGAATCTTCTCAGGACTCATGACAGATATTGAATCAATGTTCAATCTGAGCCTGTCCAGCTAACCCCACTGGGTCAGATTATCTGATCTAGTAGACAAGGGGTTGCTGTTTATTATTTCTGTTGTGTTAAGCTTGTGTCTTGCCAGAAACTGAGCAAGCTCACCCTAAAATGGTGATCCAAACCTGCAAGAGATGGACAAATGGCAGATGCCATAACAACCCTGCAAGTTACCTGCTGAAAAGACTAAATCTTATAAGGATAAAAAGATCAAATTTTTAGACCATAGTCAATGGTTTTTAAGCACTATACCCTAAAAAGCAATGATGACTTTTAAACAAAGACAAGAAGAAAAATTTCTAGGCTTTTAAGGAACTCCAGCTTCAGAGCAGGATCCAGGCTTTATTTCCAGGAAAGGAGGAGCAAGGCCCTTTCTGTTGTACATGAGTATTTCAATGGATATTAATACCAGATTCGAGATGCTGCTTATGTAAAACTGCTTCTAAAAGTCACTAGCAAGTGTCTCTACTGCAAATCCCCCATCAAAATGAGATATGGGTCTCACAAAATAATCTTTTCAGCCCCCCACTTTCCAGCAGCTCATTTCCAGATCTGAACTTTGGAGCTGACCCCTGTCTTTGTGATGGGCCAAACCAAAAGCCAGATCTGAACACCGCTGAACTCTGGGAAAGTTCAAATCTATCGTTTGTGGTTCAGGTTGAGCTCTAATTAAAACAGACCAGTTAGAACGGCAAATGTCTTCAAACCAAACCAAAACAAATGTTTCACGTGAAAAGTTTTGGATCAGGCTTTATGGTACCAAGTAGTGTCTTTGTCTATCACACGATGTCATGTCCCGGTTTACAGAATCTGACTGCATGCACATGCTGCTGCATAAGATATCCCATGCAGACACTTTGAATCCAACTTCCAGAAGAAGACAGTATTCATGGAAACGCTTTCATGATGTGCAAAACCCCATCAGCAATCTCCCTGCCACTCAGCTCTGGGGGTAGGCTGCCACCTTTCAAGTTTTCCATGCCCATCCCTTCTAGCACAGTAGTCCAGGGTCTCTCACAAAACAGAGTCTTGCCTTCCCTGAGTGAAGCTTATGCCTCATTATGTCAGCAGTATGTGGAGTATTGCCACTAATCCCTGAAAACAAACAAGAAGGGGCTGCTGCAGAACCTTCAGTTGCACAAGAGGGCAGGGAAAACCCAGCTAAATCTCCTGCTCAGAGCTTCTGTTTATACTATAGTTAATACTACAGTGTAATAATCAACATGGTTGATAAGAGGACAAGGGAAAAGCAAACAAAAGGAAAGGGAACTTGGTTTCAGCATTACTGAACTGCTGAAGTGAATGACAATGGAGACAGCAAGGAGAAAGGGAAAGAGGGACAAAGTGTTAATGCCCCATCTCTGGTGTCAGCATGTCACACCGCACCAGTAGCTAGAAAAAGAGGGAACTCAGACAGGAAGATTTACGCAAAGAATCAGAGCACACATACAATAAATAACCAGAATTTACTCTCCCTGTGGGCTTTATTCTCTCCTGTTAATGTTACATGTAAGTACTGAACATCAGTTCAGTATTTTCTCTTTGTGAAATTTGAGTGGGCAATTACCTAAGCTTTTCAAACTTCCTTCTTCTGCAAACTAAGCTAATAATCCTCCTAGGCCTCCTCTATTGAGATTTTTTCACTATTTTTTTTTTTTCAGGCCTGGACTCATTTTTTTAGAAGACCAAATTCCCCCATAACATCTCTTTCTTTTCCTTTTTTTTCCCTCTTTGAGTAAAAAGACTTTAACAGCAACCAGTTTTGTTTGAGGATACATCCCAAATGTTTAGTGGAGGCTAGCCCCCAATCATTTCAATTCCTCACTGAAATTAGTCATCTTTAGTTTCCACAGAGCAAGGTATGAAGTGACTTGCCCAAGGTCACAAGAAAAGGCACAGCAGAGAACAAATTCATTATCTCCTGGTCCATGCTTTCACCATAAAATTACTGTTCTTACATTGAACTAGGAGACACAGGTATGTGAAAAAGGATAGGAAGGGAATGGTATCGAGCTTCTCAACATGGTGCCTTCCTCTCAGCTTAGTTAAAGATAATGAAAAATTATTTTATCCATTCTGCATGAATAATTCTCAAGTTAAGGAATATTCAAATATTTTCACTCAGGAAATTTTCAGTTCATTTTCACTGTTGAAGTTGTAACTACAAGAAAAATCCTTCTAATTAATCATTCTTAGCAAAATACTAAATTCTATCTATGGCATAATTTTAAATACACAATAACATCAGAAAGCAGTAAAGGACCCACCCAAGCAAAGGAATGAGGCATAATATTTTCCTCTGCATAAGTTTTATGATGTTCATGAAATAGGATTGACAGGAACCTAGTTATTACTTTAGAATTTTCTTTAAAGCAAGGAGTAGAATGGAAATAGGTACCTGCTATGTGCTACACAGGATAATGTATTGATGTCCAGAATATCTAGTTGAAAGAATCCCATGATCTTTTGTCATTGTGACAAATATGGCAGAAGATATATGCTTGTTGACTCGTGCTAATCCTTCTCTGAGTATGCAGGACCCAAATGCTTAGGAGTGAGAAGCAGCCAGAGAATAAAACCCACATGACTGTTTAGGAAAGTTCATCACCTTTGCTATGCAATGAATGAAACACCCTGTCTGATTCTGCCTGGAATACTGACATTAGCAAGGTTCCAAACTACAGACATCATGTTTATGCTTCAGAAATGCACTGACAGGTACCCACCATTGATAGCCAGAACTGCCTCAACTCAAACCTGCAATGCACAGGTGCTCTGAGCTGGCCACTTGGGATTTTGGATCCTGTCACTGCCTTTCACCATTACCAGTTTTTCCTACTTCTGGCCCATCCCTTTTTCTTTCCCTCTCCCCTCACATGCATTTATGGGTCTGCTTCACTCTTTCCCACTTCCTCACATCCCTAGCCAGAGAATTTAAGACTTCCATCACAAAGATTGAAAACATACTCCATATTAAATGTAACAGGATAGTATGGCCAGCAGGTCCATGTTTCTAACACATTCAATTTATATCACAACTGAGAATAAAGAGCAGGGGAAGCTACTTGGTGGGTTTCTGGAGGCTGTGGCTACCATTTTTTGTGGAACATGTCTCTGTCACTTGCTAAATAGGTGCACCATCTGGTGGTAATTTTGGACTCCCACTTCTTAAATTTCCAAAGAGCAGTGGTGGAGCTACGCCTGTGGCTGTAGCTTTTATTTTTGGGTTTTGCCACTGTCTGTCTAAAAGTCCTTAGCTAAGACAACTTTTGCAGGTACTACTGGTGATTGAGTACTAAGAATTGGTAGGACTTCAAATAGGGATCAAGTTCCCATGTCTGCTGTGTGGGGCAAGCAGGTGTGACTTTATTTTAAGAGGACCAAAAGCTCCCCTGAGAAACTATATGCACAGAGATGGAAAAATTTCAAAAACAAAGAGAAATTAGGTATTAAGGGAGGTAAAGGGATTATTTTATTAAGGGATTAAGGGAGTATTAAGGGAGTCTAAACTCCCAGATAGGCAACAGGGACCATTGTGCAGTCAAATTAAGATCCAAATCACTCTCTGGAAGTATTTCTCCCTGTTCTTTGACCATACAAGGCATACAGCCTGACTAGGTTCCTATCTCAGACATCTCAAGCAAATGCCTGGAGCTGTGTGATGTGAAACTGGGCCAAAGGAAAGAAGTGAGGAAGGGGCTCCTCATTGTTCTCCCTCTGTTGTCTGAAGCCCTTTAATTCAGCAGCAGAGAGAAATCATTGCTCACTCTTGTGCCATTCCCCTCAGGACCTGCAAGGTTGCACTGACCACGTCTGATGGGACTCACAGTGGAGATCTCTTCTGAACAAGATGGCTGGAGGCTGAATCAGACAGAAAATGAATTTCCACATTTTGGTGAAGAAACGAGTGAACAGGTGAAAATAAGTCACGATCCATGGGTAAACTCTTTTTTGTTTTAGCAACCTGAATAAAGCTGTAGAGTCTACAGCACTTTGGTGCTTATCTGTTGAGCCTCTATCTAGAGGCAGCAGAGTCTTCTCCCCGTGCACCAGTGAGCTGTCTGGGGTGACAGCAAAGCAAACAGACACCTCAGTAATTCAAGACCATTTAACTGACACAGCCTTAGGAATCATCCTTCCCACACAATCCCAGAATTGGAGTTTGAACCCCTGCAGTGGTGAGAGCATTATAGAAAGCAACAAATTACACTTGTGGCTAAAAGAAGTCTCCTAGGTTGACTCCAAGTGGATCTGGGATGGGCAGAACGACCCATCATTGGCTTGATCTTGCATGTTGGCTTTCACTATGACTTCCATATTCTGCAAACCACTTGGTTCTGCCTTTAAAATGAAACACTATCAAAGCCTCTTTAATAGCACTTACAATGGGGGGTTTAAAGTTAAGCATGTATTGGGTAAAAAAATCATGGCTGGAGTCAGTGGCCGGTTTGAATGCTGAGAGAATGACTGCCTTAGAACTACAATGCTAGATTCACTTTTTCAAGCCTCCAAATAATAGATTACAGCATCCTCTTGCTTGCTTGCTTTATTTCTTTTTTAAAATTTTCCTCTTCTATCAGTAACAATAATATACTTCACAGTATGAAAATCAGTAAGAAATAAACTACAGTCATGCACAATTTAATCCAATGCTAAAAGGTCAGGCCTGATACGCACGAAGGAAATTTTGTCAATTAGAAAATGAGGTATTTGTCAGATGTAATATTTTGCAATACACCAGCCACTTTGTTAGGAAAAGAAATTGCTCGTGACTGGAGGCACGACGGCAAACTGCATGGATCAGTGATCTAATCCTGAATGCTAAAATATCTGTTTGCAAAGCAAAATGTGCAGATAACAAATGCCGTGTTTTTTGTAATGTTTGTACATGCCTCTCCCTGCATTTCAAGCTTTTCAATTTAGAAACAGATAGTTTACCAAACAGAACCTATCCCTAAGAACAGAGGAGGAAAGGGAGGGATGCTGCTACACATGTAACTCCGAAGTCTAATGTTATGTTTAGCCTGTCCTGCTTGATGTAGAGGTTGGACTAGATGACCAAACCTATCATCTGTAATTCTAGGGAAGAGATTTTGACAACACACTTAACCGCAGTAGTAAAGCTCAGGGAATTTCCAAAGCCATTAGAACCCCAAGTTATTATGGGATCACACACCAGCAGGTGCTGTCCTGCACTCCCTGTCACCCTCCATAAAGAACTTCCCCTGCAGTGGCAAGGTTTGGCAGCACCTGCCTGTTTGCAAAGCTGCTCTGTACTTAAAAAGTCAAATGTTGTATGGTTGATTGCCATTTAACTAATTGGGTTTTAGCTGAGTCCCTCAATGAAATTCAGCTTCACTTTCAACTTCTGCTCATAACCAAAAGCCAGGAGAATTTAGTGGTTCTGGTGAAACCAGTGGCAAAGTTTCTACTGACAAGAACCTGGCCCCTGTCCTTTTGGATTAAGCCCAGCCCCACTTTCCTTGACTTTAATGTCATTTGCCTTCCTGGTTTAAGCATGCATTATGATGTAAAGTCATTGACCAATAGGACTGGGATGCTGAAGTAACTAATGGGTCAACGTGCTATGGGACATCTGTACTCAGCAATTTTATTATAAAGTGATATGAAAAAAATGACACTAAATGAGCATTAATGTTCCTTGGAGGCAATGTTCCTTCCTTACTTGGAAGTAAGGAAATGTCAAGCTTAAAGCTGCTATGCCAATTTAGCCCTGTGTCCAAACTTTGGTACAGTATTGAACAAAACCATAGCCTAGGATTTGCATACTATCTTTTCCAGAGGGCCTCTGACTGACTCATCCCAAGGGAAACCAGAGAAGTAATATGGAAAACGTTACCCTGAATAGCTACAGACAAAGCCAAAAGAGAAAAGGAGGACTTTTATTCTGGCCAGTGCTGAGCAGGAGATGATCATCACATACCCAAAGCCCCACCACATGTTCCTGTTCCCTTTCTACCCCTAAGGACACAAGTAGGATGATCAAATCTCAAAACTTATGAGTACCCACCCCTCTCTCCCAAAAAATGTTTCTTTTCCATACTGACACTTAAACAGAGCAATTCCATACAATAAAAAAGGTCCATTTAGTTTTGAACCATGGAAATGAAGTATTAAACCCCATTCCCACGTCAGTCCATTGGTTTTTCAGGACATCTGAGGTTTAGGGTCACAGGAAGACAGTGTCTTGTGCTATATGAAGTTTCCTACCAAGCTGTGCAGTGTTATGGGACCTTACATCCCAGAATACCCATGGGAGCATGTGAGAGCAGAGTTCAGGAGATCCTGAGACCTGAGTCTCCCAAGTTACAGCTCTTGGCATTAATTTACATCAATGCATGGAACAAATTTAAAATTAAGTGCTCTGACAACAAAAATGGAATTGCTCACAGTCAGGTATGTCAGTGTATTTAAATCTGAAAATGCCTACAGAAAAGCACCTGTTCCAAGAAAATCTTGACTTTTATGTGAAATGGAATGAAACAGAAGCCCTTTCCTTAGAATGGAAATTCCAGATTTCATTCAGATCAATAACCACCATTCCTCATCCAGCTGCAAGCCACACACAGCTCACCAAGTAATTGAATTACCATATCAGTGCTGTGTTTGGAATAAGCATATCTGCCTTTTAAAGAAGCTCTGTTGCTAAATAGGTAAATATTTAAATGGCAAAAGAACATTTGAATTTAAGAGAATTTATACTGTTTTTCACACTCATGACCCTTGAGGGATGAGAAAACACAATGGAGCTATACTTGAACTAAACAGTAAAACCTGACAAAAAGACAAGGAAGTGGAGACAATAAATTGAGGTATATAAAAATCTGTCTCTTCATAGCTGGGAATTATTATATGCTGCAGACTATATATGCTTTTATTTCTTTTACAGGGAGACAAATAAATAAAGATTATATAAGAAATGTAGCAAACTGACAGTTTTCCTAGTAAAGTAAAACAAAATTTATTTCAGTCAACTCTTAATTTACAAATGGTTTTGTCCATTTATGTTTGTCTTTTCCTCTATGACTTACAACGTATTTTGAAAATATTACTAAAGTCTCACTGAATCGTTTTGAGGTTCTGGCATCTAAGAAAATTTTAAAGCACAGAGAAATTATCACTCACAAGTGTTCAAATTGATTCACCAATCTGGGAATCCTCCATCCTGTCAAAATACGATGTTTCTTTAAAACAACAGTACTTTCGTAGAATAAAAAGATATTTGTCTTTTTCTTAAAACATCCAAGTGACAAACATTAAGAGTCTGAACCTACCACTCCCACAATAACCTGTCTCCTCAGTTAAAAAAATACGAATTCTGAGCACCGTAGTGGTTTCATAACTTTTTTACTGCTCCTTCAGAACCTCAGCTACCGCCAGCTGGGAGGGTTTATTTTTCTTATTCTGGTTTGGGTTACTGTCTTACTTTGTTACTTGTGATAGTAAAAACTTATCCACCCTTCGACACTAAGAAAGTATGAACTGTTTGAATCAACTCCTCAATTTCCCCCAAAGATGATAGTGCAAACTGAAATGCCCTCTCACATACTTTGCCTTGTAATTGCTGCATTATCACACCTTTTCTCCAGGGTTTAGCTTTCAGCTGAGATGAAGTGCACTGAGGAAACTGTTCTGCTCAGGCAGCCTGCTTCTGAGGACTTTTCTCACTGCCTGCAGCCTAACCCAGACCAGCACACAGGGCTTTGTGTGGAACAGCTCAGCTTTGCTCCAGCATGGCCTTTCTACCTCTGTAAGGGCAGTCACAGACACACCAGAATCCTTCTGCAGCAATATATAGCTAATAAGTGAGAACAAATAGACTGGACATTCTCAAGGTTAAGGATATTTTAGTTTCTCCTTCCAGCAACAACGTGCCAGTTGTGAAAATAAAGGTGCTGTTGGAGACATTTTAAGAGAAGGCTTTGCGATGACTGTTTGCAGGGTGGTAAATCTTTCCTGCAAAATGAGCATGTGGAGGAAGTCCACAGATTTGGGGGGCTTTACCTCTTTACTGCCTGCTTGTACCAGCCAGCCACTTACCTAGCTGATAGGATGCCTGGTTCATCATGCATGTCTTGTTATTTTTTTTTTTTCATTCAGGCTAATAATGAGAAAACTCTCCCTCTCCAAATAACCAAGAAATGTACATCTTGTTATGCACCACTGTGCTTCTATTAAGAGTTATGCTTGCTTAAGCCACAGTTCATTAAATTTGCCATGGTATTCATTGTTTAACTAAATCAAACATGCAAATGCAATGACTGCACATGGCATCTTGGGAAATGGACATCAGCAGCCACTCCAAGTTGGCTACATGAGCAATAAAGACACGGTTTGTATCAGTCCTCCATCATCTTCTGGAGCTGCACACATCCTAAGTGCAGATTGCAGCTGATTGAATGCATCCTGTGCATCTCTCTCCTGGAATCCCAGACAGCCTGCTGTATTAGGAGCTGAAATGCCATGCCCTGAGAAGCCACCCTTCACACTGGAAGGTTTTTTACCATATCCTAGTACCAATGGAGAAATCCAGTTCAAACTACTGAAAACAAATTTATTCCTGCTCAGTTGCTTGAATGCTCAAAGGACATTGTTGTCTGGGCCCATGCTATACGACAACAAAAAACCCCAAATTTTTCCACATTAGTTCCAAAAGCCACTGTGGAATTGAGGTTCCCCATAGCTGACAAATGCCTAAACCAATCATAGCACCTACTGCTATGACAAAGATAATTACTGCCTTTCCGTCGGTGAAGTGTGTACCCTGCTCTGTATCATATTTAAAATAATCTAATTCCAACTCATTTTCCCCCTCCAAATTGTTTCCAGCTGTACAATTCCCTTTTTTCCCCCATATTGTTTTTATTGGATATAGTGCAAGTTTGTAAAGATAGATTTTCCCATAATAAATACACAGATGTTAGAATAATAAACATACAGCCAACCTGATATATGATTATTACTAAGCCTTAACAAACATATAACAAACAGCATAAACTGATTTTTAAAAGATTGAAAATGAGAGCATGAAGTAGCAGAGAAAGAAATGGCAGGGGAAAATAAAGGCAAAAAAGTGAGCTAGAAATGTACTTACTTTATCAAGCTGTCTGGATTCATTTATGGCTCCCTTTCTTGACTTGCTGATAGCATTAAAACACAACTATGGTTGTAAAGCTTTCCTAAGAATGTCGCCTGTCTTCATGTATTGGAAGTTTTCTGCTCACAGTGAAAGCCAAGATTTCCAAGTTGGCCAACTCATACCACACTAGACACTACTGTGCTAGATTAATCCATCTTCTTGGACCCAAATATCCATTTTTGGAGAATAATCAGCCTCTCTACTCCTCCCATTTTTGGTAGGAAGTTTTTATGAACATTTGGCATCTCGGTTAAACCATCATCATAGCCCAGAATAAAAATGACTGGATTCATATGTGGAATCCAAATTTAATTAAGCCTATATATGGCCTGAACCAAGAATAATTTACTGGCTGACACCCTCTCAGCATGTATGATAAGATGCCAACTGCTTCCCCATGACTCCATCACTTAAATATCTTTTATGCCCAATTCCCCTGTTTTTTCAGGCCTGCAGCTGAAACATGGGATCAAGAGTGGACTGGCAACGTTACCTGTTTCCAGTACAAACAGAGCAAGAATCACTGTTGTTTATGAATATCTCTCCTTCAGAAGTTGTTCTGCTCCCTTTCCCAGTCTTCCCTTTGGAATTATCCATCCTCTCCCCAGTATGTGTGCACATGTACAAGTGGATGCTTGTAGAGAACTGTGACATTGAAGTTTACGTTCTGACTGTGTTTGCCAAAAGTCTTCTTCACCTGGGGGTTAATGAAATCCATGCAGAGATTTTGTTTGCCTCTAAAACTGTCAGGCTTTTCTCCCATCCCTCTCCCTTTCTGCCTGGAGAGTGGATCAAAAGTTGGGTGAATGGCAAGAGACAGGAAACTTCTTAAGATGTTCTTCTCCTAAACCTCCCCTGGCAAGCAGGGCTGTAGCTTCCCTTCAGATGCATCCTTTCAACACACCAGAAAACTACAGATAGAAACAAAGGGTAAGATATTAAAAAAAAAGAGCCCAACTTCAGAACTTCCGTGGCTTTGGCCTACTTGTTAATATTTCCCTCTCAGGTGTCCAGTTTAATGATTTGTCAAACCACTGCACCAGTGACACAGCCAAATATTGCTAAATCATGATCATTTTCCACATCATGAGTCTGAGAAAGGAGACAGGTATGGATCACTTTGGGTATCTTGACAGATATGTTTTTCAAAACACCAAAACAGCTCAGTTTTGCCCTGAATTTAGCACTGGTAAGAGCTGCCTGTTCATAGGCACTTCAGTTTAAAGGATTCCAGTGGAAAGGGTCAATGCACAAATAATTAGCCAGAATAATCCACTGTCAAAGAACCACAGTAGGTTTCATTTCTGTTATTGATTCAGACTTCATACTACAGAGCCTGCACTGCTTACTTTTTTGGGGTGGAGTTCTTTGCTTTCAATGCTGGTAATGATCTGCAGCTTTTAGAGGTGTGCAAGTGACAAATTTTTCTGCCCATCATTTGGGGGAATAGACAGCTAGTGCTGGAGCTCTTTTGTGTCAATAACCTGATAGGAGCAGAGGTTTTGCTCATCCAGATCAGGGTCCTTGCTTTCAAAATGTTAGAAGGGCAATTATCTTTCAACAGTGATGACCAGTAATAACATTTGATTTAAAATTTTTAAATTTTGAATCCATTTGTTTAAGAGACAATCTTTAAAGAGGCTTAAAGTAAGAATGAGTAGAGAGCACAGAAGATTATGCGAGAAGCTGGCATGAAAACTAAGGATGAGCACAGGAAGGTAACAAATACAATTATGTACCAGGACAGCATGAGTAGAGTAAGTGCAGGACTGACTTTCTTTGGGGATGGCATGACTATGGAAGAGTTCCCAGCTATAAATATATCCAAATAAGCTTCGTACACACAATGCTTGGCTAATTCATCCCATGCTACAGCCTTTGTTCATGCTAGTAGTTTAGATTTCTCTGTCACTTTTATCTCTGGCTGCTATAAATCTTTCACACTAACATGAATGCCCCATCATTCCTACAATTGTTATTCCATCCTCTGGACTATTTCAATTGTTTTCAATACAGATTCTATATACTGTATTGGTGATGCAGCTCTCATTCACTGGAGGACCTCTTTGAATAAATAACTCTTCACTGATCCATCTTAGAGCCTAGCTAATAAACTGAGGTTTCTCCTGGCACAGTAGGATCCCCAGAAATCACAAGAGGGGACACATGTCCCTGTGTCATGTCTTCTGGCTTGGTGGTGGGTGGATGACATACTAAGATCATAAGGGCACTCAAGAGGTGATGGTAGCAACAGATGCATTTCTGTTGGAGAAACCTCATGTTGGGTGAGTCTGAGTGTTTGCTTTGAATTTTGAAGGGTGAGAGTTGCATCAAAACACAAGTTAGAATAACCATAGATCTGTACTTGTCAGTGTAGTGGTAGACTCTTGATCAGTGGCTAAAGAGTAGGTCCTCTCCTTCCCACGCAGCAAGAGAGCGATTGATTTGTTATCACTGCTTGCTTTCCCTCCCCACCCTGAGACCTGAATCACTCACCTTCAGTGTTCATCTCCCCAGGGGGTCTGGGATGAAGCTTTCCTTTGGGGTGAAGTGAAAAGCTTGTCTGTTATTTTAGTTTTAGTCCTTTCTTCAGTGTGTTCAGGCTGAACTGAAGGCTGGTTTAGTGTTTCTGTGTCAGACACGGGTGTGTTTTGTTGCACATGTGAATATTTATGCTTAGAAGTATCTTGTATTTTTAAGTAGTTGGATTTTTAAATCTTTGTCCATTTTTTACCTTTTTCCCCGTGCTGGTGTAATAACATTACTTCCTAAACCCTATCCTTTTCCAAGGTACTGACCTCATCATCTCTTGGTGCTACTCCAGTAATAAAAAAAATAAAGACTTGTGGATTATGGGATCCTTTATAGACCTGCATGGAACTCATCTGGCTCAGCTGGAAGGGGTCATGTAAACCTTCTGCAACCGTTAGAGTCTGTGTGGTTTCACACCCAACAAATGTCAAAGCAGAACTCAGCTGCAACAGCCAAGTCTCATCTGTGTTTGGGTTAACCCATAAAAGAACCCACCAAATTCCACATCAGTCGTTTCAGACGTGCAAGAAACCACCCAGGTTCAGTGAAGAGGTTAAGGATCTGGTAAACATTTTGGCAAATATGGCCCAAGAAAACCGTGGTTTTTTCAACTTTGTATAGTCTGACCAGACTGATAGCTGGTCCATCCTAATGACAAATAATTTCTGTTCCTTGTAGCTCTTACTTTGTGTAGAAACATTGAGAATGAAAGCACAGCTACAACTTGTTCTCTTTAGGCATTTGAACTCCACTCACTTGCAAAGTTTTAGAGGATGAAAGGAGCCTCTCTGGTAAAGAGGATTGTCACCTGTGAGCACAGTGGTGATGATGGTGAGGCAGCACAAGATTCTCAGCTTGAAGAGAGCAGAAGTGATGAAAGCCTTTTCACTGGAAAGTTTGTGATGACACCAACTCTGGTACAACCCTCCAGAGCAGCCCTTCTCAGGCCTTAAGGGATCTCACAGAAGGTAAGACAACACACTTATCTAAGGTCAGAGACGGCCTGCAAGCTTTGGCAGATGAACACAGAGCATGAAAAAGTACAGAATTCTTGGCAAATGTATATTTTCTGGCAGCAACGTAATTCTGGTTGTCAACAGAAGGCAAACAGACATAGTACCAACCAAGGAGGACCAGATCATGCTTCTAACAGTCTAGACAAGTGAATAGATTTTTTTCTGGTTCATTTAAATTTGAAGGTAGAAGTTAAAAGTTAGGTTAATTCCTGAATATGATGCCCTGAGAATGTAATGTAAAGCTCACAGAATATGACAGACCCTCTGCAAATCTAAGTCAATTGCCCAATGCCAATGGATTTATGCCCTTACAACATTTTACAGCTGAACCACTGTGTCCTAAAGCACCCAAACCTCAGCCAGACTCTCAGATTTGGATGTTATCTCAAAAAATATTCAATTCCCTTTTGGAGCCAAACACACCTCCGTTTTTGGTGTTCATTTCACAAGGGTGTCAGAAAAAAAACCCTGAAGCCTTGACCACCACTAGCAACCAAAGCAGCGTGTGAGTCAACACTTCTTTGCACAGATGAAATTCAATGTCATGCCTTTTTTCAAACAGGTTTAATGAGATCTTATGTCTGACCACACTCAGCTGTGTTGGAAGTACAAGACTCACCCGAACCATTGAATCCAAGAGGTATCACCCAAAGAAAAATGGGACACAAGAAGAATAGGCTAAAACCCCACGGAGAAACTGGATGGTATCACCTTGAGTGCCCTTGAGAGAGCCACAGAGTACATGTTATCCCAACCCAAAGCAGCAGACAGGAGAGTGGGTAGCCCTTGGGGGAGAGAAAAAAGGTCTGGAATAAACTAAGGATACCCAGCTGGGTGATGAGGAAAATAGTGACTTCAGTGCTGGAAAAAAATTTACATAATCTCCCCAGTGAAATAATATTAGGCATAGGGTAAATGAAAAGGCATTGATTTAAATTCTGCCAGCTAACAGCTTGTCAGGCCAAGGCCATGTATTATTTTCTTTGAATAGGTTTCCTACCTCAAATCACTTGCAGTATTTTCTTTGCAGTATGATAGCAACACTAAAACGTATCATTGCCACATATTGGAAGGCCATTGTTATATGCACAGTACTTCCATCAATTATTTGGGACTCTCCCATTTCTTAAGCTTCTAGGAAGTCTGCAGAGGGATTTTTCTGAGCTGCTTTTAGTTCATTTTTGATTGGCCATAATATTCACCACAGTTATCATGACAACCTTTAACAAGACAACATTTGGAAACACTCTTTCCATGGGCTGTGACCTTGGATGGCTGTGCAGGCCCTGAGGCCATTGCTGGGTCTGAAGTTGAACAGATATGAGTGACTTCATCTACAGATCACTGGGGATTTCATGTCTCTTGCCAGTTACTTTTCAGTGAGTGGAAACACACGGTTGTTCTGGAAGCATCGCTGCTGAACTCGGGGGGTTTTAAACCTTTGCGGGACCACAGCAAGAAAGGCAAAAGAGAACCATCCCAAACAGATCCCTGCAGCACCGTAGTAGAGACACCCTTACCTACTCGAAGCTCTTGTCCAAAGACTGTTTTCTCTCCCAGCGCAGAGCAGTTCCACCTCCCGTACCGAAACTGGTACTGGCACTCATTGATTCCCATTTGTGCCCCTTCCCCGATCACAATGATGGCATCAGGGCGGCTCTGGCAGATCGCTCGCTGCCGAGGGGCCAGGCCTGGGATTTTGTTGCAGATTATGTTAGCTCCTAAAGCCACCACGGATGACAAAGCTCTGAAGAAAAAAGCAGAAAGACACGTTATAACCAAATTGAGGTGACCAGGCGATGCTGTGCGGCTGGCAAGGCGCGGTGCAAAAGGGGAAGGGTTGGAGGTTGAGTTCCCGTAATTATGCCAACTTGGCACGATGTCTCTGGTCTGGTATAGCAGCCTGGAAATCTTGCAGTAATTCCTGATCTGATTTGTGCCAGCAAAAACAAAGAAGTGGAATTTTGGCACTTTTGTTTCCAGCCCAACACAGAGACACCAGCTTGTGAGATGTGGAAAGAAAGACTTACTCAAAATCAAAAAATAGCGATAAGCGATCACCCACCAATCTCTGAAACTCGTGTCTACTTTGAATGCAGGTTCAGACAGTGTTTTAGTTACTGCAGCCAGTTCATCCACCCCTCATTTGAAACTGTTAAGCACAATTTAGAAAATGACTTGACACTACCAACACTCTTGCCCATTATTATGCTCAGGGTATTGAATGATTAATGAAGTTCACCAGCATAACTGTGCATTTAGGTCTGGCAAACATCATGGAGCACATAGGAGTGATCCTTAATATGTGCCATCCAGACTAGAAACATTTGCTGTTCTCATTCTTCAAGTATATTTTCAGAATTCATTATGAAGTTTGCATATAACTTGCACCTGCCATATGTTTTCACTTGAGGACGTTTATTTTTCATTTTTCAGCTCACTTTTCAACATCTTCACAGGCTCATTTTTCAACATCTTTACAGCCTACATTTTAAATGGTAATATTTGGAAAAAAATAGGACAACATGGGTGTTGCCTCTGGTCACTGAGTACCTGGCAGGCCTGTGTGGAGATGCTTCAGCTGGCTCTGGACAAGCAGACTGACTGCCCCTACTTCCCACCTTGAACACCAACCTAAGCCTTTCATCTTAGTGTTAAAAATTTCCCATTGGAAATGCTCCCTTGGGGAAATGCTGACTAAACAAAATTAAAGAATTATATAAGAATTTGTCAACTTCATCACAAGGTAAGAGCAAAATTACATAAATACTGCATTTCAATGAAATCAGAGTGTTTAATTTTGTCATTTCAATAAGATACAGTAAACCCAAAGCAAGGAGGGTGAAATTGAGAACCCTGGCCAAAATCAAATACTGCTATTCCTGTGGAATGGAAATTCCGTGATGATCCACTCTGCCTTTAATAAGTATTTTTGCATCTTTTCCAAAGTTAACAATCCATGAGAAATCCACCACTTGTGGGTTTTTATTTAGGGTGGCGGAGGGGGGTTATGGATATAGAAATAAGGTATCACACAGAGCATGCAGGTCCTGTTGTTCTGCCTATTAAACAGAAGTAAGAGCAAAAGTTAGTTGCAGTCTGACCACTCTCAGAGTTGGAGCAGGAGTGCTCAGACCTGCAGCTTTAATTTGTGTTCCTCTAGGTGCTGAGCAACGAAGCTGGAGCATCAGCTGGAACCAGAGAGTGCCTAAGACTCATGCAGGTTTTGAGCTAAGGTTCTTTTCCTGGCAAAAAGTATTTCTAAACTTTAAAATTTAAAAAAAAAAAAAAAAAGTGATGTCTTTAAATTAGGACTTTACAAGAGATAATCTTAAAAAAGTATTATGTTTGATATAGGGATAAGATTCTCTTCACAGTGGCTTATGACCTTCATGCTATGGCTTCAAAAGCTAATGAAGATCACAGAGGAAAGTATAAATACTTAATTTTTTTATAATCAGACACTTTTCCATGTTGAAAATTAAAAGTGTTATTTTTTTTGAAAGGTCATGGAGCTTTTCTCTCTCTGACTTCATCCACTTCCCACAAAAATTAGGATGGATATTCTGAAAATACTGCAGTAAAACACAGAGGAAAACATTTTCCTTTAAGAGATGAGTGTCAAATTCATGTTCAAATTTGATGATACTAAAATGCTGTGTCCCATTCTTACCCCATCCCCTCCACCTGGCCTTGCCCAGTTCCCTGAGACAGACTAGGTGCCCAAGGACCCTGCAAGACCTTCCCACCTGGTAACCCATTTGCACTGCTGCTTCAGACACTGAGCCTTCCAGGAAAGTCTAGCCCTGAGGAAATCCGAGGCTGGCTCCTAAGAAAGAGACATGCACAAGGCATTCAAAATTCCATTTGATGCTTGGCATATGCACAAGACACACAGTTCTGGTCTTGTAGCTGCCTGACAGTCATCAGGTCACTGAGGATATGCCAGCAACTTACTAGCAAAAACTACATCTAAAAATTGCTTTTATGTTGTATAAATACTTTTTTTAAAAATTAAAAAACTGATAAAAACTGTGCAATAAGTTCCTGACATAATTTTTTTTAAAAAACTGGTGGGCTTCCACAGTTTCCACTAACTGTTTTCAAGTTGAGCAGCAAAACCTTACGACTTTCAAAGCAAAGGAAAGCAAGAATTGGCCATAGCATCTAAATGTATAATTTTCAGTTAAGTTGCTTCCTTCATACACGTCACTGTTGTCTCATAATTAGATTAAAGAGTATATTCTTTGGTCTCCCATTGTTTTTTGGAGCAGGCCTTTGTCAAAGTGTTTTAATACAGTGGGTTGGTTTATTCATCCAGAAAATAAGCATGATCATGTCTGCTTCAGGAGGTACTGTGAGGGTGTCATAATTATTGTGTGTTTGTGAAGTGTATTATTACAATTAAACTGCAATTATTGGGGGTGGAAGGGGTCTTAGTTCTTCTCTTATTACTTCCAGAAACTTCCCCCTCTCTGGCCTGAACTTACCAGCATATTCCCTCAGACTTGTTTAGCCTACTTTTAAATTGTTACAGTGCCAAAAGAAATGCTGAATCATGAAACTGAGGTTTTGGAAAACTTTATTTTTATTAAAGAAATGCACCCAACAGCATTTCAAGCTTCCTCTCCTCTATTTCTTGTGGCGTCCCTCAGTTTGTGGATCCATCACACATTTGGGAGGGTTGTGCTGTGTTCCTGCCCCTTGGCAGGTTGAAGGCTACATTATTATTTTTCAAAGATGGAGATTGTTTCACTCTATAACTGTCAAAAGGCAGATCCCCCATGCCACATTTTGGCATCTTCTTTCATTTAATCTTTCTTTGTGGTGCAAATTGCCTTGATTCTTATCATCAGAAACTCCTGAGTGTGGCATTTTGTAAAGATTTCTAATGCAGTTTACAGTAATTGCAACCATCCTGCACCAGACCATCTCCATGTGGCTCAGTGTTCTGGGTCATCCACACAGGCTATCCAACTAAACATCATCCCCATGGCTTATCCAGATAAACAGAGTTAGTGGGAGAATGACACATTTCCTAAGGAATCGGCATTAGTGTCTGGCAAATGGAAAGCTTTCACATTTCTTCATGCCTATGCCATTAATCCAAGGGAAACACCAGCACTGAAATTAAGCATTGACTATAAACACAGTTATGCCCAAATTTAAAAACAAACAAACAAACAAACAAACAAAACCCCAACCCCAACAACAATAAACAAAAAACCACACATAAACAAAAAAACCCCTTGGATCTGGGCTTGGATAGGACCTTGCTGTTCAAACTTCCATCAAATTACACCTGATGAAGAAGATTTTGGAAGGCTTGGTTTCTGGATAAGAATTCTGAAACATCAAGTTTTTTATCCTTTGAAAAAATAACTAGGATTGTGTCACAGCAAGCAGAAGTTCATGGCAGTGGGAGATAAGTTCCAGCTTATTTTCTGAAATAATGCTTGCTTATTTATGCAAAGACAGATGAATCCTGTCACAAAAAGAGAAAATTCTCCCTCCAAATGCATTTCCTATTACAGTTGTATCTCCTCTGTAGGACCTAAGCAACTCCAGCTTCCCTTTCCACAAAGTGAAATGAAAGTTATTATTTCAAGCAAATCATAAAATTAAAGGTCTTTGAAATGCTTCAGAAATTGAACACTAAGGCCACTTGAGTTTTATGAACTGCTTGTTGGAAGAGAAATGTACTCTTCATTCCTGATTGGCTTGCTTGAGTCTCCATTTCATATTTGCAAAAGCAAGCATTCACTAAACTTGAGCACAAGATATTTTATTGATTTCAAATGCTTTAATGTCCTTGCAACTTCTGATTAATTTTACATATAAGAAGGTCATAATGTGAACTGCAGTTTACAGAGTCTTTGCACAGGTGGAAAATATATGAAGTGAATCCTTATAATGGACAGCTGTACAAGCACATGAGAAGAAAGAAATCTAAATTTTATTCTTGTTAAAAGAATCTGAATTTTGATAAAAGTGTGAAATAGAACTGTCTACTAATCAATCTTTGGAGCTGTCCCTGAGCTCCTGCAGAAGCACAGATGTGTACCGAGATTTCTCCGAGTAGCTTAATATACCATTCTGACAAATACATGACAAAAGATGCAAAATAAGAGATTAAACCAACAACACATTGCGTGCGGATGAAACACTTAAGTTGATTTTAACCTTTTGGCTAAAAAAACTGAAAATTGCTTTAAAAATTCTCTGCCAATCTACACTCCCTGGGCAAATTAAATTTTACTGGAGCCCAGGACTAGCTTCAAGATGTTCTTCTCCTCCAGCAGCCTCCCTCGCTTGCATTCCTGGCTGCACAACAGCACTTCCCACCCAGCCAGCCTTACTGCAAGCCCTTGGAGAGGCAACCATAGGGTCACTGTGACCCCACCCCAGCTCTGCTTCTTGATATTCACCTGAAACTGCTGTTGGGCAGGGGGTTTGTTTTCAGCAAGGAATGAAGGGATTTAGCCACATGAACCCTGCTAACAGCAGGGGAGTTGTGCAGCTTTTTGGCACACTGTACCGAAAGTTGCCCCATCATCTCTGACAAAAAAAATCCACATAGTGGGTTCTTTGTTAGCAGGAACCGCCGAGGTATTTTGTGGTGACACTGCGACACATCTGAAACCCTACACCACTACCAAATGGCTGACTTAATTAAGAATTCCTAAGTAAATATTTTGAGTGCGTATCAGTTGCAGAAATTGGCAGGAGTGTCCTGGGCTCTGAATGCCATCTGCATATGTTTAGGCTTTCAGTTTTGTTTCCCCCCCTGGCTTTGGGCAATCGTTGTTCAGCACATATGCTATTGAAGCAGAAATCCGGGAAGGCTGTGTGGTACAGCCCTGTGGTGCTCTCCCCTCTGCTGGGGCTGCACACAGCAACATCTTCATTCCCACCAAACGAAAGGCAGAGATGTCTTTGAGGATCTCACCCAAAAAAGTGCCTGATATCCCGTGCAGTGTGCTTGCTGGCAGGGTCAGGAATGGAAGTGGTGGGATAGGTGAGCTGAGGGATGACTCGGGCTAAATGCCTGCTTGAGAGAGGAGTGGGGGCATGGCCCCCATCCCTCTGTGCCATAGCGATGGGGAAACACCAGCAAAGCCTTGGATCACACCCTGCCCTCTCTGCCAGCTGGGATGGCTGCTAGGAAGCCGGCAGGGAATCATTAGGCTCCAGCAGAAGGAGGGGAGGCATTGCCTGGGATGCCATTCACAGATCGGCACCAGCACCCAGCACCAGCCTCCTGCAAATTCCTACTGTTCACTGAGCAAGAGAAATCTGATTTTGACACATATCTTATTTGCTGTATGACTGGTCCACTGCAATAATTTTTAATAATCTTTCAGTGAGGCAACACTTGACTTGTAACAGCAGGATATCTTGAAGGATGTTACATCTGTAGTTTAACTGTATTCAGCTTTTTTACACCAAAGAAAGGCTCATAGAGAACAGAAATGCAACACAGGCCCCAAGTGTCCTATTGTAAAGGCCATACTAGCAAATTCACATTTCCATTTTCATTGGACATTCACTGCCCTCCAGAATTTTCAAGGCAAACTGCTGCATAATGAGGATTTTCTTTCTTGTCTCTAACCACTTTATTCTAGGGCCATCTTGTTATATGGTGGAAAACACATCCTGTGGATATAAAAATTTATAAAAATAAAACAGGGTGTTAAAATATCTGAAGTGTGGCAAATAATGATTCCAAAGGAATTTGTGTTTCAAGAAGTGTTTCGTTTGCTAAACCAGAGAAATCTGATAGGCCAGTGTTGGAAAGCTGCAGGAAGGCAGCAATTCTAGCATTCTCCTGGGCTAGAATTAATGGAAGGCTGAAATACTCCTGCTTTGGTCTTGCCAGTGATGAAGGTGGTGACACGCATGGTGTACTTGAACTTATGTGAATAGGCATAATGAAAAATGGTGTTGATATAACATTATTCAATTCCTTTTACGAACAGAACTTTATCAGATTTAGAAATCAAACTGAAACACTTTTGTTCACACAGTTTTTTTCTCTTGTCTCTATAAACACCTTTAGCAGGACCTACCAGTCCAGTTCTGCAAACATGCACGTGCCTTACCCTGCAGAGTACAAGCAGCTTTCCACCCTCAGTAACAACAAAGTCCATTCCTCAATGCCAAGATGCCCCTTAAGCAGCCACAGCTGATGCTGATGTCCAGCACTATAATTTGCCTTCTACCTCATTTCTGGTTCCCTTTAGCACTAGAAGGTGCCACACTGATATCTGACAAGGAGGCACAGAGGTGTTTGCTGAGCAGCAACTCACCACTGTGGAAAAGCGAAGTTACCTTGCAGAATAACTGGGGTGGGATGCTGCAGTTCTCCTGGCATGGAATGCAACTTTGAGATACCAAAGTGGCTGGCAGAGGTAACTGACAGATTTTCTGTGTCAATGCAGAAATTGCTCAGTATCATAGAAAAACAAAAATTTCACACTTCTATATGTAAAGTCCACGGTTTTGTCAGGTTTTTCATATAATTAATAGGAACAAATAAGCTTTCTCCAATCACATACGATATATAGATATGGGCATTTTCCGAGCTTTATCAATTCCAAGCCTGAATTAAACTTAAGTGAAGTGCATATTTTGGCTCTGACCAAAGTTCAGCAGTCTGTTCTGTCTGGAGAACAGATTAAGAGGAAGAAAGAAACAAGTAATCTTCAGGCAAAGTCCAAGATTTATCAAGACCATACCCTGCTTAATTTGTGAGATCTGATGAAAGCCTGTCACGGTCCTACCACAGATGTCCTACACAGAAGCAGCTATCTGTTGGTTAGTTCATTCTAAAATGCCAGGTATGCATTGTGGCCTTAAAATCTTTAAAGGTGGACTGTTACTGGAATCTTCCTTAAAATATATGCTTTGTGATATTTTTCATTAAACATTTATGAAAGATCTTACATTTTTTTTGCTTTGCACGCATAGGGCTTTTATGGATGTGATACAAAAGTTGAAAGAAGAAAGCATGTAATAATGGGTCTACAGGAAAGGAAGATTCTTCCTTCTCTAAATGAAGTCATCTGGCTTTACTGCTGTCATGGTTCAGGTAGGAACTCATTTTTGTTAGTCAGGATCTGAGCAACCAATGAGAATAAATTCTGAAAGTCTACTGGTGAGCCATTATGTTGGAGAATTCAGTCTTTTGTGTTAAAATGTTGAGGCTCCATTGCAGTGTCTGTTAATCATGAGGATCAAAGCCTGTGTGCAGCTCTGAGGTACACCTGAAAAGCCAAGCAAAGTTGTCTCAGACGTTCTTTTATTATTAAGGTGGAGAGGCCACATGGACCCTTCCCACAATGTGCACTTCGGACTAAATGATCACTGAAGGCTGCTATTTGTGCACGGATATATGACCACAAAACAAGACTTACTGGTCTTAAATTAGCAGCAGAGGAGAAAAAAATTAAATTCTCTTTGTCAGTGACGTTGAATTTTTATCCACTGAATACCCTACTATGATGAGCCATGATTAATTTATTTTATTCCTTCCCTCACCACTGTTTTCATGGTGGTAAATCTTTCCTAACACCATATAAAATCAGGATATGGAATTAAGTAACATCCACAAACAAAATTAAAACAAAAAACCCAAGGCTTGGTGCTGTCAGGTTCACTTACTGGGTCCTACATCTGGAATGGGAGCATTGCTCAAACCAGCAGCAGCTTGTGCTGTTCTCATCTGCTCTAAATGCCTCACTTCAGGCAAGACCATTGTCAGGGAGGGACAAGGAGCAGAATGAGTTCTTCTGACATTTCTCTACAACTGCTGAAGCTTTGGGATGACAGACCATCAGAAGGGCAGCTCTCCTTGCTCTAGTGTGCAGCAGGTGAGGAAGTGAGTGTGAGGACTGGACACATCCTTGGCACCACCCAAGCTGGACCAGGCAGATCACTGGTGCCTTGACATTGTCCCAGTTTGGTTGTGAAGCCCTGAGCCCTTGTGTTTTTCCTCCTTGTTTACCCACTTTCACCTTTCACTCAAACTACAGTAGTTGGGTGCACTCGTTCATAGTGAACACACTTGCATTGTTCTCAAGGTGTGGGAAAAACTAGAAAAGAAAAACAGCCCCAGAAGCAGAAAGCGTGGGCCTCTCCAGGTTTAGCATGAACGAGTAAGAATGAGGAAAACTGTGGAGTTTTAAAAATTTTCTCCATTTCAGAGTTTATTCCTTCACAGGAGAACTGCAGTATCCCAGCAGATGTGGGTGGTGTGTTGTAGAAGCGTGCCCGCAATGGTTAGATGATAGAACTCTGGAGACAGGGTTGCTCATGGAACACGTGGTTTATTCTCAAGGGTCGTGGGTGGCAGGGTCTACCATCAGCTTCCAAGAGGAAGAATTTCCTGTTACAGTATGTTTTATCCTATTCTGTGTTGAATATTCCATTTACAGTGACCAACAGGTGTGAGACACAAATCCTACAGAATTTACATACAGCCTATGAGAACTACTAGATTAGAATAAGGCACTACCTTCTTATGCTAATCTCTATAATCCCTTCTTCCTGCCTGATCTGCAGACCCCTTTTCTGCCTGGTCACAGGTATTGCCCAACATCCTGTCCCCTGGGCTGGCATCCCTTCCCATATCAAACGCGACCGTCATTTCTACCTCACCCACCGACCCGATGTTCTCCTAACCCACTGCCACACAATCATATTTATACGGTTTCCCTGTATCACCTTCCCCCACAGCGTGTCTGCATGAGGCTGGATGCTGGTGCAGACATACCTCTGAGACACAGGTTCAGTGTACAACTACTCTCCATCTCCAGCACCAAGGACAGGAGGGAGGATGCACCTTCCACATCACCTCGCAAAGAAACGGGTGCTGCTCTGCTCCTCAGAACCATGGAATGGTTTGGGTTGGAAGGGACCTTAAAGCCAATCCAGTCCCACTCCCTGCCACGGACAGAGACATCTTCCACTATCCCAGGCTGCTCCAAGCCCCATCCAACCTGGCCCTGGGCACTTCCAGGGATGGGGCAGCCACAGCTTCTCTGGGCAACCTGTGCCAGTCCCTCACTTTCCACTGGAACAGGTTGCTCAGATTGGCACAGTCTGATTGTCTGGATACATGTTCTTCTCCCAGGACAGGTTTGGCATCCAGGAAGTTGTGCTAAGGCTGGACAGGCAACTTTAAATGAGCTCCCTGGGCTGGCTGCCACTTGAAACAAAAGTGCCCTGAAAGTCCCTTTCAGCCTGCATAGCTCAGCTAAGCTCTTGCAAGACCTTGATTTGGGAAGGAAAATGCTTTTAGGACCACCTTATTAAATATAAGAGATCTATCACAGATCTCAAGAAGCTAGATGTATGTGTTTGTGTTTTCCTGGTCATGTAGTTCTATTTGCTTCCATGGAAAATTTGTTGTTTAGCTGCAAGTCAGCCCAAGCCAACGTACCAGAATATTGTGCTGTACAAAGACTTCATGCTAACCACCGGATCCCAAAATAAATTAGAAGGTAGAGGTGTTATGCTAAGGAAGTTGCCTAACAAATGCAGAAATGCTACACTTAGTAGGTTTTGTATTCTTTAATTAATAGTTATTGAAAAGAAAAAAATGCAACATATTTTTAAGCAAATAGCAAATGGCACTTGGAAATATTTTTTAATAGTCTCTTAGTGTGTTAACTAATTTAGTCTCTTGTATTCCGAGTCTGTTCCCTGATGAGAAAAATATTTGCAGCCTTTCTTGTACCACCACACCAGCTGTAAGTAAAACTGCTTGGCACTTCCATGGAGCAGGCCTGCATTCCCTGCACCCAGTAAAACTCCCACTGGCTATTGGGGATCACAAAAAGAGAAATTCTGATCATCAGACAGATAATTTATGGTTAGCTCCTTACATGAATTATCCAACTGAAGTTATGAGACAGTTTGTCTAATTGAGATTATACATGTTGGTTAGATATGGAAATAGGATTTGATCACCAGTCTGATCAGATCTTCAAATCTGTACCTAAGAGTTGGATATTACTATAAAATAGCTGCAGTCTGAGAAAGTCTCAAGTGTGAAAAAAGGGGGTAACCCCTCAGAAACTGCAAAATATAAGTGTTTATTTCCTATGCAGATTTCCAAGCATTTAAAGCATGTGGGCTTTCTGTGAACAAAAACTCTCTGTTTTATAATCTGAACTGTCAACACTGGCACAAAATAATGTGACACCACACAGGGATATCTATGAATTTCTAAGGTTTCTTTCAGCTATTATTTCAAAATTTTAATTCTGAGTGATGTAAGAGGCCTGGTAAACCACACAGTAACTTTTCTAGTTCCCTGGCTTGTTGAGTCTATTCTAGGTGTTCAGAAGGATTAGCAAAAGTCATTTTGAGTTGTTTTTCTAGAGGGAGTTTCTAAATTTGGTATGCAGCCATAAAAATCATGCATCTGTGTTATTATCCTAGTGGCCCGTGCTGGGTGTGTCCTTGGTGTTTTGCAAATCACTATAAGCTTGTGAAAACAGCTGGATGGAATACTTCTCCTAAAATCCCCTCTCAAAAGATCCTGCACACACTGTCAATCACACACATGCAGGTGTTTACCTGCTTTTCTGTTAGGTGGCATATTGACCCCAATTTATCTCCTTCTTGATTTCAAACTGAAGATGCTGCTGACTACGGGCATCTTGAATTTCTTTTTCCTCCAGTTCTCTTTCTGAATTTAATAACTTGAAAAAAATCCCTTTATGGCCATGCAATCCAGAGAATGAAGAGATTTAATGAGGTAAGTGATAAAGGTTGTTTGGGATTCACAGCTGATCCTGCAGAAGTGGTACTAAACCAGCTCTACCAAAGTGAGTTGTTCACAATCCATAGGCAGCTGGTGGCACACACAGTGTCAGCCAGTGAGGACCCACAGCAGGTTAAGCCTGGCTTAATAGCTATATCTGAGCCATAATTTAGTCTTCATCTTCAGTAAGCCCCACACTCTCACTCTCTTTCAGAAATTCTTCTCAGAAATTTCAATAATTTCTTTCAGAAAGAAGATTCAGAAATCTCCTTTCACTGCTAACAAATACTTACTCTCATTTTTCTCCCTGATGCTACCATTCTTTTGCCACTGTTCTTTTTAACTTTATACCCTTAGGTAAACCAGAAATTGATAGATGACTTAAATATCTTTTAAGCACTATGGCATACTCAGAAGATGAGTTTGTTTTAAAAGGGTTGTGTTCATAGGCAAGGACAGCCATGGACATTCTCTAAGATGCACAGTCTGCACCTGCCCCCTCAGTTCCCCCAGCAGTTACCTCGATGATGTGAAATGCCTTTGTACATGGTCTTCAGCCAAGAGCACGCCTGTCTTTAGACACTGCAGCAGAACTCCTGCACCAAGAGATCCAAAAGCACATGCCAAGGCATGCCAGACTGGCAGCTGTGCGTGCAGAACTGGCCCCTGTGTGCTCAGGTGGAAAGGCTCCCGTTGGGAGAGGAGGAGACCAGGAATGCTGGGGGCTGAACGAGCTGCACTCCCCCAAGAGAGCTTGGTGGGAAAGCAGTGTGGTGAGCACACCTGTCTCAGTGGTGATGGGAAGGCACAGAATCCACAGAAGGGAGCAAACTGGACAGCAAGTGGCTTTGAGGAGGCAGTATTCCATCCACCTTCCCTGGGCAGGATCAGCTACACCTCTCCCACTCCTGACAGGGACTTCATACATTTATAAATCATCCTACCTAAATTTTCCCTAAAAGGGTGGTTGGGCACTGAACAGGCTCCTCAGGGAATGGTCACAGCTCCAAGGCTGGCAGAACTCAGAGAGCATTTGAACAACACTCAGACACAGGGTAAGATTCTTGAGATTCTCCTGTGCAGGGCCAGGAGTTGGACTTGATGATCCCTGTGGGTCCCTTTCAAGTCAGAATTTTCCAATATTTCTATTCTATGATTCTATGAAATTTCGACAATTAAAACTTAGGGCTTCTTCTCTGATACCCAATGGGGACAGAATATTTGGTCCCCAGAGGCCTTGCACTGTTCTTTACGTTGTTTATAAATCTTCTGCAGAGCAAAACAGACCCCATTCAAATTTTCCCCTCATGCATGAGATCTCTGATCATTTCTATCCTCTTTTTCAATGTTCCCACCCACTGGTCCAAGCTCTTCTGCACAAGAAGAGAAACTACACATCATGACTGGAATTACATTCCCCTCTTAGGGAAACAAAACCAAGATAACTGCTTTTGCCATTCCTTGCCTTTAGCTCCACCTAGTAAAATAGAATTGAGACCTAAAGTGGCTCTTTAGTCCTCATTCTACAGTGAATTACCACTGCTTCTGACTTCTTCAGTTCCTGCATGGACTGCATTGCAGCTGTGTAAAACAGGCCCAAAAGCATTTTGATTCCTTGTGTCTCATCCCTTCATTAGTGGAACAGTAGCATTTCAGCAATTACTGCCCACTTATGAGCACTCCTTTGATTTGTAGCACCTGATTTCGAGAACATGGGGCAGATGGAGGGGAAGTATGATTAAAAGTGTAGAAAAACAACTAGCTTAGACTGTGCTTCATACTTACATCAGAGCTTTTACTGTCTGAGACAGGTCAAGTAAAAGCATCTTCACTAAGTACCTAAAACACACAAAGTTTGTGTTTTAAGAGCACACATTTTAAGAGTCTTTAAAATATTGCATATGTTGCCTCCCACAATCTATTGTGTTCAGGCTGATACTCAGCCTGAATAAATCAATATATGACACACAGCCTGAATAAATCAATATATGATACACAGCCTGAATAAATCTACACCAAATTTTGGTGCAGTATTGAGTGGAAATACGGCATAGGAATCCATTTTCCCAATAAATAGTAGCCAAAGTAGGCTTGACATGTTTTGGTTTCATTGTACTTCTGAGAATCGGAGCAACTGCTCAGGAGAATGAGAATTGCTCCAGCTGGAGATCTGTGAACTAAGATGATGAGGTGGCATCGCTTCCAGCCTTAATAAGTCTTTCTCTTGTATCTCCAAACAAAGCCAGAGAAGTTTTTCTTGTAAGGAACTACATGACTTGGTGAAAAAATGTCTTTCAGTTGCAGGCTTAAATACTGTCACCCTTTGTTGAATTTCTAGGCCAGTCTGAACATTCCAGGGACCCCAGGAGTTAAGATTTACAGTTCAAATCATTCAATGCTTCTGAATTTTCTTTAATTTGTGGATTTTCTACAGAGTATGCATAATATAAAAGTTTCTATCCAGTATCACTTCTAGAATTAAGCCAGTGCTTACATTTTTTCACCCAATTTCTGACCATTTCATCCCTAGTAAAAATCAAAGTGCCTGATTTTATTGGATTAACATTGAATTATGCCATTAACGTGAATCATTAAACTCCAGTTTCTCTACCTCACATATGAGGCATTTGTGCCATATCCTCACGTTTTCCTAGCATAGTTTATATGATCCAGGATGAAAGTTTACTGCCATGGCAGAGCAAACATGCAGCATGGGAAAGACATTTCTATAAAATAAAACTGAGGGGAAGCTGAAAGCTCAGAGTAACTTTGAGAGCTGAATTTTGGTTTCTTTGGATCTTTAATCCCCAGAATGGCTCCATTTTTTTTTTGTGTCCAAATTGTTCACCCAGGTCTAATGACCATTGAACAGTCTGGCAGGCACTACACATGAGATAGGATTAGGAGGTCATGGGTTCAGTCTGTAAGCAGGACCACTCACCCCTCTCACAAATCTACTCAGTTGACAGACAATTCTTTGTGATGAGTTGGCCACCCATTTGGAGGGTCAACAGAATTCTCACTTATTTTGAAAATTTGACCATGAGACACAAACTGCCTTTCTGTGTGGGGGAGCCCACCCCACAGACAGGGAAAAAAATCCCAGTTCATGCTGTTCAAAATCCATCTTCCCAAGGCTCTTCCTGGGCTGGCCAGTGTTTTCCAGGCTGAGTGCTTTTATTCTGTCTTCCGGTGTGTTCTCAAAAATACTTACAGAATGCTAAAAATCTTCATTTTAAAGAAAAAACTAGTTGTACTAATGGAACAACATATGTATTTGTTCAGTAACTTTAATGAAGAGAATGTTTTGCATGCTTTCAGGAAAAAAAGAATTATAAATAATACCTTAATGCCATGTCTTAAAGTATGCTTTAGAACTCTCCTAAGCATCTTGTTTGTTATGCTTCAAAACTTTCTGTCACCAGAAAGGAAAAAAAGTCAACAGCATTCCTTTTGTCTTACAGAAAGATGAGAGTAAGAAAATCGCCCCTTTGGGGTTTTTGTTTGGTGTTGGGAAAACTGTAATTTCATGGAGGATCTGATAACTAACCCATATGGTGCATGATCCTGATAATACAATCCAAACATCACAAACCAACTCCCAAAAGCTAACAAGAATCAGTGTCTTTGTTGTAGAACAAAACAATGAGATTTCATGCTAACCCAAAATCCAGTTCCTCTGGAGACACCAAATGCCTAATTCACAATGAAAATAGATGGTGATAGATGATGACGCATGTCCTACACTTTGTTGTTGCCTCCCACAGATGAAACAGAGGGCTTGATCTCTTGTGGTGTTAAAAATCCTCTGGCATTTTTTGGAATCAAAGATCTGATGGAAAATGAGATAATTAAACTTGCCTGCGTAGAATCACTGTAAGTATTAACTATATGTTGTATTCTTCTGTTCTTTCTGTTCAAACAGTTTTTCTGCATAAAAACCATCCTAGCTTTTTTATTTGGGGGGCAAGAAGCCTACTGACTACTTAAGTAAAAGGGCTTAAGGAGAGGGCTGATATTTTCCAGTTCAGATTCAAATTATTAAACCTAGAAGTTTAGACATGATATTTAACTCCGTGGCCCAAGAGGACAATCCCATGAATGTCAAATTGAGCACACGTGTCAGAGGCCTGCAACTGTCTGGGGACCCATTTGGGGACATAAGTATTGTATATTTTTGACTTATCTGTATGAAATGCATACAAAGTATAGGTGGATCTGGGTACAATTCAAAAAGAAAAGGCATACAATTTTATGTGTTTCTTAGGGTTCTCTCTGGCTGGAGAAGTCAAGTGATGCCAGGATAGATTTTGGCCATAACCTACCAAAGAAGAATTTTGGGTAGCAAAAGAGCCAGACTTATGAAATAGGCTCTCTCAGGGCTTTCAAGAAATGGTAATGAATGAATCCACACTGCATAGAAGAGATGATCCTCCTTGTTTTACTAATAGAGGAAAATGTGATTCACAGATCTAGAGACTTCAAATGGGAAACTTGATCTTATAATGATTTTTATACCATGGACTATTTTTGAACCATAACTGTCATGATAAGTTTCCTATCCAGTTTGGTTATTTAGCTAAAAACCACCATTGTGCTATTTCAGTTAAAGACAAACATTGACAGCCAGTTTCTAGGTGAAGGGATTATTCTCAGTTCTGCCAAATATTCAGTAATGTATCACCATGTATGTCCAAACAACATCATTGCACGAAACTCTAACACCGAGAAAAGTTCATAATGAATAAAAATGTTTCCCGTGCCAAAAAATCACTCACTCAGGAGGAAAACGTAAAGCCAAAAGAGAGATCAAATAGCTTGTGGTATAAGGTCCTAACACACTGCAGCCAACTAAAGTCACTTTTACTGACTGAAGTGTGCAGCAAGGCTGAAATGGTAATAAATTCCAGGAATAAAACAGGACAGAGCAGAGCAAACTGGAAATATTGGGAGAAAGAAGTTTCATAGAGTGAACCTTCCTGTCCCCACTGTCAGTGTCACTTTGTCCACCACTTGGTCCCAGCTGTGACAGCACCAGGAGAAGCTCTGCACAAGAAGGGGGAAGGTGACACAGCGTGGCCTGAAGGAGCTGCTGGTCCATGCCAGGCACCACTGACTGCCCTGCCAGGGCACCCAAGCCAAGCTGGGCCTGGGAATGCCAACAGCTTCACAGTGCCAGCATGCCAAGGCTGATCCCAGAAAAGATGGGCACTATGGCAGAAAGGACTGAGCTGCTTGACCTCAGATGACTCAGTGTGACAAATACAGGGCTTGCAGAGAAAAATAAAACTCTGCAGAGCCAACATTAAAAAAAAAAAAAAGTGATAATTCAGTGTTTGCCTGATGGCTTTTTTTCCAGTTATAAAAAGCTTCTTGTTCAGCTCTTACAAGATATAGCTGGTGTATTCTTTTTTATGCAAGACTGAAAGAAGAGAAAAAAACTCTGGCACACTTCTTTTGGTAGGTATCTAGAAACTGATATTCTCCCTCCCTTATTTCCCTACCCACATGCAGTGACTGCTGTATTCACTGCTGAGCTGGAAAAATCTTCTCTGAGGATGAAGAGAAAGTTCCTGTTCTACAACCAGTAAGTCCTTGAATTCTATGTAGAGACCATCAATGATGCAATGACAGATAACAGCTGCAGTGTTCTGGGTTCTGGAAATTATCCCAAGGCTGGCCAAACTCACATCATTCCAAACTACTAGTTTCACCATGATCTGAATCAAAAATGTGAACATAAAAAGCTGTATTACATTTGCCTATAATAACTTATCTCACTGGCCACCAATTCTTTGCATCTATCATGGGTTTAAAATTCTGCACAAAATACCAAAATTCCACCCACATTCCCCACACTTCACTAAATTCAGTGAACTCACACAGAAGTAAGCTAATACTTTCAAACTGCTGTTACTCCAAACTAGACGGGGTGGAATTAAATATCCCTGACACTGAAGCATGGTAAACTGGTGGGTAGCTTTGATTTTTGTCTTACTGATAGACTGTTCCTGGTGGCTGAGATCCTTGGCTTTGATTGCAAGCTGTTGACTTGCAAGCTTACAGCTGTCCTGGCCTGGATATAGTTATAAGGAAAGCTGTGTAGAAAGCTGCCAAACTGTAACCTGACACTGACTAAAAAGAAAACATGAAGGAATAGGTCCCTGAGAAGATCTTGTGAGTTACTGAAGCCAAGAATCAAAGCTGGACTCCAGGAATTTTTGTACAGCAACTTTATCAAGGAATTAAGTGGTGTTGCAGGAACCCTACTCTCATCCTAGCTACGATGTGTTAGTTTCCATCATTTCTTCTTAATTGGCATCAGCTGAGGGTGGGATCCAAAACATTCTGAACCTTCCTTTGAGCATGGTGAGACACTGTATAAGCAAATGAAACAATCTTCAAACCTATCCTGTGTGAATTAAAGGAAAGCCTAGAGTCTTAAAAAATCGGTTGAAATTCCCAGCAATAGCAATAGATGAGAAGTGGCACTCTAAGATGTGAATACTAAAGCACAGAACTATGCACAAAGCTGTTTGTTTTGAATTTGAATGTGGCAGTTAATCCAAAACATCTTCTGGTTTGCAAAGGTTTTAATGAACTTTAATTAAAAAAGCTGGCGAAAAGCATCTTAATTGGCTCCCTACCATCTTAACTTAGTGACATCTTCCACATGCAATATCTTTGTCAACCAACCTCTTGCTCAGCTCTTTGGTGATTACTGAAACTTAAAGAATCACCCATTCCTTTTTGGAGACAATTCCTACCATTATAGCACAATATAAAAGGAAGGGATTGAAAACCCACACAGGAACTTGTAGAAAATAGAGTTAGAGAAGATGTACATCTTTACGGGATCAAACCAAAGCAGTTGCTGGACACGAGATTCCATTTTGCTGGTTTTAGTTGTCTGCACCAGTATCTCCCACATTTCAGAGCTTCTAAATGGCATGGGAATTCTCCATGGCACACACTGAGGGCGGTACTTGACAACATTTACATTCCTGTTGTCTTTCTAAATGAAAGACCTTAGGACTGTAATGTCAAATCATGGGAATGATAGGCCAGTTCACCCCATAGGTTAGGATTTGAATTGAAAATTTGAGATTGTCCTGTAGAGTCACAGACTCAGAAAATCAGGCAACCTGAGTCAGGTCTTGCACTGCTCTGTTCACACCTAGAATATCAGCTCACTTCCCACGTTTACAAGCTAAGGCAGGTTGTAGGAAGGATACATCCAGTAGGTGCAGGACATTGAGAGTCTCCTGGTCCTGAAGAGAAGCCTAAACTTGCTCTCCCCGTTCACCATTCTTCCAGAAGATCCACAGATGAGAAGTGGAGAGACACTTCTCCAGTGGCTCCAATACTGGATTAAAGTGACAAGATTTGGTCCTGCTCTTGGCTCTGGTTTGCTATGTTGGTTTGGGTGAGCCACGTCCTTGTCTTGTGCTGCCTTCCTGCTTCTTTGTAATCTTACTTTCCTAGACAGAGTGTGAGCCAGGACAGTGATTTACCATACTGGCAATCTCTTTCATGCTACAGACTGAGTGCTAGACATTATTTTATTTGAAAAATTAATTAGAATATATAAATCAACTGACTCTTACATAGGTGCCACCAGTAACAAACACGCTGACAGCAAAAAGGGGAGGCATTAAAAAATTAGAGTACCATCAGTTTTAGTGCTTCCCTCTGCCATCCAAACTATCTTTTTCAAACTCTTTTAAATTATCATTTTCACTGCAGCTGCAGTTATTCATTTGCACAGAAGAAAGATGTTGGGTTGGAATTTGGTCTTGCCTCTCCAGCTGCCCACAGATTTTTCCTAGCTGAGCTGGTGTTGTTGCCAAAGTAGTAATTCTAAAACAAACCATCCTCTTCACTCCTGCCAAATCTGTGTCAGTGCTTTCCAGCTCCAGAGAAGGTACATGAGTGTAGGCACAGCAAATCTTAAATATCTCTTTCAGGTTGCTCAGGAGTACCATCCTAGGGACAATTTTCAAATTCAGCCATGTTAAACAGACACACACTAACTGGCATGTTAGTTACATGCCTGGGATACTAATGTTAGTTTGTGGAGCAACTATCTCCCACTAAGGATGAGGAGGGCATCCTGAATATATCAAATCTGAAATTCTTAACATGGATGAACCAAGTATAAATCCAGCACCAGTTTTGTGACGTTTTAAGTGCTGACTCAGCACTTGGCAATAGCACACCTCTTCTCTGCTCTGCTGTCCTTGCCTGCTGCACATCCCACAGCTGAAGGAGCTGAGCTCCTACAGCACACTGAAGCCACAGTGCTGTGCATTGGCTGGTGCAACTACAGGGGACACATGTCTGCACTGCCTCTCTCTCAGGAACCAAGGGGCTGCACAATGCCCTGTAACACTTCGTAGTATCACCCAAATCCTCTTTTGACCTCTGAAGACGTCACAAATTACTCATCTCAATCTGAGAAACCCAGATTTAAAGCACATGCTGGAATGGATTCTGATTTTTTGTGAGCACTTTCCAAGGTGAACAGCCCATCACAGCCCATCACTCCCTATCACTTCCATCACATAGCAGTTTGCTCTAGCAATTCCAATTGAAGCATAAAAATATGAATTTTTCTGTTTTCTGCCTCCAGTCATTGATTCAGACACACACATTTGTCACAGAAGAGCAAATGACAGGCAAAAAGAAAACTGAAACATCTGCAATACAAAATTCATTTCTGCCCTATGACTCTGACAGTGGCATCCTAAGATATAGATGCTTTCTCTTTCTTCACTAATCGATCTCACTGCTTTTCCCTTGGTTAGTTAAATAGCAAGAGAGCAAGTTTAACCCATCTCTTTCCCTGTCTTAGGTTCTTCCCAGCTGCCCTCTCTCTGTGTGTTCAAAGGATACTACAGTGCTCACTCTACAAGTTTAGCCACAACCCAGGGGTCTCTCAGAGGGAAAGGTCTCACCTTTCCAGGCCTCCCTCATGGCCATGGAGCTAACACTGGAAATAGGGGTGTTAATTACTACTGGTCACAGAACTGGCCTTGTGGGCCCCATGGGGGAGCTGCTGTGAAGCCACAACATCTCTTTTCTCCTCAGCCACCCAGCAGCTGTGGTGTGGTGATGTCCCCCAGTTAATACTGCCCTAGACAGAATTTGGGCCACTCATTGTGAAGATGGGAGATCTCTGTTCAATGGACTTTGGTCAACCACTCTTCTATACATGCATCAGTATCCTGCTTCTACTACCTACACCTTTCTTCACTTACCCTGGGAAACACAGCCAAGCTGCTTTGCAGGCTGTACCTTTTACAAGGGATTTTTTTTCTTAAGAAAAATCCAAAGCAAATCCAGAAATTGCTGAGGTTGATTTTCTTCTTTCAAGTCAGACTCAGCTCCACCTTGTTTCAGATACTGGCACACACGTACACACGTAGCTGTGCTCATTCACCAGCCATTCACCTTCCTCCCCTGCTCTTGCAGAGTGCAATCAGCCATGGAAATTACAGCGTGTCCCAACGTCTTTATCTAAAAATACACCTTGTTTTAATTAGATCAAGGGTCTAGGAGCTAGCATGGATTTAATCAAGAGTTTGTAAGCAGGGTGCAACCTTTAGCAAACTTACTGAAATTATCACTTAGCAGTGTTCCATCACCCATGTAGCAAAGTTTTCATTTGCCCTGTGAATGCTCCTGTTTCTTTGGCAATACACAAAGTAGTTCTTTTTTTCTGTTATTCCCTGCAAAGGCACCCAGATATGTCTCTTTGTTTACTGAGTTGTTGACACAAAGGAGTCCAGTGTAATAGGCCTAGTCGATGTATCTCTTCACTGAGAGGAGGACTAGCAGGATTAGCCTTCCAAAATGAAAGGGGTGCAATAAGCCAAATACCAATGTCATTAGAGCAATATGATGGATGAATTTGAGCAATGCCTCTAAAATGCCAAACTGTTAAACTCTAGGATTTAACAGGGTTCAATTAACTTGGTAATTTAAAAGTGAGTGAGCCAATGTTTTACGATATATCATAGATAAAACCTCAGAAAATTAGGGATGAAAAGAACTGTTCTTTAAAATGAAAAAAAAAAAGTTGACATGAGGGTTTTATGTTCTAGTTCATTCTGCCAGTCCTTCCATTTAAACCTCTCTAAGCATACATAATAATAAGTGATAGAAAGCAACTCTACACTAACATTTTCAGGTCATGAGGCCAAGCACTTGCAAGTCAGAAAATGCCTGGACAGGGACTGACAGTGAAACTTGAATTCACCTGTCTTCTGTGCATGCACAGGAATGCAGCCTGCAGTTCTACAGCAACACAACTTTTTTTTTCTACAGGACTCTCTCATCCACTTGGTGCACAGAGTGGATGCACTCTCTTGATGAGGAATTGCGTAGTCTTGCTTCCCCCTTGTTCACTGTGCACACCTAGGCTCTATAAGCATTTCAAACTCCATTTTATTGAAAGATTCTGAGCTTGACCTTGCCTTTTGTATAGTGACAATCAATACAACGTGTGAGGGAATGACAGAAAAATTAACCCTCCTTTGAGGAGAGGAGACATGATTCCTCCCACCTTAGAAATTCAGCAAGATTTAACTGTGAAGTATTCACTGGTCCAAGGAGTTGAGTTGGACAACTCTTAGGACTTCAGCCTTCAAAACATTTTTTTTTTTTTTGTCTTTGCATTACCACATTGTCTGATCCTTCTGACTTCTTCTGCAGCTGGGATCATTCCCCGTTTCAGCAAGTTCTGGAAATTTGAATCAAGCAACCAAATACAAGAAATAGCTGCTATTCACTTGAAAAACAAGAAAGTTTCATATAGCAACACTCAACTATTTGACTCAGAGGAGCCTTCTGCTCCTCCTGCACAGCCCCTGGAGGAAAGCCTACAGCCCAAACTCACTTGAAGTAAATGCCCCGAGGCCAAAATACTGTAAAAACCTGTGACTGAACTACAAGTCAGATACTAATGCACACTTAGGTGGGAACCACATTCAGGATCCATTGGCAGTTGTCAGAAAAAAAGAAATAACTGCTAGACTGAAATTGCAACCCAAAAGGGAACTTTCAAGTACCAAACCTGGACACAACTTGGTTACCAACTGCAACTCTCTGTTCAAATGCACGTTATGACAGAAGCATGGAGGTCAGGGTAGCCTTGCTTTCTGTAGCCTCTTTTCTAAGCATCTTCTGAACTGTCTCATCTGAAATTACTGAGGCAGAAGTTTCATGTCACAGAACAGGAAAAGTCTTGACACCATATCAAATGCATGACAATCCCTCCTATAATTTCAGATAAAAATTCTCTCTCCCTGCTCTGGTCCACATGCATAGCCCTCACTTATATCTGAGGCCCAGTTTCCCACGCTTATATCTGTTCTTAGTAGTGGTACACTGCATCTTGGAATCAGTAAGTGGAATCAGTTGAAATGGCCTAGGTGCATTATTGACCATTTAATTTGAAATTCATTGCATTCTGTCCTTCAGAAAATGGAGAAAAAACCCACTTCTGAATTTTGAGAATGCCCAAAAGTTAGGCTTTATAAAATTGTAAAAGGGTTCGAGAAAACTCTGCATTGTCCTAGACACTGTTTTGCTGTCTTAGCTTCAAAGATGCACTTCTAGCTTTTTCATTTCACGTCTGTTCTGTTATTAAAATCTAAAAGATGAGTAAAAAGATTGTTATAATGCTTATTCAACTCCCAATGCATTTTCTGAAGAAAGAAGATAAATGAATCGCTGATAGGCTATTGCACCCCACAATGCAGGCCTTTGTAAGGGATAATGTTGCAAGTAAAAGCAGTAAACAGGGATTTCTGCATTGACAGAACTCCCAAAAAGAAACTTCAGGAGATAAAAATGTTTCTGCAGATTGCCTCACAATTAGTGCCACCTGAGAACCAAAGCAAGCAAGACACATAACACTGAAATGAAGCAGCACTAGAAAAAAACCCAGTGTCCTGCAGTGCTTTATGGACAAAACTTACCGAGTTATGGAAAAAAAAGCCACTAGAATAAGAAGGGGTTTTCTTGTATTGTTCATGCATTCTAGCACCCATTTAATAAGAGATTACTGGGAAAAACAGCACAGCATCTTTCTGGAAAAGGTAATCATCCAATCTTGTTGCCCATGCCACATAATTGCTGCTAATCCGTGTTCCATTATGTCATCCTCCACAACACTCCTTTCCTTGCGTTCGCAGTCCTGGTATCTCCTCTTCCTCCTCTCACGTCTTCTCTGGTCCTTCTAACCACAGGAAAGAGTTTTCCTTTATTACATGCTGAAAATTGTGGTTGCTAAAACCTCTTTGGTATTTATGATAACTATTAGTATCTATAGGGTTCAATTGACTCACACAGCAGCCCTTTGCTCTTTCATGGTAATTGCCTTCCACCCACACTCTCTACCTTCCCAGATCTGAGCTCCCTTCTCTTTCTCTCTCTCTGTCCCTCCCTATGACTCACCCTCACTGCCTGGAAGTCCCAAGCACATGCTGGCAGCTCCAGAGATTATGTTCCCTCTGCCCAAAGTGCTGCTGAACCCCTAACCTATTTGAGAAAACACCTTTGCTCTGCTTCCTTCTCACTTGTACATTGATAAACCACAGCGAAGCTGGAGAAGCTGTTTTGCCTCAGGAACAGGAGTGGGTTGGTAAAAGTGGAAACTGTGTCAGGGGAGGGTCAGACTGGACATCAGGGAAAGGTTCTTCCCCCAGAGGGTGTCGGGCACTGCCCAGGCTCCCCAGGGAATGGTCACAGCCCCAAGGCTGCCAGAGCTCCAGGAGAGTTTGGACAACACTCTCAGGGATGCACAGGGTAGGATTGTTGGGGTGTTTTGGCAAGGCCAGAGGTTGGACTCCAATGATCCTTGTCTGTTCCTTCCAACTCAGGATGATACACTATCCCACTTTCAAAGAGCTGCAGCCATCTGCCAGTGTCATCACCCTCCTCAGGCCAGCAGCCTAAAGAAGGATGCCACTGGTGCAGCACCTCAGGACTTCCATTTACAAGGGGCTGTTACAGCTCCAGTTTAGCAACCCAAAAATCCGTGCAGCACAAAGACTGCCATTGCTGTATTTTGCCCAGCACTAATTGGGTTCCTTGGATGTGGTGGATCACAGGCACAGAGCAGAGTTTGGTCCTCTGCCTCTTTAGCATCCCATTTGCTCCCTTCTAATTCTCTTTCAGCTCAGCATTCAGGCAACCAGGCTATGTCTAATTAATTTTAATGGGAATTAAAATCAGATTTTTCACAGAATCATAGAACATCCTGAGTTTTGGTAGACTTCTTCACTGGGTCCTATTTTCTGTCCATTCACAGTGACATCAGATGCACCTGTGGGAAGCAACCAGGTTCCCTCTACCACCAAGGAAGAGCCAGATACCTCCCAGGATGATTCAGAGCAGAGGTGGATTGAATTACCCCATGGACCTGCCTGTCTCTCCATTAACTACAGGAGACACCCAGGGAGACTGGACTCCTAACTTGAGAACCTCTCCTTATTGCCTAAATTTGGCTGTATGAATCCACCTTTGCATGTAGCTGCAGATAATCATTCAAATAGATTGCAACATGCCACTGCCTTTCACAGCTCCTTTTGTTCTCCTCTTTGCTAACCTCTCTCTTATCACAGAGCACTTGTAGTTTCCGCATATTGAATTTTTCTAAGTAAAAATCTGACACACAAATATGTATTCCAGTTGACTTTGAATACAACTCTGGATTTTAACACCAAGGCCAGTTTTCTGTCACTCTGAGCAAGTCATCTCTGAGGAGACACTCTGGTGTGCTTGGGCTTTAATAGGAGCTGCCAAACATCAGCAGCAATGTCTGCTGTCCTTCAGGGCCATGCAGGAATGTGGGGTGAGTGTTATCAGCCACTCCTGGGCTTGATCTAAAGCTCATTGAAAACAGCAGGAGTCTTTCCACTGGGTTATTTGGACTGGGAAGTCAGTTCTCATAGCAAGTGATTCTTTTACATGCTCATCAGTACATGACAGACAGGTGGGTTTTGAATATTTCATGATAAAGGGGCCTGAGCTATGGCCAGGTTGAGGTGTCTGTTCCCCACAGATCAGGGGCCATGTCAGGTGTTACAGTTTCTTGTGTCCATGCCTTTTAATCCTGATGGGTGTGCACTAATCTTCCTTTGCTAGGCTGGGGATGACTTCTCATACACACAAGGGTTTCACAAGCGAAGAGAAGTGCCTTTCCCACCACTAAGCTCCTCTCTGTGCTCCATCCAGCATTCTGCATTTGAATAACAGGGTGTCAAGTAATCTCAGACTTGGACTCCAATTTATGGCTTAGCTTTTCATTTTTATGCAATTAGAAGAAGTGGTAACATTTATCTGCTTTCAAAGGAGACTTTTCCCTTTTCCTCCCTCCTACTGCAACTCCACACCCTCCCCTTCAATCAGCTGCATCTCAAACTGGAAGGAAACTGGAATAATTTGTCTCACATCGTTAAAGCAAATTATTGTATCAAAAAAAAGGCAACCTGAGCCAAAGTCCATTTAAGTCTACAAGTCTCTGGGGACTTCAAAGAAATTACTGTTCTCACTGGCAATGAGTATATTAGGAAGCCAGGATTAGTATCTGTGCTCATGATTGTTGCCTTAGTGTTCCTGTCTTGTGCAGCACCTTGCCAGTGTATGCTTTTCCCTTTCTTTCCCTGCTAGACCAGGGGATGGGGGGTGGATGATGACCCCACGGGTGCTGATGATTGAGTCTGCTAGAAGACAGAAGTTTGGGCAGCTGTAGAGTCCAGCTAAAAATAAATAGATAGCAAAGTTTGAATGCCAGTGAATGGGAAAGGACAATGCTGGGGTGACCACCCCTACAGCAGAGATGGAGAAGACCAGGAATAAAGGGTCACACCACATCTTTGTGTATGGATGGGGTGGTGAGGCAAGCCTGGGAGCACCTCTGTGAAAAGAGGTACTGGGATGAGATCCAGGCTATAGCCATAGCCAGGAAATAGGTGCATCTTTGGCTGAGTGTACTGGCAATAGCACAGGCATGCAGGGGAATGAATGTTCTTCAGGCCTTCAGAGAAGGTGACTACCTTCACTAAGCTTTTAGCATTGTTAGGAATGGCTTCAGAGACAGATAATTAAAACGAAATCTGTCCAGCAGCCAAATTTTCCAAAGAGTTGAAAGCCATAATTCCAGCACAGGAGCAGCCTGATGTCCTGAAGAGCTCATCTCTCCTTTGGACAGTACGTGATGTTACACACTCAGCACGTTCCGTGTGCAGATTTGTCGCTTCCGATTTTGCTGACTGCAGGCAGATTCCCAGGAGGTCTGAGCTCCTGTGCTAAAGGCAGCTCTTAAAAAGAGCAACACAAGCTGTGCAAGCAAAGAGGAAAGGGACAAACAAAACATCCCTAGTCAGGAAAAAAAAATGTAACTGAAAACAGTCTGGTGAAGCAACCACCCACCCGGGGGAACAGGCTGTGACTGAAGCACACACGTCACTGGTGGCTGCTGATGGCATTCAACCTCTTGGTGCTAGCCCCATGGAGCACATCAGGCATGGGCTTTTGACATGCTCTAAAGTGCACGTGGAAAGTTTTAAACACACGTAGGCTCCCACTGAGTTCAAACCAGAGCCAGCGGGATACTCCCAGACTTAAGCGTTTTGGTGAAATTAGGCCACAAAAGGCCAGAACTGACCCTAGATGGGAACGCAGTACAGCAGATTGCTTTGTTCAGCAAGACACTGATATCACTTACATTGTGGTGATATCAGCTGCTAAGCTGTGGAAATCCTCCTACAGTACTTATCCTGCACCTCTTGTACCCATTAATCCAGGCTCCCTGGAGCCACTTTTGAAGCCCCAGACCTAAGCAGCAGTTATAAAACCACCAGCACAAACATAAATGTATTTCCCCCCAGAATCAGTATTTCCTACATCAGACACAATAGTCAGCTTTGGATGACTGACAGGCTTCATGAGTAATATTTCATAAGTCATTTTGGCTGGAAAAGAGTATGCTGCAGCCCTGAGGAGCTAGGAATTGTCTTCTGTCCATTTCTAGGCCTTATAGGATCATATGACTCCATGGCAATCCACAATTTTACATAGTTTATGGCCTCATGTTGCCCAAAAAGCCCCCCTGGTCTGACACATTCTCATTCACCCTGTGGTCTGTAGATTATGAGACTTTTTAAACTTACAAAAAAACAATTGCATTTTCTCTTGGTTGCAAATAACTGCACTAGACAACAAAATGGTCCTAGAGCTGGATGGGATGAAGTGAGAGGATGTGATCAGAGAAGCATTAAAGTTGTTAAAGACCTCCCAGATCATCAAGTCCAGCTCATGACCAATTCCTACCCTATCAACCAAGATGTTCCTTGGACACCTCCAGGGATGGGGAGTCCACCACCTCCCTAGGCAGCCAATGTCCACAAGCCTCTGCATGAAGAAATTTTTCTGGACTTCCAACCTGAACCTCCCCTGGCATAGCTTAAGCCAATGTCCTCTTGTCTTGTCAAACTGAAGTTGAACTTCAATTTCCAGATCTTCACCAAATGCCAAGTCATCAGAGCAGTGCCAACCAAAAGGATTTTGCACAACTGGGCACTTTCACACCTCCACAGTGCCAGTACTGTGTTACAGACAAGAACTTGAACTGTCAGTACACCTGGCTTTGGAGGGAGGAGAGCATGACAGCAGTAAAAATAATGTTTCATAACTGTCTCAGGTATTTCCAGGACAAACCTTTTTTTCTGTACAGAGCATCACAGAAGAACACAGAAGGCATGTACAGAATTACTCTGTGTGAGACAATCCCACCCCAGCAAAGAGCAGCACTCCCAGGGCCTCCCTGTGCCATGTGTGGGGCTTCGAGTGATGCCTTAAGTTTCAGCTTTCCTGTTTTTCAGATTCTGTGCTGCCTAGATGTGCAGTTCTGAGCCTCATATTAAGTGTTAGTAAACTCTCTTCACAGAGTAGGCAGACAAAACAAATCCTTTTCCTGCTGGAGACCAAGGACACTGAGTACAACCTTCAGGCCCAAAAGCACAAACAATGGTGGGCTGAAGAGAGAAACAAGAAGGATGGGACTTCACAACCTGAAGCTGTAATTGGACAATTAAACCCCAATATGCAAATCGACCAAAACTTACAGAAGTGTGAGACCTCCTGACTGGTCATCCATTTTATGATCACTTTAAGCCCACCTTGGGTGTAGCCCTGGCCAGGCTCTTGTCCTGCCCAAGGTGTACCCTTAAAGGCCCTTTAATAAATATCTACTTTAGCTCTGCCCAGTCTCTGCTCCAGGCCAGCCTTCCCAAGGCATCATCAGTTTCTGGCGACCGTGGCAGGATGGTAGGGCAAAACGAGAAAGCCATCCCTGGAACACGTGATGACAGAGGCAACAAGGCTTTGCTGCCAGCAGCTGCACACCCCCAGCAGCACTTTGCACACATGCTGGCAGGCTCTCCCACAGACAGGAACCAGGGCCTACTGCACCAACATGTCCTCACTGTGGAGCTGCAGCCCTGTTCTGATGGCGAGTGCTTCCGTAATGTGTTCATTAGCCCTTCAACAGCCCTTCAGCTGCTCCCCTCAGTCTGCAAGGAGCCTGAAACATTAGCTCCAAGAGAAACATGAGCTGGCTATTTCATGCCACAAATCTGCTTTTCCTGAAATCTGGCAAAAGTGGTAATTAATGTGTTTCATCATTTCACTCCCAGTAATGCAACAAAAAGCTTTTAGGCAATGTGCTCATGGATCACTTTGGGTTGAAGTAGCATCTAAACAGGATGCAGCATGGAGAAGATTCCTCAGAGCCATTGCTGATGCGGGACTTAAGGAAGGAATTCAAGCTCTGCACCGTTGCAGAGAGCCCTGCTCAATCTCCTGTCTAAAAGGTATCCCAAGCACCCAAACTACCAAAACCTCTTCCTATGGAAACTTCCAAGTTTCAAAGGTGCCAGCTTTCACATCCTTGCGTCCAAATCTCTACTTCTCTCCTGACAGCCTCTTGCATCAAGGAAACAAGGGGAAAGGATTCAGATTGTAAAATTAAAATTTGGAGCAACACAAAATGCCATGCATCTTATCAGAATATACAAATGCACGAAATAAGGCTTCTAACAGACAAAAGGTCACACCCAATCAGATATAATTTAAATGCAATCTTCTTGTGACATATTTTGCTGTTGCAGGTTGTATGAGAACAGCTCCATTTACTTTGTCTCTCTTAAAACTCAAACTTGTTTCCAAAGTCTCAGGTCTAATGAGATATGAGATTTTGAACAGTATTCAAATTAGTCCTTGGAGCTGGTCCAGCTTCAGAGGTGGAGCAATACAGAGGAGGAGAGCAAGCAGACATGAAAACACTAATGAGAATGCACTAGGGTCTTGAAGGAAGAGTGGCACATGAGTATTATTCAGAGGTACCCATGTATCATTCTGACATTACTTTCTGTCTTTATGCTCCAGGATGATTAGCAGCCAAGTCCAGCACTTTCCTGTCTGGTCAAACGTGCCAGCATCCTGCCAGACAATTTTTGAGAATCCCCTGCCCCTCAGTGGTTAAATTTTTGTTCTTTGCAATTTCCAGATTCCTGAGAGAACTCCTAGTGACAGTTGTAATAATATTCTGTAAAATGTTGTGGTGGTGATTCTTTGAATGCCTTTGTGGTTTGCTGTCCAGAGTTATAACAACCTATGCTTGCCCAGATATGTGTTCTCAACTTGGAAGCACTGGAGCCAGCATTTACTCTTCTGCCTGGGCAACTGCACATGTGTGCCTGCCTGTGTTGCTGAACATGGGAGCAAGTCTCTCTCCAGGTGTCTGCCAGGTGTTTCCTGGTCCCTGGGAAGTGTATTTTGGGGTTCACATCTTCAGGAAAGTGAGTGACTTGATGTTTATTCCAAATAGAGGAATACACCGATGGGAATCATAGGTGGTTTCTGAGCCTCCTTTGAGTTTCATGTGTTTCTCTATCAGTTATCTCCTTCCCTAATCATTTTATTTTAGAAACAATAATAGAGGGAAGAGAGGAGGGGAAGAAAAAGAAAATACAGCTCTCCAACTGTATGGCAAGCTACACTGAGATAAGCCTTGATAAGATAACTTACTTCAGATACCAGTCTTCATCTCAAGGAGTCTGAGTGACTGAGAAGTAGGAGATACAACAGCCAGCTTATGTTAACATTTGCCCGGTCTCAGGTCTACACATATATGTCCTGGTGAAAACTGCTGAGTGAAACTCTGAGAATCAGGCTTGGACACACATCAAAATCATATATGTATGGATGAGGCACCAATTTCAACTAAAATGATGTATAACTTTGAAAAGAAGACTCTAAGAGAAGCTAAAAGAATATTCCAAAACCACTCAGTCAGACCTTCTCTGGAGTCTTTCTATACCCTATAAAGATTTTATATATATTTGTATCCATGAAGAAAATAGAGAAGAGATGTGAAATATGAATTGTACTGAACTTAGTTGTATATAAAGATATATCCCAAAAACATTTTACAAAGTAATAAACTAGACCTTTGTAGTGCATGGATGCTATAAAAGCCAAGGTCTCTATTCTTTGCCAGCCAAAGGCTCCTATATATATTTTAAAAACTGGATCCCAGTCAGCTGAAATATTGAAAATAGTTTTTAAAAATGGCAAGGAAAGAGCTGAATTTAATTTGGGAAAAAAATCCCTTATGGTTTGGCTGCACACAAACAATGCTATACTCCCTAAAAGCTGGCTTTTGAAATTAATTCATGCTCTAGAGGAAGGCAAAGCTGAGCATCCCCTCGGCAGTGACTCTGTGAGCTCAGCCTCACACACCAGTGTCACACCAAAGATTTGCAATACCATGTATTCCCAGTACACACTGCAGTTGTGGACTCTCAGGCCAAACAATATTTTTACCCCATGCCTGTCGGAGTCCAGGGCACTCCTCTGACTGCCCTGGAGGGTTTGAGGTCCTGGCAGGGGGTCAGGGACCCCCCTGCACAGAGCCCCAGAGAGACACTGTCCTGGATCTCGGTCCATGGGAGAGCTTTCAGCTTGTGAAATGAATTACAAGGCACGAGAATGTAAGAGAAATAATAGTTAGTAATAGTAGTTAAGTAATCACAGGGTGCAAATTTAGAATATTAGGATTTTTAGAAAGGGGTCAGAAGAAAAACATGGAGGACCTGGGTGTGGTCCTTGTCCTTTTTGTCCTTCTTCTTGTCATCCATTTTTCTGCTGTGGTGGCTCACAGGGATTGGTGTAGGATAGAGGTGACATGTCTAACATTAGTAGTAGGTATTGGTGATTAATGGTAAATAAAGGATATATAAAACATGGTATAAAAGGCTTTGCCCACCTATCGTGGGCAGGAGTCGTCTCATGCCCTCGCTGCAACAAGACCTTGGCAGGGCATGGAAAGAATTTGTAGGTAAGAAATAATAAACAACCAAAAGAAAACCTGAAATGGCAGCTTTTGATTCTTTCTTCTACTTCAGCACAGGACATTCAGGGAAAATAGACTCTCATCTGACATGTCTTGGGAATCTCAAACCCGAGACATGCCCACAAGTAAAACCTGTAAAGAGAGCCCTTATTCCACATCTCTTCTGACCATCTGTATTAGAGCATTTCTGAATCTCTAAGTTTAAAAGTGCACCCATATAAGGCCTTAGGTCTCTCAGATGTTAAATTGCAGAACTGTCCTTAGGACAATTCAAGAGCCTCATTAGAGACCCCAAAATCCTGCAGCCATAGAGCTGAGCACAATTTATGTGGAGCAGCCATGCAGAAAATCTTCGTCCAATACCAAATTCTCTTATTGATGTAAACTGTGCTTTGTGTCTTATCTTTTTTACATTCTCTCTCCTGTACTTCTCCCCTCAAAAGGGGGATCATGCTCTGCTGGCTGTAACTAGCCAGCTGTGACCTGCACTCTGTCCTGTGCTGTCTCTCTCCCTGGCCAGGAATGGTCAGTCACATCCTGTCTGGGCACAAACAAGCCACAGCAGGTGTCTCTGGGCTGAGCTTGGTTTCCTGACCCACTCTGCTCACACCTCCTGATTATACTTCTAACGCCCCACTTGCAGTCTGGTTCCAGGATATGCTCCTCTCCAAGCTATGCTCCTCTCCAAGCTGTGCTCCTCATGCTAAGGGGCAAAAAAGCTGCTGTCAGGTAGTTAAATTTCAGACCAGCTGATGGAGTCATGGCTTGGACCAACAGGACAGGTTGAGCAATGATTTGGCTAAATGCCGAACCTCCCAAGAACTGGTTCCCCCTCTTGTCAGTTGTTCTAAAGCCTGTTTCATCCTCCAGATGCATCTTTTCCAGGCTTTGTGGACTTCTTACTTTATCCCTTTCAGTTGTTTGTCTCCTTCTAGATGGGTTTTTCCACCCCACCCCCCACCCTTCTCTCCATTCCCTTCTTCCTGGGGAACATGCAGGCCCCTCCCTGGCTGTCCCTCCCATGCCACCATCACTCCTCATCACCTCTCATCTCAAAACTCCTAGGATGGTAAGCTTGGTCTTCACATACAGCCAACAGGCTGAAAGGAAAAATCTCACTTACATAAACGTGTGTGTCCCAAACTGAGATTTCTCCGACAAGGCACACTTTCAGTTCACTTTCCACAGGTTTGGAAGGGAAAAAGCAAAATTGAGAGATGCCACTCAAATTTAGAGCTTGGTTCAGGAAAGAGTTAAGCATGTCTTGGAATCCCTTTGTACTCAGGGAACACACAAGGGTGCTGGGCACTGTGTATATCCTGTGTCTTCTATTTAAATATGATCTGTTTAAATATGTAATGTAACTACAAACTCTCCAAAGCCTGTATGCTTCTAGCTGTCCATGAACTTAAGCTTTAGCTGTTACTGAAAGGGAAGCTTCTACCCTGGAAAGAGAAACTATATATATAGGGCTCCAAAGAAGCAGTGAAACTTCTAAAAGAGAAGATACACACTTATTTAAAAAACAAAATTATTATTTCTATGCATATCTATAAGGCTACATATAATCTTTGAAGCACAATTTCTTCCCTGCTCTTTATTTTCCTCTGTTTCTCTTAACAGGGATAACTTGTCACAGCAGATGAATACATAAAATCAAATCTTTTCCTTTTCTTTTTAACAAAATAAAAGGCAATCCAACATATATGTTTCACTATCCAAGACTAATAAACCACTGGTAAAATGCCTCTGACACTTCACCTGTGTGCAAGAAAGGAGGTTCTACCACAGCCTCACAATCCCATCAAGAAATACTATCATTTTTTTCCTCTATTTGTTGCTTCTGAATATCCATAGCTGCAATGGATTTACTCAGAATTCTCTATCATCTTAACAGTCACTCCTTTGTTATCTTGGCACGCATCACTTCCATGTGTAATAGGGAAGAAGGAGATGGGTGACTCACTGTTCCAAGGAACTAAAGCAATCAAAGTAGTGCCCTCATGCTAGCTTCAGTGTAAATTAGCCCCAGGAAAACAAAACCAGTTCCCCTTCAGGAATTGCCTCAGCTCAAGGGAGAGATGGTGGCAACACTGCATGGTTATATATTACCTGAGAAAGGCCAGAATCTTTCATTTGGCACGCTGAAAATGTGCTGCTCACCTTCAGTGTTCTCTGGGGCTGGGTCTCTTCTGGGCAAGAGCTACAGCCCCAGGAAAGAATAACATTTATTGCCAACAAAATTATTTCAGCTGGCCCTAACGCCACTCTCAGGTGTACTGGAGAGAACTTCTGGTTTGGGGGTTAAGCTGGAACTCCACTCCACTTCCATGCCCTGCTGGGCCCTGTGATTTGAGCAAAATATTTAGTCTCTATCTCTGAGAAATAAATCACCTCCCAAAATCTCGAGATGCTAGTGGGCATGCACAGAGGTTTGTGGTGGGTTCCACAGGGGCCACTGACAATATAAACAGCTGCTGGAAATACTACCAGATCTGATGCACAACTAGGTATCTCTGAAGGAACAAGAGCAATGGAGAATCTGATCTGCAATTTTAATGGCAATTATTTTCCTGAGGGATTGTGAGATAAATTTCTAGGTGTAAAATCAATTTTAGGTCAAAATATAATGTAATGCCAGAGTGTGTAACTACTATCTCTGAGAGTTTATTTTGGATCACACCACATGGGTCTGCCACCTGCCATCTTTCAAAATCCTTCCCATCATCTGAGCCCTCTACAATCAAGTAATGAAAATTATGTATCTTAAAGTGCCAATACGCACATTAAAAATCAGCAGATCAAAGTAAAACCTAGGACAAAAATAGTATTTTCCTTCTTGAAAAAAATTATTTCGGGAAACTGTATGGCTCAGGGGCTTGGTATTGGGATATGGAGCCTTTCATCGCTGATCCAAACATGACCCAAGTCGGTAGTGACCAAAAAAATGGTTACTGGTTGGCAGAAGCTTTGTGGCCTAGAGTATTTGAAATGAGTTGATGGTCTTAATCCAGTTCCCAGTGGATGACTATCCACATCACAGAAACCACCACCACAATTGGCACCCTCTTCAGCAGCCTTGGCAGGTTGGCCAAGGATTAAATGAGTACAGAGACTGAGCCACCCGCTTATGCCTAGCTAGAGGTTGCCCCTCTAGGTCATGGATGAGACATGAGGATGGGGTGGAGTGGGGAAGCTCACACACCCTGTGCTTGTGCTGTGCTGGTTTTGTGGGTAAGAAGAGGAATTCATTTTCCAAGGCTGTGATTTAGGCACCCTTCACAAGCAGTATTTTCATATACATCTGTTGAATTTAAAAAGGAGCCAGAAACTGAAAGAATTTCAGGATTTTTTTTTTTTTTAAATAAGGCGCCAACATCTGGGGAATTCATCCAAGTCAGGGTAGTTATGCCTGGGCTGCATTTAACAAAACACACACAACCAACCTGTAAAGTGGCTCTGCTTTGAGAAACATTCCTTTTGCTGTGCTATGTTTTCAGTCAACGCTTTAATTATCTCACAAGATATCTTAGAGTGTACATAATCTATGCCAGCTATTGTCAGAAAGCTAAAGCTGATTTCTAATTAGGTATACAATGGCAACTATCATGTAAAAAAAAAGATCTGATACACCTCAAAAAATCCTACCCGGGCATAACAAAGAAAAGCAGGTTAGTGCTGAAAGAGGTTTTCAGTTTTGGAGGTAAAATGCACCAGTGTCTCTTTCCAAAAAACAGCACTTTCCTAACAAAATACTGTGAGCTAAATCCTGAAGTTATTTAGGCAGTGTTTGGGTGGAACCAAAGTTTAAACTTCAACTTTGGGCAGTACTTAGCTGGCTGTGAGAAGGGCAAATAGCACAAGCCTTGCATGTGTTTCCCTGCATGAAGGCACAGAGCCATCCTTCCCTGCTTGCAGGTGAAGCAGGCAACGCTGGAAGAACTTTCCTGTGCACTGTCAGGAAAGACTTCCCCAAAGTTGCAGCAAGACTTGGCAGCACTTCAAGACTCTTCTCAACTGTCTCATTTCTTGCCTCCCACAGCACTGCAGCAAACATGGCAAGGAATGACAGCTCTGCACAATGAAAGACAGACAACACACTGCAGTTCACTGGAGGCCTCCCTTTCCTAGTCGCCTCCACGATAGCCAGAGCACTTCATTTTCTGTTGGATTTTGCTACACCAAAGCTTTCATAAGAAGGTGTGACTGATTCAACCTTTAGCTTCCACACTGGGAGTAAGAGAGCAAGGCAAGCCAGCCTGGGATGCAAGGCATTTTCCAAGTACAGAAAGGAACGGTCATTTGATCTCTCCTGATGTGTGGCCCTCATATGTTTAAGATTTAAAAGACCTTCTTGCTAAATGGAAATCCCAGGAAGCAAAAGTGGCAAACTCTTAAAAGGTTCCCCATCTGTTACACACAAAATTGAGCACCTTGTCCAAGGGAGCCATTTCATTATTTGCACCTGAATCAATGGTCAGATGAGTGGGTCTTCATGAAGGGAAGGTCCAGATTTGGAAATAAGCAGAGATCAAAGTGGTGAGAAGTAGGATGTCTTCCCTGTTAGCTGGAGGAACACCCCTCAGCCTAGTGCATCTCCTGGCCCTGGACATCCACATGCACTTCTCCCATGCCAACACGTGTTAGGTGTGAAGAGCACCCTAACAGAAGTACTTGACCCAAACTGAACAAATTTCCTAATTGCACTTAGACAACACTTGAGGGTGTGGTTATGACAGAAAATCACACCCATGGATGGATCAGGAGCAGCTGGCTGCACCTCATGACTCCTAATGTCCCAGGGGCACAATTATCTCATCAAGTGCCACCTGCCAAGTCTTGTTGCTGAGGAACTGGCTTTGGCACACTGCATAACTGGGGAGAGGAGAGGAGAGGAGAGGAGAGGAGAGGAGCGGAGCGGAGCGGAGCGGAGCATAGCATACAGGGCCAGGAACACATGCTTGTTTTAAGTGCATTCCTTAAAAGTATTTACACCAAGAGGATACCTTGTGTCTGCTCAGAAGCATGTCTGCATTTGGGGGTTACAAAGGAAGGAGCAAGCTGTTGTTTCTGAATCCTGTCCTGCACCTCCACACCCTTGGCACAGTTTGCATTCTGTGTTACCGTTTAATGGACATCCCTGAATTTGCCACTCTCCATCTGCAGTTTTTCCAACCACTCAGTGCAAGAGTCCCAAAGAGACAGACAAGCCTGGAAAACTCCTTGGCTGGCAATTTTCAAAATGTTTTGCCCTTTTTCTCCAAAGAGAGGACAAAGCCACAGTGAGGTGCAGACTTTATGACTTCCAAAGTGCTCTGACCATGAATACAGCATACTGACTTCAAAGTCGAAGCATGTGTCCAGGTGAGGCACGTCACCTCTGCATGCAAGTCCTTCTCATCTCCCCTGCTCTCTTTCATCCTTAGGTCAAGGTGTGAAGCCTAAACTCAACACAACAATTAGTGGATCACGGCCCAGCAAGAGAAGACAGAACAAACCTCTGCCTCAGCTGTGGAGCTTCTCTGGAACAATGGAGATCATAAAACACATGACAAAGCTCTGTGCCTAGAGGTAAATTACTCTCGGTCGAAAGGATCTGTCTGGGGAACAAATTTTTAGAGATTAGCCTAATCCAGAGTCTGATGACCTTTAGGTCATAGTGCAAGAACTTCCTCTTTGATACACCTTTTACAACATAACCAGAGTGACATTAGCAACAATAACCTGACCCCATCCCTCCCCTCAGAAGCACCTACCCTGGGCAGAGCTCCCCAGTGACAGAGTAGTCAGAGTAACAAAAGACTCCAGGGAGTCTACTAGGGATGTGCCAATCTAATTATTGTGGGCAGTGCCAATGAAAAAAAGCTAACCAAAAACTGTAAAGCCAGTTGATGTACCCTTCAGGCCATGGGAGTGGAGAAAAAAGAATTTACTGTGAATCAGATGAGGCCATGTTTTTTTGCACTTCCACCCTCAGCCCTCTTGACAGCGTCAAAGTCCACTGGGTTTGAAGCTACCCTGAGAGATTTAGCAGTAGTCCACAGCAGCAGGGAAGGGATTTAAGTCCCATCCTTTGCTTCTTGCTCACTGTGCTGCAGCAGAGCTGTTCTCCATCCAGCAAAATCATCCTCTTCTTTAAGGCTCAGCACAACAGATCTGATTCAGGAATGTTTCCCTTCCTCTTCATTCCCCTTGAATTTCTCACCCTGAGTCATCGGACTACAATATAACTTTAATGTGGAAAGTTTTGTGGGTACGTTTTGTTTCCTTTTAACTTCAGAAAAGAAAAGGTACAACCAGAGGGGGAAAGAAGTGTCTCATGGTTGAGAGGACTCTTTTGACCAAGGAGTCACATGGCTCCCTGGCCAGCAGCCAAAGGAGTCATGAGAGATGTGGCCATTCCCCTCAGCATTCCCTTAACCATGTCCTGCCTGTTGCCCAGCACGCCAGCGGCCACCTCCTACCCCGAGGCCAAGACTTGCTCCGCGCTGCCCACTGTGGCTGTCTGGCTCCCACAGAAGGAGAAGGCACTGTCAGAAATGGTGCTGATGACTTTGGTGAGCAGCCCTTCCCCCTGCCCTCTCCCCAAGGCCGTGCTGGGCATGGTGGTGAGGAGGGCAGTGGTGACGCCGTGTTTCAGATGAGACGCAATCGCACCCTCTTTGTGCTTGTGGTCAGAAAGAGTCACTGAAAGTAATGACGCAGCACTTAGGCTGCGTTTTCTCTTTCCAAAGTGCTGTGGCAGCTCTTGCTCTCCTGCCCCTCCCCTACCTTCAAGCCTTGCCAGTGCTGTTATTGCCCTATTAAAGCTGTGGGAAACTGAGGCAGGCAGAAGTCACGATACTGCTATTCAGCATCTCAGACATTGGCCTAGTCTCGGACTGTTCCTATCTTCACCACAGAGTGAAACCCACCATGGGAAAGTGCAATCTTTAGATGGACTGGCCCTGGCCAGGGTCCAGATCAATTAGAGATGTGCTTGGGCTTTTTCAGATGCTTTCCTGCCTTGCTGCCAGGAATGTCAGGACTGGTGCTGGTCTTGCATGTCCATACAGCTCTGCTGGGTGCTGCACAGCAACTGCTGCATTCCACCGCAGCAGTGAGGGAAATGATCCTTGCCCAGTTCACTTGAATACTGGCAAGGAGGATTAATTCACTTGCAATCCCTGAATGAAAGAAATTATTATTAAATAGTAGTCACATTTGATAATTATGTCTCACTTCAACCAGACCAGGAAGGCGCATATGATATCCAATCCCAGTATTGCAGCACTTAAAAATTTTAAATCAGATACAACTCAAAACATTTCCCAGGCCCTGCTTGCATGCAGACAGTGGTTTTTATCTTTCTGGCTTATGCTTACTTCCAGCTTTGGGCTGCTCTGCAATACCTCACATGCAATGGCAAATGCTGTAAGGCTCTTGATGTGTTTCTCCCTTCAAAAAATTAAATGTTTTGGATTTATGTCTGGTCTTGCTGATTCCAAAGACCACGATCCTTTCAGTGGCCCCTGGAACTGATTTTGGGGTTTGTCTGGGATGGCCCCCTATTGATATTGTCTTCCCTGTATGTTCTTGTGAACTATGGCCAGATTAGTTATAAATTGCCTAAAATAGCAGCTTGGGTCAAGGCTAGATTCAAATGGGTACTGTAAGAGCAAGGCTGGTGCTGACTTTCTGTTTGGTAACCTTCTTGACTGCACTGCAGTCACTCCGTTGACTGCAGCAGAGTTACTCCCGCTTTATTAGCTTGCTGAGCTGTGGATATGGCCTCAGAGGACAGAAGCTTTAGGTCCTTAGTGCTTATAAGACAAAAAGAGCTTCCCAAAATGCTACACAGTGATAGCCACCCAGAAGGAAATTATTTTGAATGCCTTTGTTGTGCATTCCAAGTACATGCTGGTGGAGACACAACTCAACAACATTACTTTTTGCATCACAAATCTGCCATTAAAGTCCACAGAGTTCCACCAGCTTTGAAAGAGGTGCCACTGCCTAGTAACAGTGTGGCCCTACTTCATATAAAACATTTGGGACACACAGGGACCAGCGGACTTGGTGCCACTACACGGGGGAAATTCTTCTGCCACCTATCAAACACCTGACCCTCACTTCTGCCCTCACTTGCCCACTTGCTATACCACTGGGTGTCTTTTTTCTCCTCATTAGGAACTCAGGGTGAAATCTGACCTTGGACAAAGAGCTGGAACAAAGATTGTCACCATGATGATTAAGTGGGGTTTTTGCATAAATGTGAAGTTTATCCTTTTTTAAGGGAAATCTGATCCACAAGCATAGGCTGAAACAAAAGTAAATGTTCAAAACCGTAACAGTGATACAGGTACAAATTGTATGCATTCTTAAAATTATTTCCAGAAAAGAAAGATACAATAACTCTCTGATTTACTCTGTCTTGAGATTTTCTAGAGAAGGTATGATTTGCTGAAAAATAATTAGTAGGTGATAATCATCTTACTATCAGATCCCAGTGGAAGAAAGATGTTTTTATGATGAGAGCAACTATTTGGCCTTAACTACCTTAACTGCAGAAAAACTGCCCATACTCTATTAGAACTGAACAAGGCAGCGAACTTCCAGCTCCATCTAGAAAACTGACTTTTAGAAAGAAAGCCCAAGAGGAAAGCATAAAAAAAATAACTCAGCGTGTTATCTAAAGATTTCTCCTAAAAACATTTTGGCAGTAACAGAAGGGAAAAGTCATAGAAATGCCCACCGACAGAAAAACCTACTGGGCAAATATTTAAGTCTCTGTATCCAGAATTTCTATCCATTTGTGCTAGTGTAATATTTGCAATGTTTCTTAGGCATGTGTTGCAGCAAATGCAAATACATGGGAATTGTCTTGGCAAGAAGTTAACAGCAAGTCCTGTGCAGCTCTCCACAATGGAGAGAAAAAAATATCCTTCTACATTTGGGGGAGGATTGAAGAAAAAACAAAAGAGGAGAGGGTTTTAATAACCCTGAAAAGACTGAAATACATTCTCCAGAAACATGCCTTCCTTGGCTTTTCTTCCAGAGTACTTCTATGCCTACACTCCCGGACTTTCCTGTCCTTCTACAAAATTCTGGGCTTGTAAACCTGAAGCTTTCAGTGACAAGCTTCTTCAGCTCATTGATGAGGTATTCACATGTGCACAGCATGAATTCCAGAACAAAAAAGTCATGGAGATTTTGCTTTTCAGTCATGGCTCTCATGGAGAGAGGCCTGTCTGGTTCTCATAGAACCTTTCCACGCAGAGTTTTACTGTAACACTATGCAAATTACATACCTGGGGTAGGTTGGAGAGAGGCTCTACAGAAGGGCAGTGGAGCATCAAGGGGGGAAAGAGCAAAAATCATGAGAAGAACCAAACAGACAGATGAACTTGTCTTGCAAAAATTCATCTGTCAGGTAATTAACAGGTAGACGTGCTTTGCCAGTAGCCATGAAAGGCACTGGTGAGAGTCCACTGAGGGTAAAACAACATGCAAAAGTTGTGGGCTGAAGAAATTGGGCTTGCAACATTAACCAGTTCTGTAACTCATGATGTCAGCACATGTGTAGAACTCCTTTGATCTACAACTGCTCCTAGGTTTTTGTTGCTTGGGGTAACTTGGGAGGACTAGAGGGTTAAACTGTATTTTGGGGTCAGGAGGCTCTCTGACTGCATTTCAGCCCCAATTACACAGTCCTGTGCACTGACAAAGCCTATGACACCATTCTACCCTCAGCGTGCCACATTACCAGGTACACATAGCGGTTTTCCCATTGCAGAAAAGGTGTTTGTCAGTCTAACTGTATAATTGCAGGTCATTTTGTTTGGCTCTTTAACACCTCCTTTGAAAGACACTCTTCTGAGGGATTAGCCTTGTTGAGTGTTTAATATGCAAACATCTGTATTCATCGTTACCTATTCATCTGAATATTTCATATTGCTTTATACCCACTTTTTATTTTATGTTAGTAATACAACATATGTAGTAACTCCATGCTGTCATTCTGCACATTCTGGATGCTGCCACCTTTCCTTATAATGTCTAAAGCAATTTTTTTTTTTGCAATTTCAAGGTGTGCTAAACATGTAATTCCTGAAACCTGATAGTTGCAAAGGATTGAGAGATTTGCCTTCACCCAAATGCATTTGGATTCAAGGATATTCAGGACTCCAGTGCTTGATCTAGACCTTGGCAGGGAGAGGAGTGGCCAGGCACAGATTTACCAGAGCTCTCTGGTTTTAGACAGGAAATTTTATTCTGGGTCTCACAGTGAAATGCTGGACTTTACCTTCTAAAGCTACCAAGAGATCATATCACAATCATTCTCCTATCTTTGTGTAGCTGCTTCAATAAATGGAAATATCCTGTGGCAGGCAGGTAAGCCAAGCTTATGGCAAGTCCAGCATAAAAATATCCTTTATCTTTCTCTTTTCTGCTGAGCAAAAGCCCTAGCTTTAGATGAACCTGAAAATACTTGATACTCTTTGAAGATTCACCTGTTCTGTCTATAAGTGAACATATCTTTGAGGGACGGTAAAGTGGAAGGAAGTCCTATTACAAATCCTCTTATAGAGAATCATTATTACAGTACCACGGAAAAGGAGAAAATCTAAGGATCTCAGTAGAGCTCTCCTTGGGCATTGTACACTGTATAACTAGAGGCTGAGAGAGCAGGCTTGCCCTAAAGTCTCGGTTATACATCGGGAAATGATGGATTTGCACTGCAGCTCAGTGACTGAGCCAGAGACAATCCCGTTCCCGTAACAGCCAGCTTAATCACAGAGGTTGATCCTGCCCTGATTTAACCAGGATGGGAAGAGTGGGCCAGGCTGTGTAACTCTGAGTGCACCAGCTGAAGTGGGAGCATCAGTCACGCTGGTTGGCATTGCTGGTGAAGTTATGCCCACTGTCCCCTTGAAGGCTCTGCCTCACAGAGCAGCCGGGTTGTTCTCTGCCTGCGCAGCTCCCTCCAGCACTGATGGATTAAGAGGCAAGCTCCAGGGACTCTCTCCAGCAGTCCTTATCTTTAGGGATTAGGCATGACCACTTTCTTGTAGGCAAATGAACAATCTGCATTCCCTCTAATCTGCTTCCCACAAGTGTTGAGAAGCCCTGTTGTTAAGGATACGGAATTGTAAGGATGTGGAAGCACCAGCAGAACAAATGCAAAACATGCAGAGGATTTTTTTCCCTCTACGTTTCCTAACCAAGCAGTGATATCTACTCACCAATATAAATGATTTGCTGGGTTATGGTGTTAGAAAATGTATCTGCTTTGAAGATTTGTGCTGCTATTACTACATACACACACAGTCTCTTAAGAGTTATTTCAAGTCACTTTATAGCCAATAACGGAATTAACTGTATATATGTGCCACCAGATAATGCCAAAAATAACCTTCTTCAGAACAGACTCTCATGTTGATGGTGAATGCATCCAGCCCTAAATAAGATGAACAGTGAAAGGGGTGCACCAGTGGAAAACTAACAAACACCATCTTCTTTAGAAGCAGCAAAATATGTGTATGTGTACAGATACATGCACTGCAAAAAACAGTGCCAGTATTCTACATAATCCTGGCATTTAGATATTTATACTAATTGCACTGATTATTTAATAGCAGCTTTATACTTTAAATATTTGATTGGATTACCAAAATATGTCCAGCACCAAAATCCATCAGCTACTGGAGCCACAGTCACTTTTTTTTTTCAGAGAGTCAATTAATTTCTTCTTGTTGTAAAAATGTTCACAGTGCCTCAGCAGGCCAAATGTTACCAGGCAAGCACACTGACAAAGATTACATTATCAGATAGAACACTTACAATATAGAAATCAATTTTATAAAGGAGTTGGTTTTTAAATTAATTTTGGATGTAGTTGACTATAAATTAACTTTCTTTCCAACTATTGCACAAAAAACCACTGAGGTGTGGTGCCCTTTTCGTTTCATTTCACCATTGCCTTTTCCATTCTGAAAATCCCATTTCGTCACGACGGGATTTTTGTCTGACAGGTTTTCTCGCAGAATAACAAGGCAGCATCCCATCTCCCCCGGCCTGGACTCTTCACACCAAGAGAGACTGAGCATGGACACCCCGCACTCAATGTGCTTGCCCGCGGAAACTCGCCCCCTCTGTCCCTGAAGGAGCAGCAATGCAGAAGACAAGGAGTCGTTCCCATAGCCGAAAGATGATAGAGATCTCGGGGAAAATTAACATAACCATTGACAGTCCCTGAGAGCTCACTAAATAACAGCTTGGGAAGCATCCTCCCCTCCAGAGAGCGAGGGTAGCAGAAACAGACACCAGCAGATAATGCTCCAACAGGCTATACTATGCTTTAATCTTCAAAAGCTACCATTAGTAAGGCAGAGAAGTATCTTAACCCACCAGACAAACACCACAAGTTCAGTAGGCTACTCTCCGTTAAGCACTGAAATAACTCCTCCTTTTCACTTCCTACGGAGAACGAGGCGAAGCACCGCAGCCCGCCCGGCTCTCCCGCCGCAGCTCCTGCTCTCTGGGAGGGATGGGGGGGACACAGCGGAGATGGAGCAAGTGTGGCCGGGGGCTGGGGCAGGGGGTGGCACGGAGGACAAGTGGGGGGGGGGGGGGGGGGGGGGCGGGGTCCCGGGCACCCTTTTCCCCGGCGGCCCCGTGCGCGCTGCTTTCTCCCGGGAAAGCAGCCGGCTCCGGCCCTCCGGAGTGATGGATGGAGGGAGGTGCGAGTCGCTTTGGGGCTCCGCTTTGTTGGGTTTCACCTCCTGATCCCTTTCGCTTCTGCTCTGCTGGGCTGCAATAGCCACCTCGGCTCCGGCTCCGCGGGTCCAGCTCCGAGTGACCTGCTGCGGAGGGGATGAACTGGGGACGGCCCAGGGAAAGGCGAGCGAGCATTATTTATCCACCACAACTTCTCATTGTCGCGGGGCAGCGCTCAAAAGATCCCAAGCAGTTGGCTTTAAATAAAGCAGGCATTGCTTCCCTTGTATTTCCCCTCAGCAGTCGCCTTAGTATTATTATTATACTTCTATAGCTTCTGCTTTGGGACCTTATAATTATGTCACACAGCAAGGGAAACCGCCAGCATCCCAGCATCTGGTGTGCGGTTGCAAACTTTTGTTTTAAGATTTGAACTATTTATAGAAGGAAAACTTTGTAGGATAGTAATTTCCTACGGTTTTGAGAAAAATAAGGCTACGCTCATATTAAAAGGGTGTATTTATTTATTTATTACGACTCCTTCCTCCTGTATATAAAAAAAAATAACCACAAAAAAAACCCTCAACCAACCAAAGATAGCACGGCAAGCTTTTTTACAAGCTATCGGTCACCTACGCAGCAGACATATCCCTCCTGTGAACAGAAACAGGCAGCTCTGGCTGAATTAATCCAACGTGCTTCCAGAAATCTAAGCGCTTTTAAAAATCAGTGGCCAAGACATGTGCCTTTCACTAAGAATTAAGAATGTAGAAATAGGCTTTTCGTGTCTTTTTCTGGGTATGTTTATTCCTACTTTTCTCCCATAGCAGTGGGATATGTTTTTTCCATAACCCGCAGAAAACAGACAGACACACACAGAGGAACACACGCACACGTGCTTGTTTGTGTGCCTGTGCTCCTGTGCGCGCATACAGAGAAAAAAAACCAAATATATATAAATCCACATACAGTTCAGGGATAGGACCTCAAATTCGCATCCCTCGGGGCACGAAAAACTGAGGTCGGCATGGGGGTGGGAGACTAGGGAAATCCGTCCGGCGCCAGCAGCCGAGATAAATGTGGGGCCGGGGATGCCGAGGCGGGGTTCCCCATCACCGACAGGGGTGAACCCCTCTGCCGCAGCCCCGGCATCCTAGTCATGCTCCGAACCGCCCCGGAGCTCCCCCGGGCCCGAACCCCGCTTTCCGGCACGGAGAATCTTGCCCCGGGGCTGGGGGATGCTCAAAGGAGGGAGGAGGCTCCCCGATTTTAAAGAGGCTCCTCCGCCGGGTACCTGCCGCCCCAGCGCCCTCCTCTCTGCACGGCTGCCCCGCAGCGCGGTCAGGTCTCCTCCGGAATGCAGGAGAACAGAAGCCCTTGACAGCTCCCCGGCAGCCCCTCCGGACTCCGGCTGCAGTCCCGGACGGGCCCGACTCCCCTCCGGCCGGCGCAGGGACCCCGGCCCACCACCCCCGCCACCCTAACGCGGCGGCCGGCGGGCACAGAGACCTGCCGGGAGACCTGCAAGAGAACGACGGCGAACACTCTCTCCACAGCCCTCACGGACTGGCCCAGCCGCTTCTATCCACCGCAACGATAGATACAGATATAGATATTAAAAAAAAGACACCGAAATTCCTCGCAGTCCCACCCACCGACTCTCATTTCCCCCACCCCTACCTCCACCCCCTTCCTCACAAGGAAAAGGTCCTGGAGCCAGCTAACTGCGGGACTGGAGATCCCTCCGGAGCGAAAGCAGCCAGCCGGCGAGCGCCTCGGCGGCGGGGGCTCTCCGCGGGCGGCCCGGGCTGGGCGCTCGCCGCCGGCTGCGGCAGCCCCGCACTCCCCGGGATCTCCGCACACAAACAGCCTTCCCCTGACGGGCGCGAAGCGATGCCCATCTCCAGTTTGGCAGGAGGAGGAGTCGGGGTCGGAATCCCCAGGGGAGACGCCGGCCGCTCCGCGTCCCGTTGCCCCGCCGCCCTCCCAGGTGCGCCGCCCCCGCTGCGGGCACGCCGGGCCCCGGCCTCGCCGGCGGGGCAGCCCCGGGAGTTACCTGGCGGTGCGTCCCTTCCCCCGGCGGGGTCCGACCAGCAGCGCCAGCACCGCCACCAGCACAGCATCTCCTCCTCCTCCTCCGCCGCCACCACCACCACCATCCTCACCACCATGCACCGCACGGAGCTGCCGCCCGTGCTGGCTTCTCCCGGCTCCCTCTGCTCGCTCTGCGCATTGCCCTGAGGTAGCTGCTAGCGGGGGCATTGCAAACAGTATTTCGGAAAAAAAAAAAAAATCTGGATCACTTACAGGTAACTCCCACTGGTAAGGATGAGGAAAATCTGAGGGTAATACACTGAGAGTAACACACTGCGAGATGAAAAAAGGATCATGGCTGAATCCCGTTTACACTCTTGAGTTCGCTTCCTTGGTTATTCCTTTCTGGCCCCCCCTGGTCGTAATTCCCCACCCTTTTTGGTGTCAGCTGTGGCTTGAATCTGAGTTGGAATCCAGTCCCTTGGGCTTGGGGGGGCTTTGTCTGTTTGTTTGTTTGTTTGTTTGTATTGTTGTGTGTAGTATTCCCCTGGTGCTAATGCTGCTCCCTGTGCAGAGTGTGTGCTGCTGCTGCTGCTCTCGCTGCTGCTTCTGCCTCTGGGCTCCTGCCTGTCATGTCTCAGTGGTTGGAAGTTGTTACAGTGGGTTCTCGTGTTGGAATGAGGATGGTTTAAGGGATTTGGATGGCAGAAAGTGCCTCTCTCTCTCTCTCTCCCTCTCTCTCTGTAACTCTCCTGAGATTCGGGGCTGCCATTGGGCAGTCAGTCGCTGCAATCCGCCTACTTTTTTTTCTCTCCCTCTCCCTCTCTCTCTCTTTTTTTTTTTTTTTTTTTTTTTTTTTTTAACAGGGAGGATGACAATGGAAAGACACTGATCTAGCCCGGGCTGCAATGAATCCGTGCTCCCTGGCTGAGCCTTCTCTGTACGCCTCGCTCGGCAAGCGCTCCTTTCGCGCTCCATGGGGCATTTTTAACTCCCCCCCCCCCAGCGCTCGGTGGGCTGACAGCTCCCTGAGTCTGCCGTGGCACCCTTAGCTAGCCCTGGGAGAGACTGAGCAAGCTGGCAGCTCCCAACTCCGCTCTCGGTTAATCGCTTTATTGTGGCCGGCTGTCCCGGTTCCACCGAAGGGTTCCGCCTTCCCTCCAGCCTCGGCGGGGGTTTGGCTGTTGCGTCTCCCCGATGTTAGAAATTAAGCTTCGATTAGCAGCAACGTCAAGAAAAAAAGGGAGGTATATGTACTCATAGCCTTACTGAGTGAGAAATAAAGACATGCACACTCGTAGCTTCCTGACGAGATTGGGTTTCGCGTGAGAGCAGGGAAGGGAAAGGACTAATGTGGAACAGCCGCTGCAGGGGGAGAGCGGGGGGCGGCTGTCGGCGGCTCCCGGCTCCCCACACCTCTCTCCACCCTCGCAGGAAGAGCTTTCGTCTCCACTCTTCCCTCTCCTTCTCTCGTTCCCGAGAAGATGCAAGTCCGAAGAGACGTTTCCCGGCAGGTTAGTTGCCTCTCCCTCGCCTTCCCCCTGAGCCGAGAGACTCTTGCCCCTTGGCACCGCCGCGCTCCGCGGCAAAGAGATGCTCGACCCTTCCCGCTCTGGCGGGCGGGAGCCCCTCGCCCCTCGCAGCCCCAGGCCCCTCGCAGCCCCAGTCGCTCTTCCTCTGCATTGTTGGGTGTCTGTCCTTTATTTCGGAAGTGCTGAGAGCGATGGTGAAATACGCGCGCTGTGGATACCGGGGCTGGGGGTTGAAAACGAACCCCGAAAAAGAAACGGCCACCGAAGACACTTAAACCGAAATGCAGCTGAAGTGAGCAAGAACCAGGCTCCGAAGTGTCCTCGGTCTGTAAATGTTCGTCTCAGGTTAATTGCCTAATGACTGAAGAAGATGTCTTGGCTAAGAGCTCCACCAAACACCGTGGTAACACCTCCTCCAGTTAACCAGTCCCAGAGCATGGGTGCAGCTGTCTCAGCGACACAACGAAATTATCCCTCAGATGGAATGGGGATTGCAGAATTGGTGCAAAAACGTTGTATGCCGCTCAATATGTAATAAAAATCTTCTCGGGGTTTAGTTGCTTTATCCACTTTCATCTTAAAGTTCAGCACAGACGTTGGGGCAGACCAAGTCCTTTCGAGAAACGCTGATCTCGGTTAACAAGAGACGGAAGCTTAAGCCTTTCAACGATTATTTACATCACAGAACCGTCTTATTTATAATTATTTAAGATTCTAAAATGAATGTATTTTATACTTCTGTAGGTGTGCATGCAAGTCTATATACAGCGAAAGAGTCAGAGGTGTATATCTCCTGCGGTGCCCTGCTAGACATGTGGATGGGGCAACTCTGCTGAACGTGAAACCAGGAGAATGAGCAGCCACTTTGAATGTTTTATTTCTAGCATTTGTTGCGCTTCGGACAGGTATTTTAAATGTGCGTCTGCTTTTAAAGATGTGGTTGGGGGGGGGAAGGAGGGGGAGAGCGAACTGTAAAAATGCAGAGTAAATGTTGTAATTGGAAAACTTCAGACTTGTGCTAGCAAAGTTTGACCCACTCCACCTGAAACGGAGACGGTTCGCCAATTTGCACAACTTTCAGGTCGAAAATTACTTTATCCGCAGATGTGTTGTGTAGGGGAAGAAAAGTCGTGTAAAGAAAGCGAGCCATGCAGTTTCTTTTCGGAGAGTTAATATTTATTCTAAAACCACGGACGAGTTATTATGCCGAAAAATTACGGATGATGAATGATGAAGAGGACGAGGAGGATGATGATTATGACGATGATGATGAGAATAACCTTGTAAATTCCATCCAAATGGTTTCTATGGTTTATATTTCCAAATACGTATGTCAGCCGGGGCAGCGAGAACCACACTCATTTTGTCGACTGTAGACGAAAACATTCCCTTCAATAAATGTCACACTGGAAGAGTGGTATTGTCGGCAACGTCGAACATGGGCACTTCAGCATCTGCCGCTCTTTTTTCCACAAACAGCTGTATTTTGGACAAAACGGGGCAGAATTACACTGAAATAGTTGCCGACACTATAGCCGGGAAGGCGCTAATAAACTGCTTGCCTCTTCTTTTTTTCCCCCTATTATCTATCTATTCCCAGCCGCCGTTCCTTTTTTACCCCAAACCTGGGAAGAGACCAGCAGAAGGGCACGTGGGAAATCGGGAAGATGCGCCAGGCGGGCATTACATTGGGTCCTTTCTGGGCGGAACCGTGCGTTTCTTGTATCTCGCCGAGCTGCAAGTCCAGTCCCGGGGCAAAGAAGGCAACAATGAGTCTCAGAATGAGCGGTGTCTGGCCGATGGGACAGCAGGGAAGGCGGTGGAGGCAGCACAACGGCAGGTGTCCGTGAAGGGGCCGGGGAGCGTAAGGTCCCTGGCGGGACGGCGCCAGGCAGCCCCGGGCCGCGGCCGCACCGCCCGGCGCTCCGGGCGTAAATCGCGCGGGTCTCCTCTCGGGGCCTCGCCGCGGCTCCCAGCGCTCCACGTGCTGCCCGCCGTCGAGGCTGAGCCGCGGCCGCTGCCTGCCGAGGGCCGGGGGGACAGGCCCGACCCCGGCGGGCTCCCTGCGGCCGGACAGCCCCGGGGACGGCGAGCGCAGCGGGATTTCGTTGGCCTTTACTGCAAACGCCGCAAAGCCAAGGCGAACTTCGCCGTAGGGGAGGCGAATGGGACCGGCTTTCACGTTCCCCGCGGCAGCATCCCTGGAAGTCCCGAGAGACCGCGGTGTGCTCCGGCCTCCCCAGGATGGGCCAGGGTCCCCGACGTCCGTAGCCCTTTGCACCCTCAGCTCGGATGGGCACGAAAGAAGCGTCCCTGCCGGCCCCCAAAGGGGTGCCGACACCTTTCGTTGCTCCCTTGAGCAGCGCCAGCTCCCTCCGCCTGCATCCGTCTAACGTCATAGCGACCTTCTCCCCGCTGGAAAAGGGGGTCTTTCCGGCTCCCTTTGGAGCTGCCCGGTGGTCACCCTTCTTTTCGTTCAGAATAAAGAGGAAAAGGGTGGGGTTTGCCCCCAGATCTCTGATCCGGGTATTGTCCGCGACTTCACCTTTCTAAAAGACACATCACTCATACCCAGAGCTTCCGCTGTGATCTGCATCTGTTGTGCTGCTGTAATTTTTAATTTCTGACATATTTAATAATTAAATGCTATCCGAATGTTCTGTGATCTTGGCAGGAAATATTTCTGTTTCAGTCCTGCCTGAGGTCAATATTTGATGTGACCTATTATCGCAGGAGGTTACACGAAGTCAGCAGGGCTGCAGATGCTTTATGCTTCGGTGCCTGGAAACGTCATCGACAGAAATATTAAGGGATGCTTCACCTCACCCCTGTTTCTCCAGCAGGCTGGGGGACCGGAAATAGAAACGGGAAGAACGGAAGATCCCCGAGAGGAAGGACTACCTGAGTGGGACCTTGCTCTCTTCTCCTGACTGGAGGACGTAGTGGCTTCTTTATGGGACCTCTGCAACACCCTGGCCCGTCCAACAGCTTATGTATTGCTTTATTTTCTCTCCCCTCGGTGTCATGTTTGCCACCGAAAGTGGAGGTTTTAGCAAGTTTTATTAAGACATGAAGCCGTGCTCAGCAGCAAGATTAAAAATAAAGAAACAACAAAACAAAACAAAACCCCCCACCAACCTGCCAAGCCTCCCCTCCTTGCCGTGGCTGACACGACGGCTCTCTCCTTCCCGCTGAAAATCAACCGAATGCCCTGGAAGACATTTTATCCACCTTCACCTCCCCCTTCTCAAAGCAAAGAGCTCACCAGAAAAGGCATCAATACACCCAAAGGATATGGTTTCAACAAAACGGTAGTTCCAGTGGCTGATGAAATAGGAAATAATTGCACCCCACATGCCTAGCCTAGAAGTAGCCCTGGATCTCAGAGCAAATTTCTTTCCTATTGTTCAGAGAAAGCGAAGTATCCTCGTCGCCTTACAGGCATGGTGATAGATCTGATAGGGTTTCTGCAAAGGCTTTTACTGTTCCTGATGTCCGCTCAGTTTCACTTCCAGGCTCAGTCCGACAGCATTCTTGTGATTTTTGCTCTTTATCCCTTCTAAAATAGCCAAAATCAATTTCGAAGAGATATCTGCCTTCCAGACTGCAACATGCCCAATCCTCTGTTCCCTTCCGCCGCAGCGAAAGCAATAGCTGTACCATTGCCCTTATTTTGCAAAGCGTTTTCTTTGAGCTCGCCTGCCTCTCTGTGAGGGGTGTGCTGTACAACGTCCTCACACTATTGAAGTAGATTACCCCGTCATCGCTTCATTTATGTATACACAGCCTCAACAAATTCACCACACGTCTAAACTCCCGGCAATCCGAGCCTAGAGGGGGACAGAGCCTGTCGCTGCCGACCCCGACTACGACAAAGGGCGGTGCAGGTTCTCGGCCCCGCAAAGGTTAGAGCATTGAAAGGACCTGTTTGCAGCAGGTAGGATTTGGAGCTACCCCTGGGCATGTGGCTTAGCCGGGGCAGGGGCGGACGCGGCTCCCCACCTGGACAGGGCAGAGGGCAGAGCGGAGGGTGCCTTCCGTGCTCCTTCCGCATCCGCGCATCCTCCGCGGGTCACCTGCGGGGCAGCGCCGTGCTCCGCCGGCCACCGCGGCGGCACCTGCGGCTGCAGGGGCGGGCCGAGAGCCGTGCCAAAAATACCTAAATAAGCAAACACAAAGGGATGCGATCCGTCTGGTGCGCGCCGAGCAACACGCTTGGAACCCTTCGGGAAGCAGCCCGCGGGTCTCGCCGGCACCCTGTAAATGGGACAGCTCTGCCCTTGCTGCCCGCAGCAGCGGGAGCGCCCGGTGTGGTATACAGAGCCTGCCGCTCCCTTTCTCATCCCCGAGGAGCCCAGTTTAATTCCTTCCCCGCGCTGTTTAAATTTAATCCTCGGCTCTGGTGCTCTCCCTCTTGAAGATTCCCTCCCTCTCCTCGCCCCCTCCTCCCGCCGCTGCCCGGGCTGTTGACAGCGGGGACGGGGCTGTTGCAGCCGCGCATCGTGCGCGGAGCGGCGCCCGCGGCGGCGGGGACCGCCGGGCAGGGCCGGGCCGCTCCTCGCTCCTCGTTGCCCTCCCGCTCCGCTGCCCCGGCCGGGCTCCAGCCTGCCCGTCGCTCTGGGGAACTGTGTCCGTTCTCCTGCCTTTGGGAGCTGCCCTTTGGCTTCCCCGTCCTCTTCCACGTATTGATTTCAAGGTGGGAAGCGAGCGTTTTTTGATTGCAACTCACCTTATGTATTCTTGATCATAAAAAATAAATAAATAATAAAAAAATCCCGCAGCTATGCAAAGACAGGATCTTTAAAGAGTTTGTAGTTCGACAGGTAAGGACTCGGCTGAGGCTCAGGAATGTGGAAATTCAACTCAAGTCAGCCTACTGCGACGAGCAATATTAATAAGGGCATACAGGCACTGGGGGGGGGAGGCAGAGGGAAGAGGGCGAAACTTGGCAACCAAAATAACCGCGTGCTCTCGACTGCGCTGATCAAACACCGAGGAGCAAACAGCGGGCTCCCCGGGAGCCCCCGCCGCACCCTCCAGGGCCCCGGGCCGGTCCCTTCCCCTGAGCCCGCTTGGCTTCCCGGGAGCACCAGAGCACTAGCCGGACCAGTTGTCAAGTTAATTTCAACACGTCTGTGTGATGGATAGAAACGCAAATTCTGTCTAGGCCTGCATAAACCAAATCCCCGAGCGCAGGTTCAGAGCAGGGATTCCCCTCCTCCCGCCCCTTTCGCCTAATACCTCAGCTCTGCTCTATTGTCCCAGCAGCAGCGCCTGAGTTAACTCTGTCAGGCTGCCTTTTCTTTTTTTTTTTTTTTTCCCTCTGAGGGTACTGTAAGCCAGAGATAATATTTAAGTTCGCTTAAGCAGTACAAAATAAAAGGATCCGTCATCACCCGCGACCGGCTCCCCGCAGGCTCGGGGCGGGCGGAGCGCCCCGCCGGCGGGCATGGTCCGGGACCGGGGGAGACCCACGGCCGTGCTTCGGGGGGCTGCTGGCGCTTGGACACCCAGGGGCGGAGAGAGAAATAATCACATCTTTTCTTTTCCTTTCCTTTTTTTTTTTTTTTTTTCCCTTCTCTGCAGTATTTTACTCCCAACTCCGCACTAACGTGACCCAAAAGCCAAGGAGATTTGTCGTGCAGAAGGACTTACCCTAATTTGACATAGATGACTCCAAAGCATAGAAACACGTAGAAAATCCACTTCCGAGAGTTTCTGTGCATGATCTAGAAAATGGACTGAGCCATAAAAATTGCACAAAAAGCCGAACTGATCTTGTCGATTAAATCCCAGTCAAGAGCATTGCTGAAGCTACCCAGGAGCAAAGCCGGCCGAGCTGTAAAAAGTCAACTCCGCGCAGATAGGCAGCTCTTCCCAGAGCCATGGTGACCGAAACCGGCTCCGATATTAAAGCTAAAGAGGAAGAAAAAACGGAAAGGGCTGCTCAAAACAGTAAAACAAAATCCCAAGACAGACAGTCTGAGGGAGAGAATGAGCAAGCACTGATCTTGATCAACTGCCTCATAGAGCCCTGAAGTTCAATCTGTTTTTACTTGTTCTGACTTCCCCAGGTAACACTACGTATCTTGCAATCTATGGCTCCAGGTAGGAGGATCTCTCTTTCTTTCTCTCTCTCTCTCTCTCTCTCTCTCTCTCTGTCTCTCTCTCTCTCCCTCTCTCTCTCTCTCCCGCTCTTCCCTCCACCCCGCATGTGTCAGGATCCAATACATATCTTATCTGTGCGAGCTGTGCGTGTGTTTGTGTTTCAAAAGGCATGTCCTTAAGCCGGAGTGTTGGGGAAAGCACATGAAACGTATCCAATAAGGGAAATAAAGGACTCGTCCTCTCAAACCGAAGCATTTTTTCATTTCCTCTAGTATGGTAACGCGGCTGGATTTGCAATGTACGGACTTCACAAAAGAAAATGTTAAACTTTTCTATTTTTTTCTTCTTTTATTTTTTTTTCTTTTCATCCCCCCCCCCCTTTTTTTAAATTTTTTTTTTCCTTTCTAAACAAACAGAGGCAGGCGTTAATCCCCACTTACTGGCAGCTCCGTATCCTAAAAGGCAGCGTATGTTCAGACTACTTCAGCCGTTTGACCCTGCTGGACACAAATGCTTGCCACCAAATTTGATATCATTTTCCGCAGTAAGAAAATATGCTTCCTCCTTTGAGAAACAGATACACTTGGCTTTTAACACTAGCTTAGGATACTTAGTTTGGTGCTCCTAGAGAGATTAATCGGTGGGACAAAACCTCACTTTGTATTCAGAAACTAACAGTGAAGCAAGGCTTTCTCTTCTTTCTAATTTATTTCCCCCGTTCACTTCTTTCTCTCTGTTTTGGTTTTTTTTTTTTCTATTTTTCTTCCTCACTGATTTCTGAGCTGCTCCGTTTATTCCTGCATTCTGTGGAATTATCTATTCCAGTCTACTACACAATGTGTGCCTGTCCGGAGGCACAGATCTGCATGCATATACACGCTTAAATAGCACTCCCATACAAGTCTGTGGGCTGTAGGGAGTTACACAGATACGGGAAAACTCGTGCACCTCTGCCCTCTCCTACACATACATTCATATACGTGTAGCAACAGTCAGCACAGATGGCTCTAGGCATCTCTCAAAGAGAATCGGCTAAACACACACCAGGAAAGGCTGAAAGGAAAGCAGGCAGTGACAAGCAAGCAAAAGAGGCTGAACACAGAACTTAATCGTAAAGTATCTATCCTGACGGAGAAAACAAAGGGTTTTCTAAAGGCCAGCCAGGCTGCCGTGGTTGAAGAGGTGCAGTGTGAAATCGCAGGTCATGTTTGGACTCCCACAGTAAAGGCTGCCCGCACCTTGTCATCACCCACCCAGCCCACAAGAACAGGGTCCTCTCCAGGCACCAGGCAGAGACCCCAAGCCAGTCCCTCTGAGCGGAAGGGGAAGCGGAGCGGAACAGAGAAGGGCCGTGCTGGCGAAAGGGGGCTCAGAGCGAGTCCCTCAGTAGCGACGAAGGCGGCCGAGACTTCCCATTCCACCGCCAGCTCCGATTCGTCTGCTGCAGATCGGTTTGGCTCTTTTCCCCCTGCATTCCTCAGTTTTATTCTTTAATAATCAACACTCCGGCTCTCGGAGACAGCCAGCTCTCCTCCAGTCCACTCGGCTACATTGTCATCAATACTCAACTACAGACAATTTGTCCTTAAAAATGCCGAGTTTTCCCTTCACACTCATTTACTTGCATTAAAATGTCATTTATTCTTCTTTTTTTTCCCTCACCCAATATAAGGGTTTTTTTGTTTTTCATCCCCACTATTTTTAAAGCAATTTTTTTGTAAGATGAGGCCGTGTTTCACAGAATCCCAGGAACCCCAGGCACATGGTGCGATTCTTGGGGCTGTCCTGTGCAGGTCTATGGGTTGGACTTTGAGGATCCTTATGGGGCTCTTCCAACTCAGAATATTCTGTGACTCTTTGATTCTGTGTTCCGCTTTTGCAGAACCCTGTCTCCAACAGCCTCACAACTTTACCCACAGCTGCCTCCCAAACTCCTCGACCAACACCAAAAGGTCATTTACGATGCAGCCCCACCACCACCCGCCACCTGTGAATCTTTTCTTCAGGATTTTTGAAACTTTTTGGAAACGAAGTGTCATGCGTCCCTCACGAGAGTCGCGGAGATGAGGTGGCAGGAGGAGCGGGGTACGCAAAAATCTTCGCTGCAGCCGGGGCGGGACGAGGCGGGCGGCACGGCCCGGCGATGCCGAGGGCGGCGGCGGGCCCGAACCGCGGCAGCGGGCGGGTGCCGAGGGGATGTGCCCTGGGGATCTACCCCAGAGATGTGCCCCGGAGAGCTGCCCCGGGGATGTGTCCGGAGAGCTGCCCCTGAGCTCTGCCCCAGAGATGTGTCCAGAGCACTGTCCCGGGGATGTGCCCGGGACATCTGCCCCGGGGATGTGCCCCGGCGGTCTGACCGGAGCGCTGCCCCGGGGATGTGCCCCGGCGGTCTGTCCGGAGCGCTGCCCCGGGGACGTGCCCCGGCGGTCTGTCCGGCGCGCTGCCCCGGCGCCGGGGCCCGGGGGGGCCCCGCGCCCCCCGGCGGCGGTGTGGCGTGGGAGGGGTCACAGCG